>JAUMHI010000053.1:2414233-2480409 GCA_032359435.1 Enteromius unitaeniatus | reverse complement strand
ACACACACACATTATATATATATATATATATAATAAAACAAATAAAAGTTTTTAGTAGTAGTAGTAACTCGGTCACTGAATGACGCGTGATGAAACGGACAGCGTGGTCATGTGATGTAAACATGGCGGTGCCCATGAGGGGGCGACCCGCTCTATCTAGAAAACGACCGCTTTTTCTAGAACACTTTTAAATTACACTTGGGAGATATTAATTAGCAACTAATTCATGTAATCTTTGATCTGCAACGCTCAAACAAGTCGAGGTGTCCGTCCACTGCGAGTTCTGGAGTTTTACAGCCCTAACTAGGTTAATATGTCAAAGTAGTAAACATGACTAATCCGGTTAAGTTTTAACAAAGAACGGAAGCTTAAAGAACCCATGTTCGCGCTAAAAAAAAAATACGGTAGAACTAAAACAATTGCGCGTTTTCTACGCATGACCGCGATAACAAGTGAACTCCTCTAGTACACACAATACAGGAAATACCGGTAGTGTTATAATACACACTGCATATCAGTAACAGGTAATATAATAGGTTCACGTCGAGTTAGTTTATAAAACCTCACGTACTAAAACTACAAACGCACAAGTGCAGCTTTAACGAGCATATTCTCAGACCACATGAACATCCACTTCCGTGCATTAATGAAGGAGCCTTTCAGCTCATGCAACCAGACGCAAAGCTCATAAAACACCGTGCACGACGTTTTTAAATGTGTTACAAATGTTTAGCATGCTCTTAAATGGCCTTGCGATACGCAAATCGCATTAACCGGCTTCAAACCAGGCTGTGTTTGTATCATCAAACACGAGGAAGATAACACAAGTCTGTTTTAGTTCAAATAAGGGTGGGGGGGGGGTAATACATAGGCGCGCGGATGAGTTTATAGCACACGCCTTTAAACCCCTATTGATAAAACGACACGTTAAATAATTGCAAATAAGTAATTAATGTGAAAATGAGTCAAACTGGAAGCTCAGACGGGTTTATGTAACACAAGCGCTGCTGCTCGAGATCGTCCACTAACAAAGAAAAAGGAGGAACCTACCACGTGACGGGCGCACGATCCGAGGGAATTTCAGTAACTATTCCACCGACCTTTGGCTTCAATCGCACAATAATGTCACCAAAGCACGAAACAAGCCGTTTGGTCAAGCGACCCCGCCGCCTTTGCCATATCCGTTCGTGAAAACCACCCCGGTTTCAGGAACCCTGTTCGTTATCGGCTCCGGAATCACGAAATGGGCGATACTAGACAACACCTTGCTGCTGCCGTCCCCTTCAGTGGATTATGGATAGCAAATGTATATTTTTTCTTTATATTATGAATCGATGTTTTGCTCAGATACGAGTTCTTTTCATAAACGCCTTTATTTACAGATTGGAGGTGGCGTAGACCACCGGTTTCGAGATCATTTTCTCATCGTTGCAGGGAGAAACGCACGAAAGATGGCGCCTCGTTCGTCTCCCTTGGATTTGAGCCCTGACAAATACAGATGCAGAGCGTGTAGAGAGGAGCCTGTAGGCGGGAGACATGCTCACACACCGGCCGCTAGAGGGGGAGCACGGCCATTTCATGCGATAACCACCGACAGAAACATGACACGATGTGAAATAAAAACAAAAATAGTGGGGGTGGAGGCTATATCAAAGTATATGTTTATATTGTTAACAATGAGTTTTCTTATAATAGCGTGTATGGAATGGATTCCATGGATCTTCCACTGCCTTTATTGGTCTCTTTAAAAAAAATTCTAATAAAATTGTCATGGAGCAAATGAGAATGCAAAAAAATATATATTTATCTGTGGTGCTCTCTCATATTGTACTCTAGAAGTTAATGCAAAAGGTCATTTTTTTTATAAAAACAAAAGAGTCTGTGAATGTGGAATTTTGCAAGAATCAGATTCACTACAGCTGCTTTTTTTTTTAGTTTGTTCATATTCAGTAAAACACAGCACTGTGTCTTTCCAAAACACCACACAGTCATTGTAACATTGTACTCCTAATGAAACTGTAAAAATCTTGCCCAAAGAGATGAACAACGGTTTCATCACAACACTGAAATATACTCGTATTGTATTGTTTATATGTGTATCTTTAATTTATGAATGAATAACTAATAAATAAATTTTTTTTGCCTATAATTATGCTCATCCCTTTAACTTTAACTATGCTCATACATACACACATGAACATATATATATATATATATATATATACACACACATTAATATTTGAAGTGGATCAAAACCTTTCATCAAAGTTTTCTTAAAACCTAAGACAAAATTGCATTCTTAGCACAAATTTCAAATGCTAACTAATATATTAATCTATTAATCACATCCAATTAACCAAATATATATTTTTAATTATTTATATAAATATAATAATAGAAGTGAGGACAATGGAAGAAATCAAAAGGGCCTTTTTATATATTAGATTTAATATATATATATATATATATAGATAGATAGATAGATAGATATAGATATATTTCTAACCTAACATTTAAAAACTCCGTTGTTTGCCACTAGATGGTGTTGATCTTGTAAACTGTCTATGGTTTTGACTGATCTCGAGTCAGTTCATGGGTCGTAGGTTCATGTTTAACAAATTTTGGTCTGCACGTTTGTTCTTGTCTTAATAGCTCTTGTAGTGTGCCATCTAGTGTTTGATTTCGGGCTTTCCTTAACATATTTTCCTCAACAGGTCACTAACATATCCTCACATATATTTACCATCCTGTGAACAATAAAGACTAGAGAGGAAAATACATATTTTACACATACCGAATCTTTTAAAATAAATAGGAATTGATTAAACATTAGTTTAAAATCTAGAACTTATTTATAAATGAACATCGGTCCAGATGTGCTGGGTCTTGATTTACCTTATTCTGGTATTAAACAGCATGAAATATATATGCAGCATGTAGAAGGAACATTCCATTCTAGTCTAATTTTGACAAAGTCACCTTTACTATATGATTCCTGCCCTCTCTGACACTTTCTGCAGCCTGTTTCTCCTCCCTCTCTTCCTCCTCCTTCCCACACAGACTGGGAAGTAATCCTATATATATTCGTTGTTCACCCTGTACTTCCTTAAAGGCTCTTCTCAGCTCTCTGACATTGTATCACACATACAAAGAAAAATGCCTGAAGAAGTTCCTGCTCAGTGCAAGGCTCCCAAAGAAGAGCTGGACAAATGGTGAGTCCTATTTCAGTAAGGATATGCATTACTGCAACACTAAATTTTGAATAATGTCTGATGCTTAAAAAAGAAAGAAAGATACATTGGATGAATGTTCTTGTTCATGAATCAATATCATAGCAGCTCCCTGTATATCTAGTGGTTTGTGAAAGGACATGTTTGAAAGACTAGTTAAAACGTGTGTTGGATTCAGTGTTGAGCACATGGTGCTGGGGGTGGCAGGTTTTGAAAGTGATGATGCAGGTGAAAAATTACCCATGTTAGCCATGGTGTTACTAAGTTAAAGTGTGTTGCTGTAACACACGTTCTCCTTGTGCTTGCATTTAATGTCAGCAGAGCTTTGGAGATGCATATTACAACAGTTTTTGTCATTTTGCACACATAAGATTAACCTCTATCTTCAGTTGTTAACAAAGCAGAGCGCTCTCTTTCTAGGTCAAAAGGTCAGGGGTCAATGCACTCACGCAGTGATGCAAAAAAAATGTGAACTTTACGGTGAGTTGCGCAAGTTGTAGCATTTACAAGAGAAGCGCTATCTACTTTTTGACTTTATCTCTCAACTGATTTACTCGAGAGCAAGAATTGTAGATTGAGATTATCATTTGTGGTGGAAGACCTGCTTGCTTGCACATGAATGCATACAAGTCAAAATATAATCATATTTGTATCGGAGCAATGTGCCAAATGGCAAATTTAGCATGAACTTTAGTAATGTATATGTGTGATGTAAATATAGCCTGGTTTCAAATTGGCTCACACATGGCCCGGCGAGGGAGTGGAGGTTTGCTCACAGCTCGCATTACATCGCCTGTATTGCAATGTCTGCCTTATTTATGAGGGTAATAGTCCCCGTCACATGCAGACCTGGTACAGACTATGAAAGCACCTAGTGTGAAATATACATTTGTATCTTTTCTATTAGATTTCATCCCAGTGAGAGATTGAAGAAAACCTGCAAACCTGCATAACATGTCCATGTCCGTTAATCAAGGATATTTTACCCACAAATAATCATTTTGAAAATGTAGTCACCCTCAGGCCATCCAAGATGTAGATGAGTTTGTTTCTTTATCAGAACAGATTTAGCACTACATCACTTGCTCATCAGTGTCTCGTCTGCAGTGAAAGGGTGCCGTAATAATTCGAGTCTAAACCAGGGTTTCTCAAATCTTACCCTGGAGGTTCAATGCACTGCAGAGTTTAGCTCCAGCCCTGATAAAACTCACTGTGATTTTCTAATGATCCATAAGACACTGATTTACATGCTCTGGTGTGTTTGGTTAGAGTTAGAGCTAAACTCCGCAGTGCATTGGACCTCCAAGGTAAAACCTTGGTCTAAACAGCTGTTAAAAACATCAGTGTAAAAGTCACCTTTTTTTAAATTGGTAGAGAAAAAGTGAACAAGTGAAAGCAGTCAAAAACTTTGTTTTAAACCAATTTGCGCATGGATTTTAATGTGAAGACGACAGCACCCATTCACTGCATTGATCCACTGTTGAGCAAGTGATGTAAAGCTAGATTTCTCCAAATCTGTTCCCATGAAGAAACAAACTCATCTACATTTTGAACGGTCTGAGCCAAGGGTGAGTAAGTTATGAACAAATTTTCATTTTTTGAGTAAAATGTTCCTTTAATAATGCCCTAAAACTCTCTCTCTCTCTCTCTCTCTCTCACTACTATATTAGTGCTGTCAATTAATTACAATTTATCGCATCCAAAATAAAAGTTTTTGTTTGTATATTATATATATATATATATATGCATGTACGTGTATGCTGTGTATATATATTTTTAATATATAAATACACACATGCATGCATATATTTCAGAGTCATTTATGTTTATATATGAAACATATTTATTTATAATAGAAACTATATATATATATGTATACACATACATATATGAGAGACAGATATGGAAATACATGGAAATGTTTTCCAAATATCTACTGTATGTGTGTGCTTTTATATACACAACCAGTCAAAAGTTTGGAAACAGTACGATTTTAATATTGTGAAAAGTTATTGCGATGTACAATAACAACTTTCTATTTTAATAAACATTAAATTCTAATGTATTCCTGTGATGCGCAGCTGAATTTTCATCATCATTACTTCAGTCTTTAAACTTTGGGGACAGTACATTTTTGTTCTTTTTTTTATTTATTCAGTGTTAAATTGATAAAAAATGATGGGAAAGATTTATACTGTTAGAAAATATTTAAAATTGTCAATAAATGCAGATTTTTAAAATTTGTCAGTATTATTCATCAAGGAAACCTAATAAACGGTATTTAAAAAATATTTGCCATCACAACTTTGTCAACATTGATCATTCTAATTATAAATCAGCAGATTAGAATGATTTCTGAAGGATCATGTGACACTTTAGACTGGAGTAATGAATGATGGAAATTCAGCTGCGCATCACAGAAATAAATTATATTAAAATAGAAATTCCATATATCTTTAAAACAACAAAAGAAAAGAAAAGAAAAAAAAGCATAACTGAAAACTCTTTCACGTATTTCCAAGGAATGTGTTCCCTTTGACCCTGACATGAGATTGTTCATCCAAAAAATCCATGCACAGACACATTGCACAGCAGAATGATATTCTCACAGATGCACACTGTTAGCTCTAAACACACTGTATATGTGTCCAGTGTTCAGGGGAAGGGTGCAGAGGGCTGTAAGGAGCTGCTGGAAGCTTTTGAGGCCTGTGTGAAGGGGGCCACGACGGCCTCGTGAGGGGACATGCTTTTAAATGTGAGTATCAAACAATAACTGTTTTATGTTTTTTAATTGTGCTTTCTCTTCTCTTTGAAATGTATCTGCAGTGTGATGTAGGACAGTTTATGAAGCGTTTCCTTACAGTAGTACTGTGAAGCGATCGTGTGTGCGTTTCTCTTTAGTCTGGATGAATGCATTGATTAGTTGATTCTGATTTTCTGCTGCTGTTTTTACTTAGGTCCATCCTTTCTGGGTCCTCCAGTGTCCTTGCATTCCCTCACATTGCACTGGACTAAACCATTCTAAGGACAGCGAAAGGGGTGCGAGTGCTGGAAAGCAGTGGAATTGTTTATTTTGGTCCTGGGAAGTCTTGTTGGTGTCCCTTATGCTGTCCATGATATCTGTAAGCGTGGAAGAAGAAAGAACCCAGTTTTATTATTATTTTCCAGATTTCACACAGTGCATTTCATTTGATTGTGAATAAAGTTCTATAATTGTTTCTTTTTTTTGCCATTACTATACAGTCTGGCAGATTTTAACATCAGTAACCATGACAAATAAGAGGCAGCCTACATATCTCACTAAAGAGCTTGGTAATAATAAATTGCACGCAGTGATTGATTGACCTTTAACTCCGGTGGTCTGCATACTTCATAACTTATGCCAAGCACATTGGCAGCTGTGCTCATGTGGTTTCCTGAAAGTAGGCCTGTAGACACAGCACCTGACTGTCAGCACCATCTACTGAGAAAATTCTTTTCATCACATATTAATCATGCTCTAGTCTTGTTAGTTTTATAGTACTGCCAGCTAGGACCTATGGAAGGTAAGGTAAGGAAGGGATTCAAGTATCATGGTTGTGACAAAACATAAGCACAATAATAATAACAATGATAAAAAAAAAAAAAACGTAAAAAAAAAAAAATTCACAGTTTGTATTGACACCAAATAAAAAAAAAAATTATTAGTGGTAGTAGCATAAAAGAAAATAAAAATATTATTCTTGTTCTGAAATTAAAAAAAGAGTAATAAACATTGATCTAAGCCTGTGTGACCTTGTTGAACTTAAGTAGGCCTACTCATATTAAAACTTGTCAAGTATTACAATTTCGATATCGTTTGATTTTTATATTTTTATATAATACCATTTTACATTTATCGTATCATGGTTGTGACAAAATAAAAGCATGATGGCATAAAAAAACAACAGTAAACAATTAAAACATCATTTAAAATAACAAATAATAAATAAATGAATTAAAATAATAAAAACGAATATGAGTCTGAGACTTTTAAAAAATTAAAGCATTTCATCATCATCATATTATTATTATTACTATGCTATTGCTATAATAATAATAATATTTGATCACTATTATTATTATTATTAATGCTACAAAGCACAAAATAAAGCAACAATAAAAAATAACAAAAGTAACAACACAAAATACAAAAGAAAATGAAAAGTAACAAATAAATAAAAAGAATATGAAGTCATAAAAAACTAATCGAAGCCTGTGTGACCTGCTGAACTCAAGCTCTCGTCAAATATATATATAAAAAAGTTTAAATATTAATATTGTTTTCTAAATTATTTTTATTTATTTCATTTTTGCTATTTTTTTAAATGATGACAAGGAGATGGAACAGATACAATTCCAAAAATGAATTGATTTGTTTTGGATTGCTTGATTCACGCACTTTTTGGAGGTATTTGGTGCTTGAAGATGCTTTTCATTCAGTGCCAATATATTAAGCATCATTCTAGGATCTGACAGCATGGCGGTATCGCGAGGGACAGATCTGTGGCGCGCGGTGCAGTGGAGGGAGGGTTGATGATGATGAGGAGGAGGGTGTGGGACCCGGATGCTGATGCGAAGAACCAGAGCGGAGAAAACAACGCAAATAAACCCTCAAGACGCTTAAAATATCAGCGCGCAACCTATCAGTCGCCATCGAGAACACAAAACCCCTTCCCCGAGAGAGGACGCGCGAAAAGGATGAGGATGCTGCGGTCCGTGGCTCAACATCAGCAGCAGAGATGAAGCAGAGCTGCCAGATCCTCTATAGCGATGCGAAAGGATGCAGAGCGACCTGGATCTCCTCCTGTCGGCTCGTCTTGCTCAATGCGAAACGGGAGTAGATTCACATGTTGGTTGAACAGCAAATGGTGAGATTCTGGCTCCTTTACCTGGGATCTAGGCCTAGCACAAGTGCACCGGGGGCTTGTGTTCACTTATATTTTACAAACACTAGCCAGGAGTTTCTAAATGGTATTTTTGTCACATACATCTAGAAACAGGAGCTTATAAAGAGGACCAGGCTTTCTGTAATGACTGGGAATGAAAAGTGTTATGATTGAGTAGGGTAACTTTGATTGGCAGAGCTATGAATTAGGCTGCTTCTATGGACCTGACTGTATCTTTGCATTGCCATCGGCATCTTTCCCCTCATCTAAGTGAGTTCAGAATTATAAATGGGCCCGTATGACAGATTTTAGGGAACCCCGAGCTCAGCATGGATATATTTCCGGGTTATTACAGACCCTTGGGAGACTATTTTAGAAAAACGTAACTCAGAAACGGTGCGCTGTGATAATATTGCATGCAGTAGCAAGTTTAAGAGGAGCCAGGCCGCCACTATGTCTAAGGAACTGTCAGTGACCCAGGCAGCTCAGTATGTGGGGCCCTATCGACTGGAGAAGACGCTCGGGAAAGGCCAGACAGGTAAGGAGATGTTGTTTATGTATTAGATTGTCAGTAATTGTCGAAGCATTTGTCGCTGATGAACTGTCTTGAGCATGTCTGCCATGTATATATAGGTCTGGTGAAGCTCGGGATTCACTGCATCACTGGTCAAAAAGTAGCCATCAAAATAGTCAACAGAGAAAAGCTCTCAGAATCTGTGTTGATGAAGGTAAAGGAAGAATACAGTCATGTATTCATTTATCATACAATTATTAAATTGTAATATCCTACATGTTCAAAGTATTATGTGTCAACATGCTACAGTAATGCATCATATACTATTGTACTGCATAATTACCATATATTTCAGTGTTATTTAGTATAGAGTTTTTCTTTACATAATATATGTAAATGCACATGCATACAGTATATATTTTGAAACTATACACATTTATATATTTATATTCTTATATTTCATATTTAATTGTATAATAACCATAGTTTTCTTAAATATATACATGCATGTGTTTATATTTATATATACATAATAACAGACATATGTATATTATGCACAGAATTCAGCAGGATTTTCTTTTCAAGGGAATTTAACAAATTTTCATTTTAGGAAACATTATAGTAATTCATTCCTTTTCCACTTGATTATTTTTTGTCTGTGTAACAGTCCAGTTTTAGTGCTGTCATATGGTTAATCACGATTAATGGCATACAAAATAAAAGTTTTTCTTTGCATAATATATGTGTGTGTTCTGTGTATATTTATTAAGTATATATAAACACACATAGAGTATATATTTAGAAAATATTGACATATTTATATTAATATATATTATAAATATAATATATAAACAGACTTTTTTTTCGGAAAAATAAATATTAAATAAATGAATAAACGTGTGTGTACTTTTTTATATTTTAGTTAATATTAAAAAGATACATGTTGATTAAAAAATTAGAAAAGTGAAAAATGTTTTAATATTAATTTTATATTTAATTTAACTTTTTAAGTATTTTTAATGATTTTTATGAATTTGCTATTTGTAAAGAGGATAAATAGATAAATACTAAAGAGTGGTAAAAAAAATAATCTTTCCTTTTTCTCATTTAACCAGGTGGAGAGAGAAATTGCTATTTTAAAACTGATCGAACATCCACACGTGTTAAAACTCCACGATGTTTATGAGAACAACAAATACCTGTGAGTTGCCACAATTTTACTCGCTTTCTTATCGGCTTCACTCAACATTCTCAACATTCAACACCTCCTGCTCTTCATTTGTCCTTTCTTGAAGCATTTTTTCCACTCTTTGTCTGACTCCATTCATGCAGATATTTGGTACTGGAGCATGTTTCAGGAGGAGAGCTGTTTGACTATTTGGTGAAGAAGGGCAGATTGACACCTAAAGAAGCACGAAAGTTCTTCAGACAAATCATATCTGCTCTGGACTTCTGTCATAGTCACTCCATATGGTAAGACACAAACAAACACACACACACTCCTAAATGCAAGCTGGGTTCAATTTAGAAATGATCTTAATTTTTGAGAAGCTGTTTGATTTTCAGTTTGGATGAAGGTTATTTATGGTTTTTAACTAAAACCATAAATAACATCTTTGTAAGTTATTTGAAAAGTGATTCTAGTTCTAGTCTCTAAATAAAGATGATACAGGTGTATGCCATTCTTAAAGACAAGACACTGTGTATCTCCAAAATACATTATCTGTGGAGGGTTGTTGGTGAACGAGATGTTAAGAGCCGGGTGTCCTCTGTGCTTTTGTAGTCATAGAGACTTGAAGCCAGAAAACCTCCTGCTGGATGAGAGGAACAATATCAGGATTGCAGACTTTGGCATGGCCTCACTACAGGTGGGAGACAGTCTGCTAGAGACAAGCTGTGGGTGAGTATTTTGTATGCGTGTAAGTATTATAATGCTGTTTGTTTGCTTTATTGATCTTAAAGCTGCATGCATTGCAATATGAAATGGATAAGCAGTGTTTAAGTATAAAATATACAGTATTCAAACACTAAAGCACATATAAAAATGTATGTATGAATAACAGTCATTGTTAATTATTTATGTATTTAACACAATTATCAGCTTTAATTTAATTTTTTTATTATTATGCAAAATCTATGACTCTTATTGTCCTCTCATTGCATCTAAAACAGTGTGTCCAGAGAGAACGGTTCAATCGTTCATATGCTATAAAATGGATCAAAATATTTTTTTAATGATGAAAAAGAGCTTGTTTTATCAAAGTCAACACTTATTAATATCTCCTATCAAGCCAGGATGACACACGTGGGTTTCATAAGATTTTAAAGTTGCGTCTCCACTTTTTGTCAACACCGTCAGACATTTATTAAAAGGGAATACAATCAGATAATATCAGGGGCAACTGTGACTCTAAAGAAACCCCTTTGCCACAGTTAACCTCTGCAGAGTACATCAATGTTAGACAGACTCTGCTTTTTATAGGTTTATAGTTTCTGAATTGTTAAAATCCTAATAATAATATTTCCTGTGTCACAACCATGATATGTCAACACCATCTTACAATTTCTAAGGACATTTTTTTAAATATTTAAAACAAAGTACTTAAACATGACTCTTGAATAGGAGCTTTTGTGTCAACTCCGTCAGATGAGTATTTTGATATTTCATTATGATATTTTATATTTGTTGTGGAATTGTTGGCCTCATGTAAAAGTGTAATCTGTCTGCTAACATGAGAGTGTGTTTTGAAATGTTAAGCACGTCTTGACTGCTGTTAAAAATAAAGTTGAAATTGTATCACACAGTCCAAGGTTAAAAGCACATGTTGTTAAAAAAAGTTTGTATCAAAGCACAGCTCGGTAGCTTAATACATATAAGATTCATATATGTAGTTTAATTTGTAAGTACAAAGTTTTTTTCCCTTCGATTCTGCACCCTGTTTTGTCCCACTTCTCAAGAATGACTAAACATGCACATGCTAAATGCTAGCTATGTTTTGAAAAATAGCTAGCACCTTTTTATTTAGCATGTGCATGTTTCTAGCATGTCTTAGCAGTTAACTAGGGTGACCATACAGGCTATTTCCCCAGGTCCTGGTCAGGACTTCTATATTGCTTTGGTTCAAGGTACCTCCAGAGTGTCTTTAAAACATAAGGAACCAATGCCATACACCGATCGGTCTGCACAGGCAAACAAAGCCAAAAACTAGATATTTTAGGCAATATAAAAATCCTGGCCAGGACGTGTCCTGGGAAAATGGCACATATGGTCACCCTAACTTAACTAACTAAGTTTTAGCATGTCCAGATAGCTAGCATGTAGCTAGTAGTAACAGCATATGCTGGTGAGGTATGTTTTAAAGCTGGGATGCTGGTTTAAGCTGGCCCTTTGCTGGTCATGTGCAGGTCCTAATTTTGCCAAAATCTGACCCAAATTTAAATAAATGCCACAAAGTTGTTTGGAAATGAAACAGCTATGTTATTTTATACAAACTATACTTTCTCGCAGCAATTTCATATTTTGTTTTCTCAAAATGTTTGCAGATCTCCTCATTATGCATGTCCAGAAGTTATCAGGGTAAGTGCATAGATATAAAAAATGTAGAGCATCATTTTGTCTGAAGGTGAACCTTTGACCTACTACTACCTTGTTTTTCTACTGCAGGGGGAGAAATACGACGGCCGGCGGGCTGATGTATGGAGCTGTGGAGTTATTCTCTTCGCTCTGCTGGTGGTGAGTAAATCACTTCAGCTTACTCTGTTTCTCTCAGCTTGTCGGAGAGCATTTTACTTTGCCTCACTTATCACTTATTACTCATATTTAGCTCACAGGCTGTTAAGCAAATAACTGAAACACTCCTTGCATGTCAGTACCATCTGTATCTTTGTATCTGGGACTTTCTGTCCGCTGTCCTCAGGGTGCTCTGCCCTTCGACCACGATAACCTGCGGCAGCTGTTGGAGAAGGTGAAGAGTGGAGTGTTCCACATGCCCCATTTCATCCCACCCGACTGCCAGGCTCTGCTGCAGGGCATGATTGAGGTCAACCCTGAAAAAAGACTCACGGTAAGGGAAAGCTGTGATTTACTTGGTTTGCTTGGATGTGGTCAGAAACATCAACATTTCTGTGGACACTTGCAAATGGATGATCCTGGGTGGATAATTTGTACATATGTACTGTGGATTCTTGCCTTCAGGCCCTCATTACTGTGGTGGTTAGTTAGCTATAAACATGTCAAAGTTTAATCGACTTAATATGTGTTTCATGGATTTAGGTCTGTGACTATTACTTTTGAAAGCATCTGCGCTTTTTTTTTTTAAAATAAAGTCTTTTATGTCCACCAAGGCTACATATAGTTGATCAAAAATACAGAAAGGAAACAGCAATATTGAAATATTTTTATTACAATTTAAACAAACATTTTTCTGAGTAAGCCAGTTTCTACCATGGAAGAATAATATGAATAAAAAAAGGTAATTGTGACTTTTTATCTCACAGTTCAGACTCCCCCCTTGCAATTCTGGTTTTATGTTTCTAAATTGTATATTATATAAATAATATAAAATTATATACATTACAATTCTGGGTTTATGTTTCCTCAGAAGTATGAAATATAAACTCAAAATTGCAAAATATAAACTCAGAATTCTGACTTTTTTTTTAAACCGAATGCAATGTACTGATCCAAATAATTTTGTGTGTAATTCTCCATTCAAGAGTAATTTGTCGTTGAAAACCATCAAGACAAAAATTATTCATCAACGAAATTAACACTGATTGTTAACTGAATTGTGAACTTGTAAAATGTATCCTGTGTTGGAAACATTAAAAATGCCTTAAAATGTAATTTATTCTTGTTATGCACAGCTGAATTTTCAGCATCATATGTAACAGTCACAGGGTTTTTCAGAAATCATTTTAATATGCTGATTTGCTCCTTATCAGTGTAGAAAAGAGTTGTTGCTTGATATTTTTGTGTAAACCATTTAGATTTTTCAGAATTTTGAATGAAAAGTTCAAAAGTACAGCTATAGTGTATTAAACTGGCCCAGGAACGTAACTAAGCTTTGTTACATCATGTTATTAAAGGGTATTCGTAGATTACATTTAATAGATAGCTAGTAAAAGGTGTCTGTATACATGTTTGGGCTGAATTCCTATTACATTTACATCATTTTGATCAGCAGTGAACGTGTTATTTTGAATTATTTTGTGCAGTTGATTCAGATTTTCAAAAAAGCTTCAGATTATAGCGCCATCTACCTGTGAACAGACTCTATTAAATACACCCATCTTTTGTCTTTCTGCAGCTAGAGACCATCCAGAAACATGCCTGGTATCTGTAAGTACAATTTTTTTATGTTGCTGATTATTTCTATTGTCTTTATCACTGTGGTAAATCTACAGAGATTCAGTGGAAGTGCGTTATGTGCGTTTATGGATGAATTTCATTCATATATTTTGCAGTCATATGAAATGAGAGACAAAATTGCAAATGACGTGTGCAAGCAGCTGACATTCGTATGTGTGTTTGTTTGCATGTGTGTGTGATGAAGAGCTGGACGCAATGAGCCTTGTCCGGAGCAGCCGCCCCCGAGGCGCGTGAGCATGGGACGGATCATGTCTTTGGCTGAGCTGGACCCAGATGTGCTGGACAGCATGTATTCTCTGGGCTGTTTCAGGGATCGGGTCAAACTGGCCCAAGACCTGCAGTGTGAAGAGTGAGCGTGACAGTTTTTACATCATGTGCATTCAGAAAGCATAAACATTCATAATAATCTTTAACCCTGTCAAGCCTGACATACGATATAATAGTTGATTTTTTTGGTTTGTTTTTAAAACAGAATATTGTATTGAATCTTCAAAAACAAAAGAAAAAAACTGTACATACGTGTTATTTGTCATATGCGTCATTTAATGAATAGTGTAGTATTAATAAATATGGAGCTCGTGCTTATGGAGGGTAAAAAACTGAGCAAATATGAAGTTCAGTGCAAAGGGTAGTAGGTGGTATATAAATGCTTCATTTAATACAAAATGTTTATGCAATAATAATGCAAATCAATACAGGATTCGCTGTATCCCAGGTGATTTAGAGATGAACAAATGAACATTCCTTAACAGCTTGATGATCATATTATCATATTACATTGTACTTAATAGATGTTTAAAATTTTGTGTAGATAATAAAGTTGTTTCATGCTGTGTGTTCATCTTGAAATATTATTAGAAAACACTATAAAAAGTATTATTTAGTTTATAGCAATCTTATATTAAATGGTACATTTTATAAATATTACATTGTGAAGTATTACGATTTCACAGCAAAAAGACCTGGTTGCATTGCATTTATACTAAAACCTACTAAATACTTAAAAAGATAAGATTTAGCAATCAGATGACAGAAGGCGTGTAGGAAATTGTGTACAACAGGTTTATCAGCAAAGTTTTGTTCATGTTGATTATTTTGAGCCCCTAGAAATTTGTATATCAAATAGGCTTGATACATTGTTTTCTCTCTTCTGTCTCCTGCTTTTTTTCCACAGAGATAACCAGGAGAAGATGATCTACTATCTCCTGTTAGACCGCAAAGAGCGCTATCCTAGCTACGAGGATGAGGATCTTCCTCCCAGAAATGATATTGGTATGTCATTTTTCTTGGAGTGATCATGAATAGAGTTAAATAAAGCACAGTTTATGCAAATGATCAGAGGAAGAATTTGAAGTACTCACTCATGTTAAACCATACGTACTGTATTACTTTTATACATTTGGCAGTCACTTTTATCCAAAGCAAATTACTTGTTTTTCTGGAATGGAGGTAGAGCACGAGAAAATTAAAATGCTGTCATTGATTCACCCCGTGTCATTCCAAACTTTTATGCATTTATTATGTTTCTGGAACATGAAAGAAGATGTTTGTAACCAACCAGTTTCTGTTCCTATTGACTTATTGAGTCAGTGGGAACTGAAACGTTTTGGTAACTTTTTTCAAAATATCTTATTTTGTCTTCTACTCAGAAGTTAATCATACAAATTTGGAATGCCCCAAGGGTGAGTAAATGATTTTTCATTTTTTGGGTCGTCTGTCTCTTTAATATCAATAATGCTATGAGCACATAAACAATATCAGTTCTTGACTTTGCAGCATATTATGTGTCGAACATAAATCTGAACATAAAATGTTACACAGCTCTGTTTATTTCATACTAACATTTTTCATTCTTGATTTTTGTGGATCAAGTGAAATAAAAATACATGTTTACTGTTCATATGCTTGTTAATTTTTGATTTATAGGTGATTTTTCTCTCAACAATGCAATTTTGATCTGCTGGTCACTTTTTCTTTCAAATACAGTGTGCACTCTTAAAAACAAAGGTTAATTTTTTGTGTCTATGATTCCATGAACATGGAGTTTCTTTACATTTTTAAAACATTCTTCACGCTAAGCAATAAAACAGTTTACTGTCCCAACGGACGCTCCTGTACAATCTCCTCCCCACCACCAGAGGGAGGTTTTGCTCCATCTGACTGATCACACACACCTGCCTCTCATCACCACACCCACTTGCTCCATTACACACACCCAAATAAGCCAGACTCATTCATTCAGTCACTGCAAAGTCTTGATTTGCCACGGCCATCATTACTAAGTGTTTCTTGCCTAATGTTATCGACCTTGGCCTGCCTTGTGATTGTTCTCTGCCTGCCCTGACCTTGTTTGCTCGCCTGATTCTGTCTCTGATTGTCTGCATTGCTCTGTTCACGGTATTTCGACCCTGCCTATACGGCTACCCCAAATAAACGCTGCACACGGATCTCACTCCGCCTGGCGCTCTGTCACATTTACTGAAAGGTTTTTTTGGGAAACCAAATGGTTCTGTCAAAATCCACCTTTTGGGACCTTTGTTTTTAAGAATGTATATATTTTTATGCATTCCTTGGTAAATAAACCCATGACGTTGCTATTGTTAGTGCTATACTGTACTGTTTTAAGTACACTGCTCTGTAAACTCTACTCTGTTTTGTA
Source organism: Enteromius unitaeniatus (assembly GCA_032359435.1). Taxonomy (NCBI): domain Eukaryota; kingdom Metazoa; phylum Chordata; class Actinopteri; order Cypriniformes; family Cyprinidae; genus Enteromius; species Enteromius unitaeniatus. The sequence continues at coordinate 2,463,728 of JAUMHI010000053.1, read as the reverse complement.
TTTCTACATAGACCCTCCACGGAAGCGTGTAGACTCACCGATGTTAACGCGTCATGGCCGCTGCCGGCCAGAGAGGAAGAGTCTGGAGGTGCTGAGTGTGACGGAGCAGGGCTCCCCCACACCTCCGCGCAGAGCGCTGGACACCTCCACACACAGCCAAAGGTACGCATACATTCACATTTTCATGCATTTATGAAGCTTTGGAATTTAGCATTATACTGACTCTTAACTGCCACACTCCTGTATAGATCTCGATCCGTAAGTGGAGCATCAACAGGCCTCTCATCTAGTCCTCTAAGCAGTCCCAGGGTAAGTATGTCTCTGCCAACCTTTTTTCTCTACTAGTAATATTGATTTTTTTATTGATACAGAAATACTTGAATACTAATCTTCCTCCAGTATTGACACACCAATACCAGCTGCACTTTCTTACTCTCTCTGACAGTGAACTAACACGCACCACAGTGTGTATTTTAAATAAGTGTATAGTCCAGCACTGTGTTCATTTACACGTGAGAAGCTCATGATCAGGCATTTTCAGCGTCTCAAAGTGGCTCGGTTTAAAGTAAATGCGCCAGCTTTGCATGTTTAAAAGGTTAGTTCACCCCAAAATTAAAATTCTGTCATTAATTACTTACACTTCATGTCATTCCAAACCCATAAGACCTTCGTTCATCTTCGGAACACAAATGAAGGTATTTTTGATGAAATCAGAAAGCCATCTGACCCTCCATAGACAGCAATACAACTGAAATGATCCCAGATCCAGAAACATAGTAAATACATCAGTAAAACAGTCCATGTGACATCAGTGGATTAACTTCAGTTTTGTGACACATGCTTTTTTTGCACAAAGAAAACAAAAATAACATAATTTACTCTCCCATGAGTTATAGAAGTTCAGGTAGAAGTTCAGAGGAGCATGCCGGTCCGAATAAACTGGGCACTGATCCATCTTTTAGAACCAAGCTTTTAGTGAATATCTCGTTGTACTCCAAGATTGGAAAAGCAGTCTTCAGTAAAATGAGACGAACACAACAAGAGACTGTACTGCTGAGGTGTTTTTGAAAAAATGAATGTTAACCACGCAATCTTAGTAGATTAATCTTTCGGAAGGGCATATAAAACAAATTTACTCTCACAGGATACAGTGTCTTCTTGACATGATGTAATCCACCTGGAAATTGTACTGTTTGGGGGCTGTTTTTTGATAGACAATAACTTCATTTATCATGCACTGTCGGCGTCACACCAAAGAGTTTATGTTCACATACAGCTACATGACACACTGCATGAAAGATCATATTTGAAATGGAATAATAGGGGCACTTTAACATATTTGACGTAATCAGCCTTGTTTACATCCAGGGGAAAGCATAAGACATAATTCAGGGGTGAAGAATAGTTGAGTATTTTTGTTTTCTTTGCACAAAAACAATATTCTTATAGCGTTGCAAAACTAATGTTGAGCCACTGAACTAACCCTTTAATGTGCATTTTTAGTTTTACTCTCAATGGCCTTGGATGGTGCCGCCACCTTGTGGAACAATTGAGTAATGCAAAACAAATTCAATGCACATGTGTAACCTATGCGTAAAAATGGTTACGAAGTTGGGTGGTGCGCATATAATACACACACACACACACACAAACAAAATTGCATTATGCACTGTACACAAACCCTCACTTACGTGTAAAACTGAAGTATACTTTACAAACACATCCCTGTACACCATCACTGTGCACTTAGCCGTATCACCTGCCATTGCTCATTTTCACTCCTGTTTTCTCTCCATCTGCCACGGCCTTCACTCTTCCACCCCGCTTCTCCTCCTCCTCCTCTTTATCCCATCAGAGCCCTGTCTTTACTTTCAGCGAGCCGGAGGTAGTTGCTGCCACCAAAGCTGGAAGCGGCAGCTCCGCCGCTCGTCCCAACCGATCGCATGAACCCAAAACGCAGACGCTTCCATCTAAAACCGCCCCCGAACGCCCTCAACTCCAGTCCATGAAGTCCCTCCCCTTACCCTCCTCCTCCTCGCGCTCCCCCTCTCCCTCCCCCTTCCTGTCGCCCATTCCCCGCTTCCTCTTCTTTCCTTCTCCATCTGCGCTGCTGAAGTCGGTGACTAAAAGCTTGTATCCCATGTCTCAGGTCACCCCTCAGGGCTCTCCCCTGCCCACCCCGCTGGGTACCCCCGTGCATCACCCCCACCCCCCCACCGCTACCCCACCCTCCTCCTCCTCTTCCTCTTCTTCTTCCCGAGCCGAGGGAGGAAGCGTGGGCGTGGGCTCACTCTCCTTGACCCCACCCTCTAGTCCAGGGGGAGGCGGCGGCATGGCGGCCAGTAGCTCCGCCCACTGGAGGACACGCCTCAACTCCCTGAAGAACAACCTGTTGGGGTCTCCACGGTTCCACCGCCGCAAGCTGCAGGGTGGGCCCGATGTCTATCCTTTTACAGTATTTTATCAAATAGAGAGGGAGTTTTCAAACTTTCTGATGACATGGAGCCCTAACAAAACATTGTTCATGTGATAAATAGAAATGTCATATATTATATTATATTTTTTCCTCTGATATTAAGTTGACACTGTATCATTGTTATGCTATAAGGGTAATATTTCTATTATTAGAGTGCTTTTAGATGTGCTCACTTGTAGAAAAACATAAAACTGCTGCTCTCAATCGAATATAATAATTTATTGCATCATTAATCACATTATTTATGACACTGGAAACCAGAATGAAACATAATAATCAAAGTCTATTTATTGATTACAAATGTATTTAATTTTCTATGACCTTTTCTGCAGGTCACTTTGCAGCCAGGGTTATTATCATTAACAGAAACTGAACCTAAAACAAAACCATAATAAAGAAAATAGTTGCTTGAAATAATAATAAATGTTAACTGGGGAAAAAAAAAGATTTTAGATAATGTTTTAATATTAAAACCCTAGTTTATTTCAGTTAGTTGCCAATATAACATTTCTAGTTTAAGTTAAAGTAAATGACTAAAACTAATATATAAAAATAAATAAATATTAATATTAAACGATAAATTTAAACAAAATATATATAAAAAAAATATTTGTAAGAACTATAATAAAATATGTTACTAAAATAACACTGCTTGGGGTCCCTGGATCTCAGTTTGAAAACCTCTGAAATATAAAATTGTCAAATAATTGAATTTGATCAGGTTGTTTTCGATGTTTCATTCTTACTCTTACCTTCCAAACAGTGCCAACCTCAGAGGACATGTCCAGTTTAACACCAGAATCAAGCCCAGAGTAAGAAACACTTGACAAACCAATAAGCATATGGATATTGCTAAGTATTCTGTCAAATAATCTGGAAGTCATTTGGAAAGCATTGCATTTTTTTAAAGGACACAAGTATGTTGTACATTTTTATGTTTCATTCATTTATTTTCTGAGACCTTCTTATAATGTTAGGAAAAGTGTTTTTCTGCAAAAGCAGTGATAATTTAGCCTTTCATCTCTGACCTTTTTGCTTCAGTGCCTTAAACCCAATTTGCATATGAAAAACATCTCAATTAGGGTTCACATACTTTATAAATAATAAATGTTTCAAACACAGCCCTTCAATGTTGGAACATCCAACTGGGAATGTTTAAGTGGCATCCTGCAGATCATAAAACTGAAATGTGCCAGATGACAATGTTCAGAGGCGTCATGGTGACTTGCATGCGCTATTCAGGGAAATATATTAACGATAATGATCTCCAGCTTTTAATTCTTCAGTGCTGCATCACTGTGATGAGTCTTGCAGATTATCCAAGTGTCTGTCTGTCTGTCTGTCTGTCTGTCGGTCCGACAGGCTGGCTAAAAGGTCCTGGTTTGGGAATTTCATCAGTCTGGAGAAAGAAGAGCAGATTTTTGTGGTCATCAGAGACAAACCTCTTAGTTCCATTAAAGCGGATATCGTCCATGCCTTCCTCTCTGTGAGTCTACCAGCTGATCTGTGCATGATTAGGCATTTTAATAAACTAAATGGATCGCATATACTACTGCTCAGACATTTAAGGTCAGTGAGATTTTGTAATGTTCTCTAGACTATTAAACTAAATTGTTATATTTAAAAAAAACTATTTTCTAGTGTAATATATTGTAAAATGTAATTTATTCCGGGGATCAAAGCTGAGTATCATTACTTCAGTGTCGCATGATCCTTCAGAAGTCATTCTAATATGCTGATTTACTTTGACAGGAAACATTTCGTGTTGTTATTCATGTTTAAAACTGCTGTGCTGCTTCATATTTTTTCGAGATTCTGATTGATGAACAGAAAGTTCAAAAGAACAGTTTTTATTTTTGTGCTGTCAAACGGATAATCGCATCTAAAATAAAAGTTTTTGATTACATATTATATGTGTGTATACTCATACAGTATATATTTAGAAAATATATTTAATATACAAATATTGCATATTTTTCTTAAATATATACATGCATGTGTGATTATTTATATATATACATAATAAAAAGACACAGTACACTCACATATATTATGGAAACAAAAACCTTTATTTTGGATTTGCTTAATCGTTTGACAGCACTAATTTATTCGAAATCTTTTGCAACATTATGAATGTTTATGTTTTATTATGAATGTCAGTTTTGATCATTTTAATGCTTGTGGAGTAAATAATTTCTTATATAAAGAGAGAGAGGGATTTTATGACTCCCAGACTTTTGAACATATCAGTGTGTTTTCTATTTATTTTTGGCATATTTGTAATTTTAAGTATAGCAATATTTGAAATGTGAAAATATTGTAAGATGTTACATTACTGTGGCATTTTTATGCATTTGATTGTTGCATCCCATTTCACAAATTTAAAACATTACATTAAGTTGAAACCTGTTTATATCTTTAAATATCTATAATACAGTATATTATGCATCTAAAAATAAGATATAAAAATGAATGATTGTATAATAAAAAAAAAATCATAATATAATATTTTAAGAAATTCTGCAAATCTCTCAAATACTAAAACGAACACACCAATAATAAGTGAACGTGAGGACACATTGATAATGTATACAGCAGTAAGTAACAGCTCTTTCTCTCTTGCGTTTGTCTTCAGATTCCCTCCCTCAGTCACAGCGTAATCTCTCAGACGAGTTTCCGAGCCGAGTATAAGACTTCTGGAGGCCCATCTGTCTTCCAGAAACCCGTCAAATTCCAGGTAGACATCTCCTTCTCCGAGGGTGAAAGAGAACGGGAGCGGGCAAGAGACAGGGATGGACAGAAGGATTATGGGATCTACAGTGTAACTTTTAGCCTCATATCAGGTGAGAAGAATTGCTATCAGTTGTAAATGAGTTTGGTAATGGTTTGTTAGTCCACGTCCATAAAGTGTATCAGAGCGTTTAATGCAGTGTACAAAAGAAAGCAAAACATGAAATATTATTCACTCAGTTCTACACTCAATTTTACATTATCCAGCAGACACAAGGTTTCATCAGGAAGCATCATCTCTTTTGTCTCCTTAGAGAAATAAACAACGAAAGCTTATTACTAATGTGGTCTATTTGAATGCATTCCATTTTTATTGCATTATTATTATGCAAAACGTAGCAGAATTTTGAATCAATATGCAATATTATAAAAATACTTAAAAATGAGACTTTAAAGTAAATACTTTATATTAGGTGGCCTTAACTACTATAGTTACATCAACAAGTAATTAATATCGCATCTATTGTGTTCATATTATATTGCAAATTAGGGACAGGTTTGGTAGTATGGGTAGGTTTAAGAATGGGTTATGGTGTAAGGGTACACAATAATTGCTTTGCACCAAATTATTATTTTAAGTCAATAGTAATTAAGGCCACCTAATATAAAGTAGGACCAAAAGTAGCATTATAGAAACTGTTATAGAATATTATAGAAAGTGTAAGATACAGTGGTATTGCATTGGCCTTTAAATGGAATAGACTATTTGAATTAGCATAAACAGTATGTGTTACTATTAAACTTTAAACTCTCTTTTACATTTATCAATGTTAATGACACCTTGATTTTAATACAAAGTATGATTATATACATGTTATAGCCACTGATAAAATGGTGCTTCATTGATCTTTAGCATGAAAATAGTTTCTATTACAATCAAACGCACTTTATTTCGATAGTCCACTTTAGACATTCTACTAACTATAAGAAAAAAAAAAAAAAAAAAAAATTTCCCAGAGGAACCTTCCCGAGGGATTAATAAAGTTCTATCTAATCTAATCTAATCTAACTATAAGTAACTCTGTAACTACGTCAACTAATTCTCATTAATTTGCCACAACATGTCTACTAACTAGTTAGGGTAGGTTTAGGATTAGTAGAATAAGTTACACTATGTTGTATGTTCAGACATTCCTCTTTTAGTCTATCGAAATAAAGTTACCTTTTATTTATTTATTTATTTTATTGTTTATGAGAACTTGATAGCAGTAAAAATTTAGCAAGTGTCATTATTGTTTCATAACATTATACCATTATATGTGTGTGAATTTGATTTATTAGGTCCAAGTCGCAGGTTTAGACGAGTTGTTGAAACAATTCAAGCCCAGTTGCTCAGTGCTCACGATCAGCCCATGACGCAAACTCTTTCAGGTAAGAACAGACACACGTCACAAACTCTTTAGCACGCTTCCACTCTTCCATAGCCTTTTTTCACTCCACGCTAGATGAGAAGAACGGCCGCCCTCCTAGAACACCAACCAGACAGAACTCCCGGCGCTCAGAGGGCGGAGCCGACCGCTGCGAGTGGGTGGAGCGAGGAGAGGGCGGGGTCTTACTCCAGCGCAGGGGGTCGGGAAGAGAACGAACCCGCCTACTTTCTTCCAGTGGAACACAATCACAGCCCTGAGCCTGAAATGTTGTGAATAACAGCAATCGGTCGAGATACGAGCCATGATACGAGACTAAACTACTCAAACGTTTCCTTCCTTCTCCCCTTCTCACCTCAGAACAGCATGATGGTAAAATGTGTTTTTTGAGAGTCAAACGAAACCAAATACTGATACACATTAGGATGCAACAAAGCGAGAACCGTCTCCACTGAACAGACAGATAAACTTCTGGGATCCAAGAAGCACCTCCTAACGTTCTTCTGAAGCGTGTTTAATTTATCTTCCTGAACAATGCTTTGATTTTTGCTGTATTTTCTCTCATGTGATTTGGATGTAATGTGCAAAACTTGAGTTTATAATGACATTCGTGATAAGGGAAGGTTTCGGTTGGGGGTAGCACACCATCTGTTCCTTACAGGCCTGGTATCCGTTTCAGCAATCCAGTAATTATAGCAACAGAGACGTTAGTCCAATTTAGTCTAAATTTTTTATCCTCAGAGAAAACACGTAGAGATCCAGATCCAAAAGCTATTAGCACCACGAGTCTGCTCAGTCATATGCAATAAAAATCAATAAGCTACAAAAGATTCAGTTTAACAAAGCTGCACATGCTGAATCTTTTAAAACATGATTACCTCCTTGAGCGGACAGACTCATGATGATCTTATGACCTACCGTTGCTCACCAGCCCTGTGTCGACTTCATTTCCACTTTTCATAGAAATGCTGCATGCTAAGTAACGTCAAGCTTCAGCCCCTAATGCCTGATCATGATTGTAAAACATTGCAGATCTAAATCTGGCCTCGATTCACCCGTTTGGCAGCTCAAACGTACTAGAGCGTCCCCGAGAGAATTCCCATGGCAAGAGGTCCCATGTCGAGTTTCCCTATTAGATGCCAAAGGGAACGGGAATCAATTTGAAATGTGAAAAGATGCTCATTCCGATTCTCTGTTGCTGCAAGACTTTTGGTTAAAGCCAACCAAGTGAATGTCGTTGACTATTTTATTAGCGAATTTTGGTTGATTGAAAATAATTTATTTGTATATTACTCCTACGGATTCAAAAATGGCCATTAGGTGTACATATGTATGTTTAAGGAGAAATTGAATGTCTGAGGTATTAAAATACATATTTTGGGGGAATAGCAACTCAAGTTCACTTTTCTTTTAGACAGGCAAACCTGTGCTTTGTCGCTTTGAAAGAAAATTAGGGAATATTCTGTCACTAGAATCATTTAATCCCCCTTATCTGTCATTTAAAAAGATAGCCACACCCCAAACTCACACCATTGGTTGAGCCAAAGTTGCTTTTTTATTAAAATTTTTCCTACATGCACTCTTAAAAATAAAGGCTCTTTTTATGGTTTCATTAAAGGAATAGCTCACCCAAACAGGACAATTATGGCATATTTTACTCATCCCCAAGCCATGCTCGGTGTATATCACTTTCTTCTTTCAGACGAACAGTTTCCACGAGCATTACCAAGCTTGAAAGAGATACATTTCTAAAAAAACTCTGACTGTGTCCGTCTGAAAGTAGAAAGTCATATACACCTAGGATGGCTTAAGGGTGAGTAAAATATGAGCTAATTTACATTTTTGGGTGAACTATTCCTTTAAGAACTTTTAACACCCATTAAATCATTCCATTCCACAAACGGCTCTTTAGATTGCTAAAAAAGTCACACCAAGAACAAAATTGTTATTTCAATGACAAAACTGGTTCTTCTATGGCATCGCAGCAAAAACACCCCTTCATTTTTTAAGAATAAAGCTGGAACAGAAGAAAGCATTTCAAATCCCCGCCCCCCAAAATCACACACTTCACCCTTAAGAAGAAAAGAGCATGACAGAAAAGAGCTCTCCTTTGCTTGTACACCGACACACAGTGTTACCGCAACGAGAGCGAAAGAAAGACTTCCTCTGGACATTATCTGATGAGGAAAAAGTGCTGTACCTTGCGACCTAAAGCGGAAATTGAAAATTGAATTGTATTTGAAGCAAACTAAGCCATTGTCTAGGCCACGGACCTTGCTTGCACCATCACGAAATATGTACATTCACATCAATTTGTCTCTAATTATGATTATGATACAGTATAAAATATGATAAAATGATCTCTTTGTACAGCACTGCTTTGTCACTGGGCTTCCGTGCAGCGGTTATGCAACTGATCCAGCGTAATATATTGGAAAGAGGGACACTCTCTGTATAAACAGCTTCTCTGCTCAACAGTTGTCATGAATCCTGTAAATGTGATCCAGTTTTGTGTGTCTCTGTGAATTTTCATATTTTTATTTATTTATTATATGGACATCGGTTGGCACTAAAAGACACTAAAGACATGAAATTCTATCATGTGACCGATCTTATCATATTTATATAGTCTAAGCAAGGTTTCCAGTTTTGGGGAAGCAAACCGTGATCACTGACCAGTCCAAATCTAAAGAAATGCACTGTCCATTTATGCTGCAAAAAAACAATAGCATAAGTATTATATTTTTGCATCAGGTAATGGCACAACTATTTGGAAATATCATAACTTGTATTGCCTTAGCTGGCTATCAGTTGGTTAACATCAGTATATGTATATAGTAATGACTTAAAACAGCATTACCAATGCAATATTGATTTTTTTTCATGTTAAAACTGGCCAGGTTTCAGTTGCTTTTCTATCTGTGGATATGTATGTATGTATGCGTGCATTATATCAGTGAATATATGTTGACATCTCATTCTCTGAGAGTGAATGGATCATGAGCGTTTGTGCACAATGTGTGTTCACGATGCACAGAGAGTCATATGGATGAGTGCTCTGCATGTCAGATCTGTTTTGAAAGTGAACATCAGTGTGTGTGGACGTGCAGTTGGAATGCTTTATGCTATTATGCACGTGTGTGTGTGTGTGTGTGGGAGAGAGAGAGGGAAGCGAAATGGATTCAGGATGGTCTACTACGTAATCAGTTTAATAGGCGTCAATAAAAATAATCAACAAGGTTTACAAAGCCACAGCTCTGTGTTGTTGCTCATATGGATGTGTTATATATGTATCATTCCAACCCTAAAGTTAGGTAAAATGTATAATATGGTTCCTCTTGTGACCCTGGACCACAAAACCAGTCTTTATTTGCTGGGGTATATATTTGTAGCAATAGCCAAAAAATACATTAATTGGGTTATCGATTTTTCTTTTTTTGTGGTTAAAATCATCAACAAGATCATGTTCATTCAATATTTGAAAATTTCATACATAAACATATTAAAACGTAATTTTCGATTAGTAATATGCATTGCTAAGAACTTCATCTGGACAACTTTAAAAGTGGTTTTCTCAGTATTTTGAGCCCTCAGATTTTCAAATAGTTGTATCTCAGCCAAATATTGTCCTATCATAAAATCAATACAAAGTTTATTTATTCAGCTTTCGGTTGATGCATAGATCTCAATTTGGAAAAATTGACTGGTTTTGTGGTCCAGGGTCACATTTGTGTATTTGAGCGTATATTAAAACCCAGAATCTAAATTAAAATACATATCTTACTGCCTTAGAAGATATTTTTTACATTTCAAATGACAAAAACAAGAAAAAAATCATTACACTTTTTGCATAGTTCATTTTTCACATCGTTTCTTTTGGATACTGAATTATAATTAGTCTACCTTGAATATAGCCTACTTACTCATAGCTACCTGTTTGTGGTTAAAGTGGCTCTGATTTGCAATCGCTGGTATTTCCTTCAGGAAATGCTTATCTTTTTTTTTTTTAATTAGACTACTCAAAGCCCAAATGGAACTTTTCCCATTTGCCATTTACTCTGGTACGTGTTTCTTAATAGGCTAAACTTATATTAAATGCCCTTAAGGGTATTAGAGCCTTTTTTTTACGTTTTTTTTCACCTATTGATTGGCCTTTGATCGAGCTGACGGCTGGTGCCGTGTTCTTCTGTCACCGCTGGATGTCAGTGATCTGCTTGTGGTCATTATGGAGACACAGACAGCGCCACCCAGCGGTCAGAGTGATATCCTCGCATATTTACATTGAACGAGTTCATATTTATTTCACCATACCGTGTCAGCTAAGCTTGTGGTGCCTGTGTGTTTTTTCCAAATTTTCAGAAGCTATTGGGTTAATTCTGGACTTGACATAATTAACACAATAATACAGGCTAACTCTCTGGCAATAACACTCAAAATGACCCTCATCTAGCATGCCTTGTGCTATATATTCCTAAACATCTGTGCATTAATGGGCACTTTCTAACACAAATCCAGCAAATCAGGAAGTATTTAATGCTAGCATAAAGGCCTGTCCCCGACACCGACAGCAGTGCTGCTTATCATAGGTGTGTAATGTATTTTTGTGCACATCATGCCCAAAAATAATGCTATCGAGCTCATGTGGTTTTGAGATTTAGTTTACACCAGTTCCATAATTTAAATGTATAATAATGCACTGATAATATGTCAATGAACATTCAAAATAGAGGTAGAAAGAGCTATGCACTTATCACACACCATCACTTGATTGATGCATGATTATTTGTTAGTAAATTATGCATATAATTACAAAAAAAGCACTGAACTTAACGTTTCTGTTTTTTTTAAACAGTGCTTTCTTCTAAGACGTAATATAAAGTGCATTATAAAAATATTGCAGATTAAATTCCGCAATTACAGTAGCATGTTGGATAAAACATTATCAAAAGTACAAATACTGAAATAATATTTGAATGCTTGACGTAATATAATGCACTTTGCTGATATATTTTGGAATATATCTTTGAACTCTTATCAATACGGTACAAGATTTTATTAATGTGGACAAATTAGGTTGAAAATAATCTAAAAATAGTTTAATTAAATATTCCCTAAAATGTGTAATGTAATAGATTATGTTACTGACTACAAGTTTTGTCATGCAATTTGTAAGTAATCTACCCAACTCTATACTCCATAATTAACTGAATAGACATAACCACATCAGATCAAGTCAATAAAATTATTTATACAAGTAGAACTCTCCCAATTTCCTTTCAATTCCAAAGGCTAGTGGAAAGCTTGGTATAACAGTATTATTACAATGCCGTTTTATTCTGAGTAGGGCAGCAGTTTCTTTTAAGCCAAAAATCATTAGGATATTAAGTATAGATTGACTATATTTAGGAAATGTACCACCATAAATGCATCACTGTGATTTTATTTCAAATGTTCAAATGCTCAAATCTCAGCCAAACATTGCCCTATCCTAACAAATAATACACCAGTGCAATGCAATACCTATTTATTCACCTTTCAGATGATGATGAAATCTCATTATTAAAACAACTGCTTTTGTAAACATGTTAAATGATTCCGTTCATGGTCATTGTCAAAGGTGCGGGGGGACGACTTTACCACAGCAACAACACCAAGAGCCCACAGTGACGCTGTTTTCAGTCGTGCATCTCCCCCTTCCCTCGTCTCTGACCATTTTGGTTGAATAAGAGGGAGCAATGTGTTCCGGGAACAGCTTCTGTTCGAGGAGGTGAGGTGGACCAGAGTATGAGAGAGAGACAGAGGGGAGGGAGAAGGGAGAGAAACAGCCGCCTTCAAAAATGGCGTCTTCGAGGGAAAATGACTAATATTATGAAAAAGAGAGGCCTTGAGCTCGACGGATCTGCGCGCAGCGTCGCTTTTAGACAGCGTTGAGTCGAAGGGAAAGCAGCGGGATTTACCATAAACACATCAGCAGCAGCAGCAGCAGCACCATCTTATTTTGATGCGTCGACGCGGGGCTAGCCCGCGCTGCTAGCTCGCGACAACGCTGTGCGTGGAATTTAAATGTCGCTTTTGCGATATAGTTGCATGCTTAATATAGCAGGCGTTTAACGCCCCGTGCATATTTCATAGGGGAGGAGAAACAAGGGAAAGGACGTATACGGTCATATGCGTAATTTATCGGTCAAACCCAATTCTTCGCAGCCCGCCAGGAGCATGGCATTACTTGATCTGGTTTTAAATGAGAAAAGGCTGAAAAGGAGGTGAGTTATTTCTTTGGAGGTGGTCGGTGAACACCCCCTCTATCGCGCACTCATCTCCTCCCCTCCATTTCCCTCTCCCTTTTCAATATGCTATTTTTCACTCTTATGGACTTGGTCGTCTCTTCACCAGGAAGAATGATTAAAAACTGACAACGGGGCCGCGATCTGTGCTGTGCAGAAGAGAGTTTTGCACCGAAAGCGTTCGCTCGCAGCGTCGTTATGGACAGAAATTACCCTGGAGCTGGCTTCGGTGATCTGGGCGCAGGAGCCGGATGGAGCTACGAGAGATCAGCCAAAGCAAGGTAAGCATGCAGCCATGCTGAAAACATACGATGTCCGCTGTTTTGGGGGACAAAACAGACCGTGCATTTGCATCTGACTCTGACGATGCATTTGCGTAGGATGTCAGAAGGTATTAGTGTAGCTATTGTTATTCAAATAAGCGAGCTTTGGAAATGCAAGTGTGATTGATGGACTAATGTGCGGTTTGGGGAGGAGGAGGAGGAAGAGAGGAAAAAAAAGGAGGGGGGGGTCTGCTCGCACGATTTTTTAGCACAGATCCCCTCGTAGATTCATTTAGCATCCGAGGGGGCTCGCTCGGGTCAGGTCCGGCGAGGAAAAATCGCCTCCGGTTTGCGACGCTTGACACGATTCACACGCGATTAATCGCAGGTGTGCGGTTATAGCGGTTTTGCTGGAAAGTGTCGCTTTTAATCGTGGAAACAATGCTCCGCGGCCTCTGATGTTTAGGGGCTGCTCTCCCATTCAGCTGACGTTAGCTAACCTCATCATGCTATTGTCGCATGTGGGCCTAGTACTGATTTCAACCCCAAATACACGTTTTGACACCCGTGATGGGTTTTACTTCTGGCCTGTGAAATAATAAATAAAAGGGCTTTTCGTTTTCTGTTCGTGAAGCTAGCTGTCGTTCTTCTGAAGATGGGAGCGACCTGCGCTGCTTTGCTAACGCGTTAGCCTCGGATGCTAAGCTCACTGTCACATTAAAACGTGAATTTCGGTCAATAAACCATTGCTTGGTTAAAACAACACGGAGTTTTGTTTCATTTCTTTTATTAAGCAGGCATAATTAGTCGTGGCAAAGGCGTATTTCAAGTGAAATTGTTGTATAATGATAAGATAATAATATAATAATTTTGAATAAAGAATATGCCTTTATTTATGGCAAAAGCATTCGTTTATAGTGTGACAGTGGCTGGATGTAGTCTATTTGGCTTATTGCATTGATTTTTTTATATCTTTAACATTATTTCCAGGTGCATAGTATATAATCTTAATATAAGGGAAGGAGAAGGATTAGAATAGCTTATTATGTTTCTGTTGTGTAGAATAATAATGATGTTAATTGTTTACAGAATATTGAATATTGTTTGTGATGACATGTAGTTCAAATTTAGATTTGTTTTTGTGTGTAAGTTCAATATCTCACAAATGGGTTTTAGGTTTACTATAGTCTGTGATTGTTTATTATCTTAATATCTGAGAAGTGTTCTGTATGAGATTGCTGTGGTTGATAGATAAGATAAGGGTAAATTAGGATTTTTCAGTTCCAGATATGTAAATATTAAAGCGCACCAATACAAGTAATTATGTCAGATATTACATATTACTTAACAGCACATTATAAAAGCTGGATTTTTGAGTTTTTTGAGTCAGTAAACAACAACAAATAAACGTTAAAAAAGGCCACTCTTTTCACAACACACTTTTATTGATTTAATTTGTTTTTGACAGATCCTCAGGTCTTTCAGAGGAACATGAATCCACTTCAGATTATAAGTTCTACAAGACTATTCATTCCGAATGATGAATTTTATACTGATTAGAAATGACAAAACCTAATAGAATTGAATTACAAGTTAATTATACCAGTATTATACCTTATACAAAATCACTACTTAAATATTGCTCATAAGCAACCTTGGTTATTTATTATTGTGTAGAGATTACAATAGGAAAACTAAACTGTTTAATACTTGCTTCAAGCATCATTTACAGTTAATTCTCAGTCCAGTGCTCTGTTGATCTTTGGTTTTGTCAGCTTGGTGTACGGCAGTTCTAGATCATCACATCCAGAGTCTGAACTTCTTCATCGCCAAGCCTACGCCACTCCCCATCCCCTGCAGGGTTATGCTACCAATCACCATCCTGGTGGATCTGGCCAGGGTGGGGCTTGGGGTGCAGCTGGAAGGAGCCTGGGTGAGTGACATTACTTTGACTTTACGTTTAAACATCTGGTTTGGTTTCTTTGTATCATGTTGATGTGCATAGGACCACAGCACTTGTGCAATATCTCATTTTTATTTATGATGTATGCTGATCATTTATTGATGTTGATAAGTGATCACAGGATATTGTTAATCACGGCAAGTCCAGAAAATTGATTTGTTGAAAAATGTGCTTGATTGATTTGCAGCAAAGGATTCATCAGTCAGGACCAGGCTTGTCACTCATCATACCAAAATTTCAGTGGTACATACCAAAGAACTATTATTCATCCAAATATTCCAGCAAAATAATTTCAGAAGTAAATATTAATGTAAAAAAAAAATCAAACAGTAATAAAAGTGAAACACAAATAAGAAAAATGACAATTTTCCAGTAGATCAGATTAATAGATCAAAAATTAAAATTAGTCAGTCAATATTGATAATTATCACAATAAATGTCAAATCTTTATTTATTTCAAGTTAAAAGCCAGATTTTTTTTCTCTAAAGTGAACGTTATTGACTGTTAATTGTCCTTAACAAAATATATATTTTAACAGATTTGTTTTTATAGTGCATTTTATAATGAATGACATTGTTTTAAATCAAGAAAAAGGGTTGTTTTGCCTGATAATATTAATAATAATATTACTTTCTTGTGCCTTAGAAATATACATATGATAATAGTAGTAGCTTGAGTTAGGATGCAGATGCAAATTTTTGTTCATTATCAAAATCAGTAACATCTGTAAAAGTCGTTGCAACCTTACATATATATATATAACAACATTTATTTATTCTAACTTAATTTTATTTTACATTAAACATTGATCTTCTATTGTTGGTCTTTTACATTTAAATCACAATAATCACAGTTAAAACCATGCATATAGCACATCATTTATACCTTGATACTTTGACTGAGAAGCAGGTCTGTTTACATTCACTTAAGACCAACTTGATTGTTTTTACATCAATACTCCACAAAGACAAGTATGTTGACCAAGAAATGCATGTGAATTAGAGCATGCGCATAAGATGTGTGCATTTACAGGGTTAGTTCACCCAAAAATGAAATCTGACCCTCCATAGACAGCAACACAACTGAAATGGTCCGGAAACTTAAAAACTGTCCATGTGAAATCAGTGGATCAACTTCAGTTTTGCGACACTAGGAGATAGGGCTGAAACGATTCCTCGAGTAACTCGATTGCCAAAAATCAGCAAGGCAGAGGATTTCCTCGAAGCCTCTATTAATTCATTTTCAAGCTTATGTCATGTTTTTCCGCACTGATTTTTGCATTATTGTGACAATGCACTTACGTTTACGTCACCCACGAAGCGGAAGGAGACGGTGGTGTTTTGATTTGAGGGCGCGAGCGCGGACTAGTGCGGACTAGTGCGGGCTGCGTAATGAAAGGGAGCAATAACAACGACATGAGCAAAGAGACCAAATAAACAGGAGAAAACTACAAAAATGTCCTACTCAGAGCCCGGAGCAGGACTGTCATCTGAGACCAGGTGAATTCAGTGTAGCGTTAAATCAATGCGATTGTTAATCGAGATGGGGGATGTTAAATAAAGTATGTTAATTATGGAAGGGATAAACCACAACGCTCAGTGCAATACTACACAACGGATGTGGAGGGGCCGTTACCACGCGTTCACATAGTCCCCGGCGAAAACGTCAAAGTAACAGTCTTTAGGTGCGTTCGACTTCATGTGGCGCCGCAAAAAATTGGTTGCCGCCTTACAAAACAATGCATTCTGGTAAGATCGTTTGTCCGACTTTGATCGGCGCTGCAGCCGCCTTTCGATCACATGTGCCATTAAAGTACCGTGATGACGACACACTTTATTCTCATTGGTCAGATTATGTGACTACAAGCACGATGTGTGCTGCGTGTTTTTTCTAAAAAAAAAGTTCCTGTATTTTAATCAATCTTTATATGGAATATCTGATATTCAAACAAAACATTAATGATGAAAATGAAGATTAGGCAATATGGTAAATATATATTCGTATTGCATGAGTGTGAAAAACTGGTTAACCATAGGCCGTTTTTTTAATGGATGTTGTGAAAGGCGTCACTACTCTGAATAAACTGCTTATATTTGAAAAAGGTCCTATAGCTTACTACAAAACCAAGATACAAATAATAAACGTCATATTACATTACATAAAAGTCACTCCGGAGACCTGACGACCATCTCTTTGCTCCTCCCCCGACTGCAAGGGGCTGCTGGTGGCAGGCTAGTGTAGTGGTTTTGATGAATACTTGATACTTGAGTTTGAATACTGAATGTTGAATAAATTGTTGTAATCATGTCCCTGAGTCTAATGTGCTCAATACAACAGGTGTGGTCATTTTAGTTTGATTGGAATGAATAGGGTTAATAAATGCACAGCTATGAACTTACTGTATGATAATCATATTTTACCTAATATTAATATTAAAAATGTTATAAATATCATCAATAAAAAAAAGTTGATTTAAAAAAGACAATTGTTAATTTTAAGAGACATGTCTTATTTCCTCTAGCATATTTAATATTGCTCTTTAATTAAGCAAAAATGTTTTACCCGATTACTCTATGAAATTTTCAGTAGAATACTCGATTACTAAAATATTTGATAGCTGCAGCCCTACTAGGTGAAGGAATCAAAAATAGCTTTTCAGCATACCTTTCTTCTCCCGTGACTTATGTCTTCCTCCAACTGAATAAAAATGTCTGATTTAGTCAAAAAAATCTTAATTTGTTTTCCGAAGATGAACAAAAGTCTTCTGGATTTGCAACGACATGAGTGCGAGTAACTAATGACAGAATTTTTGGGTGAACTAACCCTTTGAAAGCCAAACATTTTGTTACACCTTTAGTGACACATGTTTCAGTTTTTTATTAAAGCCCTAGTTGGTTTTCTTTTATATATTATAAATATATATATATATATTTTATTTATTTATTTTTTATTATTAAATATTTTTCAAAATTCACACTGAATTTATTTATGACTGTTAAGCATGTCCGTGTGTGGCAAAAATGTATTAAAAATTGTTATAGGTTTTTTTCATGTCGCCTGGTAGCCTGTTATTACATTTATATTTTTCTTTTTGTCTTGTAGTATTGACTTTACTTATTCACCATTATTCACCTAGGCCTGTCTGGACTTTTTGATGCTGGGCTACACCACGCAAGTCCGTCAGGCCCAGATCCATCGGTTATGAACCTTATTTCTGCACTGGAGTCCCGGGGTCCACAGCCACCTCCCTCTGCTTCATCCCTCCTATCTCAGTTTCGCACTCCATCATGGCAGACCGGTAAGTTTACTGAGATATATGAAGTTTACACAAAATGAAATAACATATTTGATAAGGATCAGACCAAGAATGCACAGTCACTGTTTGCACCAGATATGTTGAATGTATGGAGGAAATGCTGATAAAGTGTAAATGCATTCAGCCACCACTCGCAACACTGTTGCCATAGCAACAACTTGTAAGCCACATATTAAAAAAATATTAATTGGCTCTTCTAATGACTCTGTGTGCACAGATGGCAAAAACCAACATTGTATTTGCATTATTATTTTAGTATGTGTTTTCTTAGCCTTAGCTTTTGTCTTTTTGTTTTATTTCTCCAAATTTTAGCCATGCACACGCCTGCCCCTGCAGAGCTTTTCATCTCTGGTGCCCTTCCTGGATCTGGATCCTTCCCCTCCTCTTCTGCTTTGTCTGCCTATCAGCACCCAGCGTCATTCTCTGGGCGGTCCTTTCCTGGTGTGACCCCCTCATTGTCCTTACAGGACACGCCCACTTTCAGCCCCACCTCAAATGGCCTCCTGTCACCCCATGATCCTTTACTCCACATCAAGACGCCTTCTCAGTCAACTCTGGGCTTTGATCGCCTGTTGTCATCACAGGGTGCAGCTGCGGCTTACCGTGGAAGTCATGATCCAACTGGGGGTGGGGTGACATCTGCTCAAGCCTCCTCTGCAGCCTCAGTTTCTGCCCGCCATTTACCATCTCATCAGTTCAACTTGTTGTCATCCCAGCTTCAAGACCAGTCCTCCCAGTTGTACAGTGCCTCTGTGTTTTCCTCTACCCCTGCTCCACCTCAGCCAACATCCCAAGAGCGGACCGTACCAAGACAAGACAGTGTAATTAAACACTACCAACGTCCCTCTCCAGCACAAGCCCCCTCATCCACTCCTCACCCGCTGCAGCACTACCTTAGCTGTGGGGTGTCGGGATACCAGCAAGCCACTCATACTCGCCATGCTGGTCTCTCTTGCAGTCCGCTGGGTGAACACAGTCCTTCCTCAGACCATAAACCCTCCCCCAGGACTGAACAGTACAGACCAATAATCCAACCTTCTTATGGTTCCTCCTCATCCTCATCCTCTGGAGGAGCTGGAAAAGGAACAAAGAGCAGCTCCAGTAGTGGTTACTCTTCTTCTGGATCTGCGTCCTCTTCCAGAACCCCCCACACACCACCCTCTGCCTCTTCTGCTTCATCCTCATCATCATCCTCTTCCACCTCCTCAGCGTCTGCTAGTGCTCGTCAGTCTAATTCCATTCCAACCTCCACTTCTGCTTCTGCATCCTCTCGACAACAACCACCAACCCAGACTGTACCCCCTCCACCCCAGTCACATTCCCAGCCCCCTCAGAGCTCCTCTAACTCCACCCAGCAAACCCTTCCCAAGTCATGCCTCTCGGGTTATGGATCCCCAGTGGCTTCAGTCAAGTCATCGAGTGGTCTAACGGGCCAGACCCCTCCTCAGCCACAACCTCAATCTTTCTCTCCAAGTCAACCTCCCCCATCACACCTTTCCCAGTCATATGGGGGATTCAGTTCTCCACAGACTCATGATCTTCCTTCAGCTAGGACCTCTGGAGTGGCTAAAGGGTATGGGAATTTGGGAAGTCAGTCGTTTTCAGCGGAATCAGTATATGGAACTGATTCAGGTTATGGGTCCCTGCCACCATCCTTAGGGGGTGCTGGAAGTCCCTCAATGGGTTATGGTGCATCAGGACACTCACCTGCCCTTCTCAGGTCAGGAGCAAGTGGTGGAACAACTGGTGGTAGTAGTAGTGGAGGCAGTACAGGAACTGGAGGCAGCGGTAGCGTGGCAGGTGGAGGAGGTGGTGGATCTTACCACATCCCTGATTCAAGCCCATCTCCGTCTAGCAATTCTGGAATCATCCGCCCTGGTCTGCATTCTCCTGCACCTTCACGACCTGTTCAGTCGCCTGTTGGAACAGGATCCAACAAATATCTATCTTCTGTTCTCTCACCTTCATTTCTGCCTTCTCCACAAGGGTACCCTGACACAAGAGGACCTCGATCACAACCCTACCACCCCTCTGCTCCTTCCAAAACGAAGTCTGATAACAGCATGCTTGGTGTAACAGAGTCTAGGTCACAACAGGATGATGATGTAGATGATGATTTCCTTATCCAACACCTTCTTCAAGCCCAGAGTCCTACTCCTCAAGCTTCCCATCACCATGCTCCTCAAAGCCATCATTCCTCACAGCCCACCCAGCAGCCTCCAGTCCAGGATGGAAATAAGGGGCTTGCTTATGAGATGAGCAAAAGCTCAGAAGAGAGGTACCACCTTCAGAGTGTTATTCGAACACATAGTGCCACCTCTAATGCTGCCGTCTCTGGCACAGGGAGTGGAGCTGGACTGGACACTCAACTGGAGATGTCCCTAAAGAAACAGCAACAGCACCAACAACAACAGCACCAACAGCAACAACATCAGCAACAACAACAACAACAACAACAACAGCAGCATAAACAACCACAGCAGAAGAGCAACAGAACTGTAAGTGATGGAGGAAGAGGGAGTTCGGAGCAAACACATTCCCATCCTCACCATCATCATGATTCTCTGGGTTCAGTGGTGCATTATGGCCGAGGTGACCCGTATTCGCAACACTCCATTCCACAACACTCCACCTCCCACCATCAACACACTCCACATACACCCACCCACCCACACCTTCATTCTCACCCGCACATGGATCTTCAGAAAAAGCCTCAAGATTCAGGAGATATGAGTTACATACGCAAGACACCAGATGTGCAGCAACATCACCATCAGCATCAACAGGCACATCAGCAGCAAACTCAACATCATCAGTCGCATCCACAACAACATCAACAACAACCACAGCAGCAACAGCGTCACTCCCAGTCACAGTCGCTTATGGACTCTCCCACTGACCAGTCTCATCAACCCTCTCATTTGTTGCAGTCTGTGTTGTCCCACACCCGCAGCAAGATAGACCCTCAGCAACAGCAGCATTCTGTAAGCCAGCAGGCCCTTATGGAAGCCACTGGGGGAGTTGTGTCAGCAGAGACCCATTCCCAGCCCCAAACATCCCAGCTCCAACTCCAGCTTCAGTCCCAGGCTATGGAAGCAGCTGGTCACTATGGTCATAGTACCCAGCAGCAAGACCAGAGCCGCCCTAAGTCTAACACAGTCTCTTCACTAGACATGCTGGAGCATTCCCTCTCTCGCACATCTAGCCAAGAAGGAACAATGGTGGATGAAAGAACAGGAGGTGAAGGAAGCCGGGGAAATTCTGGAACAGGAACTGCAGGAAGTGTAGAAAGGCGTCAATCGCAGGAGCAGCAAAGACTTTCATCTCACCACCCAACACAGCACCATGCCTCAGAGTTACACTCATATCTTCCTGAACCAGACATGAGTTTATCGACAACTTCCCATGGACACCACCTATCCCACCATCACCACCAACAGCAACAATCGTCACAAGGTCCTCCACATCCCAACTCCCACCATCAACACCCTCACTCCTCCCATCCTAATCAGCAGAGCCATCATCACCTTCCTCCACAGACCTCCTCAGCAGCTTCTCAGCAACAAGAGCAGTCTCATACCTCCCAGATTCCGCAACCTCAACTTGAGCAGCATCAAGGAGAGCCCCAATTTGACACCAGGAATTCAACAGTGAAATCAAGTCAAAACCAAAATCAAAGCCAACATAGCCAGAGGTTTGTTCCTTTAACATCCATCTGCTTTCCTGATGCTCTTCTGCCAGATGAGGACCGCTCATTTTTTCCCGGAATGGAGGATATGTTCTGCACAGAGGAGTACAAGTCCACTTGTTCAGGAGGAACTGGGCAGGGCCAAGATGGGGTTGCACCTGGCCAAGCAGTGCAGGAAGCAATGGATGGAATTAAAACAACACCAGGTGGAGGAGACAATACAGGTCCGAGTTACGATATGCTTGGCCATCACAGTGACCAGGGGTATGGACAATATTGCCATGATCTTTCAGAACCTGACAATGGAACCATGCATTTGGATTTAGACTCACTGAAGACTCATGAGCTCCCATCTACAGTCAACACAGAGCAACTTGGACTGATCCAATCTCAACCAGCCAGCCTTGGGATGGGCACACCTGGAACAGTGGGGGAGGCATCTAGTGCCAAAATGGGAGGTACTGGGGGATCTGGGTCTGGATCTACGGGTCTTACTTCTCCAATCTTTTGTTCCTCTCGCCCAAAGAAGCTACTAAAGTCGAGTTCCTTCCATCTGCTTAAGGAAAGACCTGATCCAAATTCCTTGCCCAAGAAGAGCTATGCACAGGAGTATGAATTTGAAGATGATGAGGATAAGGCCGATGTCCCAGCTGACATTCGCCTCAACAGCCGAAGCCGACTTCCTGATCTGATACCAGACCTTGTGTCCAGTTGTCGCAAATCAAGTGGTGTGGGAGGGGGAACTTTAAGCCCTTTAATGGGTGATCTAGATTTTGGATACCCTTCTCTTGGTCCCCCTCCGCAGTTGATGCCACAAGATGGGCCGAAGAAAAGAGGCAGGAAGCCCACAAAGCCTAAAAGAGAAGGACCTCCAAGGCCACGTGGACGGCCACGTATACGCCCATTGCCAGAACCTCAGCACTCTAGGGGTATGATGGGAGAATATGGAACAGGATATGTTCCTGAAAGAGGTAGAGGAAGAGGAAGAGGAAGAGGCAGAGGTAGACGGGATGAATCTATAATGGACATTGAGATGGCCAATAAAGACCAAAATCAGATGTATCAGCAACACATGCAGCAGCAAATGCATCACCAATCACAACAGCAGCCACAGCATCAAGAGCCTATCAAGCCCATCAAGGTAAGCTGTTCAAATTTTTTAACTATAATCACTTCAAAATGTACTCACAAATAATTTTAGAGAGTTTGACATGAATTCAGACATTCATAGATAACAGCGGACAAAATATTAGGAACGTTATCGAGCGATAGTGTCGTTTTTATAAGTATTGTTCAGTATTGGATATTTAATTCTGCATGCTCATTTCCCTCTAAATTAAAACAATTACTTTGTAATAATAAAATAATAATTGTTTCTTAGTGTTTCTTCCAGTGCGGAAAACGTAGACAGTATAGCAGAATTCAGTCATAAAAATGGAATTTACTGTATAACACAGTAAAAATAATCCATAATAAATTCACAACACAGTATTTCTGAAAAAGGTATTTCTACTCAAACTCTACACTGCTCAAAAATTAAACAAATAAAACATATATATATATATATATATATTAAATCAATAAATTACAAATGCATTTGATTATTAAAATATAGTTATAATATCCATTAAATATCCATCTATTAAAATGGAATTCAAAAAATCTATTGAAAACACAGAATTACAACTAAAAATACAACTAAATATGAGAGAAAAAAATTATTGCATAGGGCTCTAAATATATTTTTTGTTAAACTTTAAATAAATTGCTGTTATATTTTGCATGTTTCATGCTTTTTAATTAATATCAATTAAATGGAAAATTATTTTATATAATGTCTTATTTCCCTTTATTAGATTAAACTTCCTATTGGAACCATGTCATCTTCTGATGCCTTGTTGCGGACAGACTCCTTGTCAGGCACTGATCCGGCTCTCTCAGATGGTTCCCTAGGTTCAGCACCCTCTTTGGGATTGAGCCCTGGGACTCCTGGAGTGCCTGACATGATCAGACCTCAAGACAAGAAGTCCAAATCCCAAGAGGTATGAGAATACAGTGTAGAGTTATGTTCATGAGTGTATATATTTACGTTTTTTTATCTAACTGTAAATTCTTTGCTTTATTTTTAGTTGGAAGAGAAAGACTCAGAAAAGACTGGCTTCGTTGCCTCGTTTCTAGATTTTCTTAAGTCTGGAAAAAGGCCATCAGGAATGTCAACGGGCTCAGCTGACAGCGCTGGAATTGAAGATGCATCTCCTGGGAAAAGTGGAGGCATTCGCCCACTATCCCCTCAGCCTCCACCTCCCCCAGCAGCTGCAGCCGTGTCTGGATATGGAGATGGTGAAAGTGATGGAGGACTGTCTTTGGGTGGCTGTCCTAGCCCATGCAAGCGCTTGGATGAAGAGCTGAAAAGGAACCTTGAGACATTGCCCTCCTTCTCGTCCGATGAGGAGGACTCTGTTGGAAAGAACCAGGACCTGCAAAAGAGCATCTCCTCTGCAATCTCTGCTCTGTATGACACTCCTCAGCTCACCTCCTCAATGCAGCCACCTTCACTTCCGCCACCCCCTCCTCCACCTCCTCTGGAACCACTGACACCAACACAGCAGCCACCAGCCCTCAGCCCTCAACCACCACTGCATACACACCCACCTTCACACGCCCCCACCCACTCTGTTGAGCCTGCAAGATTGCAAAGAGAAGAGCATGAAGAAGAAATGGAAGAAAAAGTGAAGGATGTAGACGAGGTTGTGGAGCAAGACAAGGAGGAAAAGGAGAAAGTCCCAGATTTGGAGATGCTGAGTGTCCCCAACATTGGAGGTGAGGGTCATTTTTGGAAAGTAGGATGTATTCAGCAGCTTTTGCAAACACCTGTGGTTTGTTAAAGGGATAATGCAACCAAAAATGAAAATCATAATTAATTACTCACCCTCACGTTGTGCGAAAACCGTGAGAACATAAATTAAGATATTTTTGATGGAATCTGAGCTTTCTCTAACCCAGTATGGACAGCAAGGGAATTACCACGTTCAAGGTCCAAAAACGTAGTAAGGCCATTGTTAAAGTAACATTAATTTTACAAAGCTACAAGAATATTTTTTGTGTGCAAAGTAAACCAAAATAACATCTTTGCACACAAAAAACATTCAAACAATGCCAAAATGACCTTCCTGGGCCTTGTGGTAGTTCCCTTACTCTCAAAAGTGGGTCAGAAAGCTCCTGGAGTTCATCAAAAATATTCTAATCTGTGTTTCGAAGATCTAACGGGTTTGGAACGACATGAAAGTAATTAATGACAATGTTCATTTTTGTCTGAACTATCCCTTTAAAATCATTAAGAGACAATTGAATGTTTGTTTGCTGTTCTTTTGTTAATACTATGGGAAATTTAAGAGTACTCTTCTCTCTTGTAGACTCACCCAAAGAAGCTATCGAAGCCCAAGCTCCCCCGTCTCTCCCACCAGTTTCCCCATCATCCCCTGCTCCCTCCTCCACCTCCTCACCATCACCGCTTCCGCCCCTCCCCCTTCCCTCTCCTCTCCCTCAACAGGAGAACAATCCTTCCCCCTCTCAGAAATCACCACCACAACAGTCCTCGCCTCCACCTAGTCCCGAGGCTTCCTCTGTGCCTGTCCTCTCTCCTCTACCTCCTCCTGCAGAGCCTCTGCTCTCCTCTAGCCCACCATCTCCCAGTCCACCTCCGGTACAGGAATCCATCGCAGAGCCCGCCTCTCCTGAGGAGCCCCCTGCTCCTCAGATTTTACCGTTGCACTTAGCACAGAAACAAAGCGGCGCTGCCATTGTTGGCGAGACTGATGAAGATGAGAGCGAGAGTGGAGGTGAGGGCATTTTCAGAGAGAGGGATGAGTTTGTGGTACGGATTGAGGACATCAGGAGTCTGAAGGTACGTCGATGCATTCTGTTTCTCTTTTAGATCTTTGCCAGCATATGTATTATACATGTATGTGTTTGTGATGTGGTATGTAATTTGGTGTGTCTCTCTCTAGTTGGCCCTGCAGACAGGAAGAGAGCCCCCTCCCATTTGGCGTGTACAGAAAGCTCTGCTGCAGAAGTTTTCCCCCGAGATTAAGGATGGACAGAGACAGTTTTGTGCCACTAGTAATGTGAGTCATGACGGATCACATCATTTATAAAAAAGCTGCATGCAATGCTTCAGCTATTTCTACTGTTTATTTAATTGTACTTCTTATTTATCAGTGCTTGCAAGTTGTTATTTTTGCGATTTGTTACTAGATTTGTTGCTAGATGATAGCGGCACAATGGCAACCACTAAAAGCATTGTTACATTGAGCTAAATTTTTTTCAGAAACACCATTCTTGTAGCTTAAACAGTATGGCCATGGATTGGATTTCCAGCATGAACTGATAAAATGCTATAATATGAGCAAATGCATAAATGCAAATAATCTAGTAATTTGAACGTTAAAGGGTTAGTTCAACCAAAAATGTAAATTCTCTCATTAATTCCTTATGTTTTTCCATACCTTTGAGACCTTCGTTCATCTTCAGAACACAAATCAAGACATTTTTGATGAAATCTGGGAGCTTTCTGACCCTGGATGGAGAGCAACGACACTACCCCCTTCACAAAGCTACCCAGAATGGTAGCAAGGACATTGTTCATTGTCCATGTGACATCAATGATTGTGACCATAAATTTATTAAGCTACGAGAATGGTTTTTGTGTGCAAAGGAAACAAAAATAACGGCTCGTAGCTTGAAGCACAGATGTGACACAGGCTATTTTAACAATGTCCTCACTACATTTCTGTGCCTTGACCATGGTAGTACCCTTGCTGTTTATGGAGGGTCAGAAAGGATTTCATAAAAAATATCTTTAAGGTCTTATAGGTTTAGAAGACCACGAGGGCGAATAATTAATGAGTGAACTATCCCTTTAAGTGCTTTTTGTATTTTGTGTCACTGTAAATTTCTAATGTTATGTCCTCTTTTGTCCCCTTCTCTTCAATTTGTCTGCTACCTCTTAGTATCTGGGTTTCTTTGGGGATGCTAAAAAGCGCTACCAGCGGCTGTATGTGAAGTTTCTGGAAAACATTAACAAAAAGGACTACGTGAGGGTCTGTTCCTGTAAGCCCTGGCACAGACCTACTGTCAACCTGAGGTATTTCGACCTCTTTATCATGCTTTCTTATCAAATGAATGAGACAATGACTTCACATACAAAATTTGAGTGTGAAGGCATCTGCTAAAAAATGGGTTCAGACTACCAAGGCACCAATGAATAATGTGCAATGATCTAAAACAGATTCGAAATGAGATTAATTGATACTGTTACTTCACTTTCAGTTTCCAAATGTACTTTTTTTTTTCTCAGTAGTATTGTAATTTTTTCCACCAGCCATTGAATTGCATGCACAGGATTTCAGCAGCAGATGCAAGCATCTTTGTAGACAGGATATTGTGCAAATGTTGTATCTTGTTCCCTCATCGTACTACATGTGAGGGCAGCATTTTTGAGTAAAAAAAAGTTACAATGTAAAGGTTCACATCAAACACCATGAAAATGTATGATAAAAACTTTGACAGCCAATCGGAATCCACCAAGCATAAAGAGCTTAAGCACACTGTCATATGTTGGTGTGGATGCAGATATAGTTACTGTAAGTCAGGGGTGCCCAACCCTGCTCCTGGCGATCGACTGTCCTGCCAAGTAGCTCCAACTCTAATCAAACACACCTGAAGCAACTAATTACGTTTTTTGGGATCACTTAAAAATTAAAGGCACGTGTGTTTGATTATGGTTGGAGCTGAACTTTGCAGGACAGTCGATCGAGTTTAGGGTAGGGTAGGTTGCATGTTTTGTACTGCCGACCTGCTTAATAAAGGTGTTGTTTTTTACTATTTAGGAGACAGTCTCAACCACTCCCGAAGTTAGCTTCACCCACCAACAATCAGACTCCTTTAGAGAGGACTGAGAAAGACAGGGAGAAGATTAAAGAGCCGCGGGAGAGCCGTGAGAAGAACAACATTCGGCTAAAGGAACAGCGGGACAAAGAAAAAGTGCTCAAAGCCAAGGAGAAGGAAGAAAAGAAAGAGAAGAAAGTTTCACCTCCTCCTCCACCACCTCAGAAGCCTGAAAAACGGGCAGCGGTGACAGAACGAGGGAAGGTGAAGGAGGAGAAGAGGGGTGGAGGACAGGAGAAAAAGACTGAACGTTCTGCCAAACCTCAGCCGCCAAAGGTGAAGGCTGAACCTCCGCCCAAGAAACGCAGGATGTGGCTGAATGAGGTACCTTCATCCTCAGACTCGGACTCCTCAGCAAGTGAGGATGAAAGTGAGTACTTGTGCATTTGTGGCAAATTGACAGAAAACCGTCAGTCATCATAAATCTTTATTTATTATTAAGACATTTTTAACAAAAAAAAAAAAAGAAGATGAATCTCTTGAAACTATCTAAGGGAAAAAAAGCAAAGGAAACTATGATTTTCATAGAAAAGAAAAGCTCAGTTCAGTTTAACTTCATTGACTCCATTTACATCATAACAATATACAAAATTATCAGTCTAAATACAGTATCTAAAGATAAAAGCCCCTAAAAATTATATTTATAATTAATTATAAAATCTAATATTTTAATAATTTGTACCAGATTGTTTGCATTGTGGCATAATTTGCTGCAAACAAAGTAATTCTCATTTTTTTAATGATCAAAAAAATTATAGATCTATCTAGATTAGATTTGTTTTTACTGTTTGCAGTTATGAAAACATTTTAAAAATGCCATTACAACCATTGTTTTTAAACTGAAATATATATCATATATTTTTCTAAATAAACTAAATGAAAACCTTTATGTGCACTAATGTGATATAAACTTTGTTGGAGGAATTGAAGGCATAATTGTCACCTTTTGAATGAAGTACATGCTTTTTGTAAAATATAAAATCTTTTTTCTAGGTGAAATGTGACTTGTTTTTGTGCAATTTAAATGCAAAAGGACTTTTTATACAGAACAAAAAAAATGCCATTTGACAAAATAGTAGTGAGTGTAGAGTTAAGATGCTGTGTTGATAAGCTGATGTGTGTCTGTCCGGCAGTCTCAGTGAAAGCGGGCCTGAACACACGAGCAATGCGCGAGATGTACCGGAGCTATGTGGAGATGCTGGTCAGTACAGCTCTCGACCCGGACATGATTCAGGCTCTAGAGGACACGGAAGGTAAGAATATTGATTACCATAGCGCTCTGTCATCATCGGAACATGAGATGAAATTCACCCATCTTCTTGCGTTGCTGGTTATTTCAGACGAGCTGTATCTTCCTCCAATGCGCAAGATCGACAGCCTTCTGAGTGAGCAGAAGAGGAAGCTTTTGAAAAGAGTCAATATGAACTCTCAACACCAGGTACTTCATGTTATTATTTGTGCCAGCTTGATTTATTTAGTTTTTATTTTTTTTCCATTTTGATTCAGTTGCTCAGTTTCTCTTTCATGTCCCTTCATGCAACACGGACCACGTTTTGAAAACCAAGAATTTCAAGCAGTTTTTCACTTTTCCAGTATCTTTTTTCCCCCCAAAGGACTTAATATAATCAGTTTTTTTTAGTTGAATTGTTTCTCAGTTTTTCTTCATCCTCCACAGAATATAGTATATAAAAGGAATCCGAACAGAACATAAACTTTGGGTTAAATCCCTACGTGTATATTAATTTCTGTTCTACAAATAAATAAATAAATAAATACAGCCTATAGGTGACAGCCCTGAGTAATACCATTAAACTAAACACTACACTTAAAGCCTTTTGTTCCTGAAATAATAGACTTTTAATGTTCATAATGCATTTTTAGCTGCTGGATAATTAAAAACACTGCAGATATTCATGAATGCATTTGATCTTATTTCAGAAACAAATTGATTTTGAATGTGATT
The DNA here is from genome assembly GCA_032359435.1 of Enteromius unitaeniatus. Lineage (NCBI taxonomy): Eukaryota > Metazoa > Chordata > Actinopteri > Cypriniformes > Cyprinidae > Enteromius > Enteromius unitaeniatus. Next base: position 2,433,671 of record JAUMHI010000053.1, on the reverse strand, counting down.
TCAAAACAGCACAGAAAAGCATTAAACTCACATGACTCACATTCAGGACATGAGCCCTGAAGCATCTACAGCAAAAAATACTAATTTATGCGAGACAATCTGTGACATAGTAGATTTAGATTTGAATCGCTCGTGTTGGGTTACTGTAATTCTAAATATCACAAATAGTTGACTTTTTATACAGCATATACAATGTTTCTCATGTGTGAATTCACAAATCCCTTTTAAATTGAAATTTTCTGATAGCTAAATTTACGGATCTTGTTTTATCTTCTTTGTAACCACTTTGAATTTCTTTCTGTTTCTGCTCCACAGGAAGCTCTTCACACTTTCCCTCAGATAACGGCGGAGCCGCTGGACTCGGGGATGGTGAGGGTCAGACTTGGTGGTGAATGCTACAACCGCAAAACGCTGAACCGCATCAAAAAGAGTGTTTCCAAACCACAGGTCAAAACCTTCATTTCATCCAAATCTGAACTGATTATGGCAGCTTCACATTGCCCCACTCCTTCATTTTTGAATATAATGAATAGCGATGTCGAAATTTAATTGAATTCAATTTTTATAATTTTTTATAATTAAAATTTTTATCATTTTTTATTTAAATTTTTGTTTTTGCCAGTCTTTAGTGATACGTTTATTGTTCTTACTAAACAATTCTTGCATATACTTATATTATATTATCATTTATTTTTTTGAATTTCTTCTTTTTTATAATATTTAATTTAATTTTTAATTTAATTTAATTTAGTTTATTTTTTTATTAAAATTTTTGTTTTTGCCAGTCTTTAGTGATACGTTTATTCTTCTTACTAAACGATACTTGCATATACTTATAGTATATTATAATTAAATTTTTAGAATTTCTTCTTTTTTATAATATTTAATTAAATTTTTAATTCAATTTAATTTAGTTTATTTTTTAACGATAAACTTATGTCTTACGATGCTGAAAATTATCACAGGCATAAATCATTTTTAAAAATATATGTTTAAATATTTAATATTTTGACAAAGAAATGCAGTTATGGTGGACATTTTTCGAACCCTAGACTTTTCAGTGGGGGTGTATTTTACTAGTCTATTAATGGGGGTGCAATATTAAATTAATAATTAAGAAATTATTTTGTCAACTAATCATATCCAATAACATATACTTGTAATTTTATTATTTTTAATAGTTTATTTAGCATTTACTTGTATAGAAAGCAGCATATTATATAACTAAATAAATCTTAAAATATTTAGATTCCATTGACAGTCCTAATAATTAACAGAGGCAAATTGAGATACTAACATGTCACCCTTCCTGTCTCCTCCAGGACCTCAAGTTGTCAACAGAAACATGTGGACTCTACAGTCTCTACCATTCGCTGCATCATTATAAATATCATATCTTCTTACACTGTAAGAAAGAGGTAAGCATTGAACGGCATTTCCCATCAGCAGCTGCAGCAAACAAACACCGTGCAAATCCTCAATGAAATTCTCCGTCTTTTCTTTCAGACGAACACTATAGAGCAGGCTTCAGAAGATCCCGGACAAGAGGAAGTTGTTCAGCAGTGCATGGCCAATCAGAGCTGGCTGGAGACACTCTTCAACTCCTTCTTAGAGCTGATGACCCTCAGCACCAAAGCTTAAGACAGAGAGGAAACATGACAAAGGAGAAACGTTGAGGAATCAAGGAGGCCTCAATGTACAAAGAAGCTGGATTTATTGTTGCCTAGCTCTCCTGTCCTCCTCCACCTCAGTTTTACACAAGTCTTTCTTTTTCACGACGACAGGAGAGGACAGTAACTTTATTAAACGCCTGCAAAGCGCAGGATGCCTCCTGAACGTTCAGGCAAATGGATGACCAATCTGAGATCCGATTTTACCGAATTTTCACAGAATCCGAAGGAAACAGTACACGGAGCTACGGTTGAAAGAATATACTGTGTGGAGTCTTTATACTTTGGGATCTCTAGAAATACTGACAGGAGGAGTTCGCTTGGCGTCGACACTAGGAGGAAGTCTGTTACTGAATTTTACACGAATAATTTTTTAAGACAATAGCAGTTTTATTCCAGCTTTTTTTCTGAAACGAGAGCGAGAAAGAGAGAGAATGGCGGTTCTGTTTTATAAACGAGCGCAGACGGAGAAAGCAGTCACGGGATGATGATGATGATGATGATGATGATGCGTGCAACGACATGTGATGACATTCAACGCTTTAGTCTACACACGTGAAACAAGCTAAAGTAATACATTTTTATTATTTATAAAGACATTTTTAACAGGAGCTCGCACATACAATACAAACCCGTGATGCTTCGTATAAAACGGTTCAAATAATGTTCGTTCAGATGTTAGAAATGGATCTTATTGCAACATTCTGAGCTGTCTTCCTTTTTTTGCTCATCCAAGGTGGGTAGATGCTGTGGAAAATGTATTATCCTTTTTATCTGTTACAGAAGAGAAGAGAAAGACAAATTATTCAAGCTACGCAAGCGGTATTATTGCAGTGCATTCTACAGAGAAGTTAAATGGAATTGAAAGTGAGAGCGAAGCGTCTGGTTCCCATTAGGGAGGAATTATGTATTAGTACTATTTAAAATGGAAATTTGTTTTTGTTTGTTTGTCTTTTGTCTGTATTCTGAGTATTATTTTGGAACAATCTAATACTGTGCTTCTTTCGAAAGTAAAGCCTTTGTGTAAATATTGTACAGCTCTTGACAAAAATCTCCCGGTTCTTCTGTACATGGACTATCCCTGTATTTGACAAACAAATAAAACCATCAACAACTACGTTGTGTCGAGGGAGACCAGTGCTTTTCTCCTCAGGGTTCACGGTTGACCGGTGTAATGATCAGTTAAGTGATCGTTTTTGACTTCCGCAGAACTTTCCTCCCTGGAGGATGCAATAAATGCAGAGGTTTGTACTTTTTCTTGAACTTCGGTCATGACTTCACTACAGTTCCTCTTTTTCCTGTTATTGTTTATTATTTCAGTTGTTCCACACCATATGTTCTCTATATTTTCTCTTTAACAATTCATTACCTTAGCATCAGGGTATTTCCAGCCAGGAACTTGAGAAAACAAAATGAAAAATGTCTAGCTTTTTGTGATACTAAGTAGAAATGGTTTGGAATGTTTTTCAAAAAAAAACAAAAACCAGAAAGTACAAAATGTACATACTTTAGCAAATATACAAAGTCAAAAAGTACGTTGCCACTGAATTATATTGTATTATATGCGAACACAAAACAACGAAGCAGTTATATTTATGGCAATAGCCAAGAAATTGGTAGGATATTAAGTAAAGATCGTGTTCTATTTAGATATTTATTTAACTACCATAAATATATGAAAACTTGATTAGTAATATGCAAAGAACTTAATTTGGACAACTTTAAAGGCACTTTTGACTGGTTTTGTGGTCCACGGTAACAATTTAAAGCTTCAATAATTTATTATCGCCACATGTCCTGTACTAATAAACCATACAGTCCCTTATGACTGATTTTGTGGCCCAGGGTCAGGTATATATTTTATTACTCTAATAACCTCTACATTCTTGGTTTCATAGATAATTATAAAATGGAAGAACTGAAGTTTTTTTAACAGATGGCAGTTTTGATGATTAGTCCATGAACTTTTGATAATTGGAAATGCGAATAGGCGTTTCCAGGTTTGTGTGGGTTTTTTTTTTTTAGCAATTTTATATATGGGCATGACAATATGAAGGTGATTTATGAGGACATTTTCAGAGTCTTAGATGCTTAAAAAGCATACAAAATTACATTTTTTTTATGTTTGACAATCCAAAAAATGCACACAGATTCCTGTAAGGGGTAGGTTTAGGGTCAGTGTACAGTATAAACACCATTACACCTATGGAGAGTCCCCATAAATCACAAAAACCAACTTGTGTGTGTGTGTGGTGCACTAATTAGGAACATACTACATTGATAAATGTATTTAAAAAATATCGTTCATGAATTGTACGTCGTTTAAACCTAACATGTTATTTAATATTAGTATTAAAAAGACCACAGAACAGGCTTTCTTCTGAATGGTCGTCTCCGCCATCTAGTGCTCATCAGAGGGAAGAAACTCTCAGCGACGTGTGCAGTGACGTCCAAAGGGGAAATCGAAACTGACATGGATTTCCCGAGTAATGTTCAACACCTGATCGTCAGACACAAACTTTTGAAGAAAGTTCAGTATTAAAGCAGCCCTGACGAGAAAAACCTTCTGAAGAGCTCGCTGAAGAACACAAGAGGCCACAAAACAAACCCTCTCTCTTTTCTGTATACGATTAAAGAACGGTAAGTGACGATTAAATGGCTTGCTGTGATGTGTGTTTATAGTTGTATTTGTTCGTTTGTGTGTGATTATTTGGTTTGTATGTTTTCGTGCAGATACATTGATGGTTTGATTGCATCATTATGGCTCAACCCAAACCTCTCTTCGTGCCCTGGCTTTATGATCAAATCCAAAATGGGAGTTATCCTGGTGTGTGTTGGACCAATAAAGAAGAAAGACTGTTTAGCATTCCCTGGAAGCATGCTTTAAGACAGGACTCCAACAGTGATGATGTCCTCATATTCAAGGTAAAAATAAACATTATTTGTCATTCATCATTAAAACGTTCTAGGAAAAAGACAATGATTGCTGTACCATATTTGTGGCGTCCCTCGTGAAAAGAAGTGTGTTTAATGTGCACTTGCAATTTTCCAAATATTAGTGTCATTACAAAACATGTAAATGTGCATGGTAGGTGCACTTTGTAATAATGTCAAATTAGTTTCACTTTCGTGCTTTAAAGTACTCTTGTCTTGATGTATTGACTAACATACTAAAACACAACACGATTGTAATTTTTAATGTAGTGTCCTACTAATGTACATTGAAAAGTAACATTTTTTTAAATCTACATATTAACAACATTATATAAATCAATGCATGTGTAATCACACATTTATAGCAAATGTTTAATTACAAATATATTTAAATACATGGCATATATGTTTCAATAGAAGTCACATTAACACATGAAGAGTTCATTTACAAAAACAGATTTTTTTGATACATTTTTTAACAAAAAAGCATTGTAATTGAATCAAAATGCAGTAAAAATAACAAAAAATACAGCTAACACAATAAAAACCTAATAACATAAGAGAGTTTTATCTGTATATGAACTATTAAATAAAATCTTCGTATATTTATGCTCTTATGCTTGATGGTTTATTTGGCTATACAGTTTAATCACATAAACTTTCAAATTACATCTAACTTAAATGGGTCAAAATGCATTTAAACTGTAATATGCTTTCATTTAATTGCAAATAATGTGCCGTTAAATGTCCCAAAAACATTTAAATTCAGTTTGCAATTATCTGTACTATTTTTTTAACATGGCTGGTATTTTAGACGATATTTTACCCCAAAGTAACAATAATACCATGGTAATTCAGTTCTTTATTTAGTATTAGTACCTTATATCCTCTATAAGATACTCTTTCTTCTGATGTCTGTATGTTGTCCCGTCAGGCATGGGCTCAGACGAGCGCTGCTGGAGATGGCAAGATAAATGGAGATCAATCTGTTTGGAAGAGAAACTTCCGTAGCGCTCTTCGCGCAAAAGGCTTCAAGATGGTAGATGACAAAAAGAATGATGCTGCTAATCCACATAAAGTCTATCAGTTTCCATCTGAACCTCATTCTGCAGGTATGACACATTACAGGTGTGCGTGCTGCCATTAAGAAGATTGATTGAACTGGCAAATCTGATATTTGTTTCCTCTCCTCTCCAGCTTCAGGATCTGAGGGCTCTCAAGAGACTGATGTGAGTATCTGTTTTTTTCTTTAAAGCACTCTCAATCCTCTGGCATCAGATAAGACACACACACTGACTTGGGAAATTTGTTGTCCATTTTTAGTTCTCCCCAGAACTATATGTGGAGGATAGCGACTTGATCCCTAGTAAGAGAGCATTTTTTACCCAGCCATGCATTTGTTATATACATTTCATCGTGATGACAGTGTTTTACTTTTATGTTTCTTAGTACATCCTCAAGGTTTGGTGCAAGGTTTCATAGAACTAAACCTTAAGGAAGGTCCCTTACAAGGTAAATTGAAAAGACTAGAAAATTCAGTTTAGGTACAAATCAGGTTGTAGTATGTACACTACCAGTCAAAAAAATTTGAAACAGTAAGATTTGTCATATTTTTTAAAGATGTTTCATATGTTCATAAATGCTGCATTTATTTTATAAAAAATACAGGAAACAAATAATATTGTGAAATATTTTTACCATTTAAAATAATGAGTTTTTATTTTAATATACTTTCAAATATAATTTATTTCTGTGATGCGCAGCTGAATTTCCATCATTCATTACTCCAGTCTAAAGTGTCACATGATCCTTCAGAAATCATACTAATATGCTGATTTATTATTAGAATTATCCATGTTGACAAAATTGTGATGGCAAATATTTTTTTGAAAAATTGCAATACTTTTTTTTTTCAGGATTCTTTGATGAATAAAAAGCTATAAAGAACAGCATTTATTAAAAATATTAATCTTTTCCAACAGTATAAATCTTTGCCATCACTTCTTATCGAAATTAAAGTTTCAAGTTCTTTTAAATCAAGAGAAAAAAAAAAGTACTGCCCCCAGACTTTTTAATACTAGTGTGTAATGTCTATTTCTATTTAAAGTTAATGAATGCTCTTCTTTTTAGCGTTTTATTTATTCGAGAATGCTAAAACAATATCACAAAAAAATATTACGTAAGCAGCACAACAGTTTTCAGCACTGATAATAAATCAGCATTTAAGAATGATTTCTGAAGGATCATGTGACACTGAAGACTAGAGTAATGATCACAGGATTGAGCATTACAGGATTACATTCGATTTTAAAAAAGAAAATTGGTATTTTACATTGCAATAATATTTCACAATATTAAATTTTTGATCAAATAAATGCAGTCTTGATGAACATAAGAAACATCTTTAAAATATATAAAAAATCTTGCTGTTTCTTTACTTTTCACTGGTCGTGTATATATATATATATATATATTTAAATGAAAAACTTTTAAACTGCAAAACATTTCAGAACACTAATGTTTTTACTTTATGTATTAAGTGCTGTACTGATGAACATAAGACACATATATAATGATTTAAAGGGCAGAGTGTTGTGTATCGTGTAAATTTACAGCCTTTTTTTTTACATGTTTCTTTCACTTCATGAAGTTTGTGATCCAAATGAGTTATATCTGGGAATCGAAGATCCAGGACTCTTCCAAGGAACCAGTCCATGCCGAGAATCCCAGTATGAGCTCATTTATCAGATAACAGACCCTCGTGAGCCCTTTTCTTCACCTGAGGGTGGCGTTGGTTGTTTGGGGCAGATTTCACCTCCTGAAGGGGCAACGGCTGCTTATCAACCTGATGGTGAAGGTGTGGATCATCATGCTGGCATTCCTATGGCAACACTGGGTAGGTGGATCCCAAGATCATCACATATTGACATCAGTCACTGTTGTTTGATTGCTCACACAAATTCATTTCCATTCCAATTCGTTTTCTTCACAGAGACATTTTTTCGGATTAAGGTTTATTACAAAGGGAGGATGGTGAAGGAAGAGTTGGTGGAGAATGACACTGGTTTCAGACTGATGTTTGAGGGGAACATGTTGGTATTTTTGTACTTGATCCGTTGATCTTCACATTAGCACCATTGGTAATGTTTCAACAATATAGCATTAACTTCCACAGGGACGAGTTCAGCTTGATGGGCGGTGGACCAGTAGTCCAAATACCTATTCCAGAAGGTATTCTTGATCAGGTCCAGGCCAGGCATACGAGCGAAATCCTGAACAATTTGGGGGGTCTGGAGATCAGGAAATTGGATGGCGTGGTTTTGGGTCACCGTTGGGGATCGAGCAGGATTTACTGGGGTCCATGCAAACACGAAACCAACCAACCACCCAGAGAGCTCTCCAAAAACACACCTGAAGCCATCTTCTATTTCAAAGAGTATATATCAAGTGAGTAACACTGTGTTAATTGGCAGATTTCTCCTAGCCGTGTTGAAGATTACTGATTTAATGCAGTTTTGAAAATCACATTTTTTACACATGGGTCAGGTAGCATTATTAAATGGAGTTTTTATTTTATTTTAATGTAAATGAATATTTTAGCAAATTTAAAGTTGATTCTTGTATGCCATTCCTTCAGGTCTGATTGACTTTATGCAGACAAGCAAAGAATCTCCTTCCTGCACTCTTTACTTCTTTCTGGGAGAGAAGTGGCCCGACCCCAAAATGAAGCCATGGGAGAAGAAACTCATCATGATAGAGGTTAGGACGGAGCAAATTAAGCTTTTTATTTATTGTTTGAATATTATACATTTGTAATATTCAGATGTTTAATATGAACCATAAACCCTACTGTATCATAGCAGATTTCTAAGGCTTCTAAGTGATCGACATGATCGAAACATGTTGTTCACAATCTAGTATATGCTGTATGGTATAGTATAATATATAATTTTTTAATTCATATAATTAAAAATGTTGCATTAAATAAAATCCTGCTAAAGTAAGAACTTTTCATGTACGCTTTTTTGCTCTTTTGAGATTGTGAAGATGTAACAAATTTGAAATTGAAAGATTTAACAAATATACCACAATAACCATAAAAACAGAAACTACAACAATGAAAAGGGATATTCCGAAAGCAAACATTGCTACGGATGCAAAAACTCAGATTTTTTTTTTAATGATGGACAAAAGTTTCAGAAGCAGCGTGTAAGCATGATTTATTTTTTACTGTGCAAATAAATTGTGCTCAGTGTATATTGACCTACTATTAGTTGTTATAGATAAATAATTATATACATTTTAAGTTTATACATTTATGCTCTGATAAAAGTCTTGCTGATTTGCATTACAAGCTATCTTTGATCATGTAAACATCAACATCGTGCATAGTTTTGCATAAAAAAATGTATGTTATTATTAGGGGTGGGCATAGATTAATTTTTTTTAAATGGCTCATTTGAATTCTGCCAAAGGCATTCAGAATATGTGTAATAATAACTAAATAATAACTAAAAATAAAGCCCTATTGGGAAGGGACTAGTTTACAGGGGGTCGTTAGGGAATGTTTTGTTTCACAGACGTACTTGGTGATTTTAATCCCATCCGAATCTGCCATGTCTGTGTTTTTCTCTTAGAGATAATTCTAGAGTCTGAATGCGATGTCTGTGATATTCTTTTTCCTTGTGTGTTTTGGTCAACGCAATATGCCGTAGATGTTCTTAACTTATACAAATAAAGAGCCAGATCACGTAAACTGTTAAGAGCAGGAGCAGCACGTGCCAATTGTGCTTTGACAGTTCGTTCACACAGTGCTTCCCATTGACTTTGAATGGGTGACGTCAAGCATTGCCGAAAAGCATTGTGGATCCGTCGCCGGCACGTCACTGGCGTTGCTCGCGGCAAAAGTTGAGAATTTTTCAACTTCTGTTATGAGCAACGCCAGTGAAGCGCCGCCGACAGAAGCGTCAGCCAATCAGAATCGCTTTATGCAAATACAGTAGCCAGGTGGCAGCCAATCCTGTTCAAGAGTACCAAACTGTCTAATTTCATTGGCTGACGCTGCTATGACCATGGCGTCAGTGTCAAACTTGTGAAAACTCGGAACGTGATTGGCTGCCGCCTGGCTTTTGTATTTGCATAGAGCAATCCTGATAGGCTGACGCTTCCTTCGGTGGCGCTTCACTGGCCGATGGATCCACAATTCCTTTTGGCAATGCTTGACGTCACCCATTCAAAGTCAATGGAAAGCGTTGACACTGACGTCCCGTGTTAACGTACCCCAACGCCAATAACGGCCCACCACTAGTTATTATATATATGTGTCATGTTTTCATCATGTTCATCTTTCTCATTTCCTCTCTCTTTATGTTGTTTGTGTAGGTTATTCTGACTTCCCTGGAGAGTCTGAAGACGATGGCCGTGGCAAACGGGGCGTCTTCCCTGCAGTCGGTGGAGCTCCAGCTCTCTCTGGAGCAAATGATGGAGCTGTGTTAGAAAGATGGGCTGTGACTGAGGGGAAATACTTGACTGGGGTCCTACATTCAAAGTGTTTTTTAAACAATTTACTTAGTGGTGACTTGATGGTTAACTGTATTTATTGAAAGTGTGTGGACTAATATTGGAGAGCATTATCGCAGTAATGGTACAAAGGATTAATGATTCTGCAAATAAAAATACAAAAATAAGTTTACAAGTGCAGAACTTTTTTAGCTAAATGTTGTTTATAAACTATGATGAAAGAATGAGAATGAAACATGCAACAAACTACTCAAATCCAAGTCTAATGTGCGTTTCAAGTCTGTTTTTACACTACCACAGTTCTCTCACACGATACTGTGCTTTTTTAGACTATGCTCTTTAGTCTTTTCTTGACTTGAATTTCATTGTTAGTGTATCTTTTACAGAAATTTTAAATTAATGTGATCTGTTGTTCTATTGACACATTCTTTTTTTCAGCTGAGATGAACTAAGAGGTTTGCGCTTAGAAAATTTCAGGGATTTTTATGTGTTTTCCAGGCCTAGAAAAGCATGCAAGTTCTTTAATGTCAGAAAAGTCAAGAAACTTTCTGTAATAGAATATTCTGGGTTCTGGTTATGGTCTGTTCCAAACATGTCATTGGAAAGATGTTGATTTTGAAGAGTAAAACTTGTTTGCAAGCCAAAATATCCGATTTGTGAGCCAGTCCTTTACAATGAATCAGTCAAGCTGGTTCATGTATAAGATTAACATTTAATATTCAGCTATGTGGAGGGGGATATTGAACCAATGGGATTTCACTGTGGGCCACACAACATAAATATAGACCAAGAACCTCACAACATGTCCTGCCACCTGTTCAGGACCCTACAACTCAAGTTTACCACTGATTCTACATTCACTGAAAAGAAATGAACAGTTACAGCACATAGAGTCCTTCACAACACATAAGTGCACTGACTAATTGAATTATTATGATGTAATCTTTATTATTTATTCATACACTACCTTTCAAAAGTTTGGTAAGATTTTTTTTCTTTGTCAATAAAAAATGTGAAATATTATTAAAATTGAAAAATAATAGTGTTGTTTAAAATATTTGAACATTCATATTTTAAAATGTAATTTATTCCTGTGATCTAAGCATCATTAATCAGATATCCTTGATCCTTCTGAAATCATTCTAATATGCTGATTTGCTGCTTGAGAAATATTTCTGTTTATTATCAACGTAAACAGCTGTGCTGAATATTTCTGCAGAAACTGTAAGACATTATAATATTTTATTTTCTGCAACATCACAAATATCTTTGCTGTCACTTCTGATGAATTTATTGCCTCCGTGCTAAAGAAAAGTGTTCATTCATTTTAAAAAATCTTATCAATCCAAACTTTTGAGACTGGTTGTGCATTAACTAATTAAAGTATTAAATAATTAATTAGACATATTTGAGTAATATTTAAGGGTTTGTCTAGGTGAGGTTATGTGATAAACTCTTAATATTATCATTATTATTTATCTAGTCAGTTTTAATCTATGCAATTCTACTCCACGTTCTCCAGGTCATCATGCTCTTCCTCTGATTTCTTCTCCTCCATTGAAAGGTCCCTGAGCTCCGACAGCGGCACCAGCTGACCTTCTTCGTTTAATCCCATTGGCTGAATCATATTATCCCTGTTTAGGAAAAGATATGAGAGTATTAAACCAGCGTGCATTGTACAGATCTTAGCAGGTGTTTTCAGTGGTTTAGCTTTTTTACTTTGAGAGTTTGTTAAAAAGACTGATGAGTCTGTGAGCCTCCTCCTCCTTCTCCTCGTCTGTCATCCCCTCCATGGGATCGGGCTGCTCCTCCTCCACCTGTCCCGTCACTAGATTCACTCGGTCTCTGATCTGCCGGTACTCTTCGGTGTCCGAGTCTGAATCGCTAGAGTACTGCGTGCCTGATGATGTGGCCTTTGACCTTTGACCTCCTAGCAAGCCTCTGGTGGCCAGGAGCCCAGCGGCATTTCCATATCCAGTGTACTTCACAAAACGCCTCACTGGAGTATCCGCGAAGAAACAAAGCAAAACAAAAAACACATAGAGCCCTTTTTTGGCATTTGTGGTTCTGTGTAAAATCATTTAAAGGGGTCATATGATGCGATTTCAAGTTTTTTTTCTCTTTGGAGTGTTACAAGATGTTAGTGTATAGATAAGACTCCTAAAGACAAAAAAGTCGCATTTATTATTATTATTTTTGTATTTTTTTTAACCGTTCTTATTAAGATTGTAGAGTGTTTTTGGAGGGACTATTGAGAGGTATTTGTGGTTAATATGTGTTTCTGTGCATTATACCGTTCTCTTTGCACAGCACGAAGAGCAGGTCAGCAGCGCAGTGTTTGAGCTCAGTGTCCAGGTTTGTCATCAGTCTGACCAGACGATTCCTCATGGTGTTTCCCTCCTCAGGTTTCGTGCTGGCATCTCTTAATGGAGGCAGAATCTGTAATGGGCAAAAAAAGTTATACAGTTTTGGCAATACAAATATTTCTAGACAGTGTGTTTTCTAATAATAGTGTAAAATGGCGGTCATGCCTGTTGTCTGAGGAAGTGTCTTGTGTCTCTGTGAGCTCTGGAGCATTCGGTCAGCAAGTTCAGCACAGGGGTCAGTCGCTCTTTGACCTTATCACCCTGCATATGAAACGCCACAGTGTTAAAAAAAGTTACAAATAACAAGCATAACATAATTTAAAAAACAAATTCCTCTGAGATTCACTATTAAACACCAGGTTTCATTGTCGAAAAACTATGTAAAACTATTTAAAATCCTTTCTAACCCTTAGAATTAAATGCTTCAAATTTCAAACTCCAAATTTTACATTTTAACTAAATAAATAAATAAATCTGTATTTAAAGTTACTACCTTTTTTCAAAAGATTTTTTCAGTTTCTTACTTCATTACTGGATTAATGATGCTGAAAATTCAGTGTTGTATCACATTAATAAATTGCAATTTAAAATATATTACAGAAATTTGTTCTTTTGAATAATAAAAATAATATTTCACTACATTTCTGACTTTATGTATTTTTTTGATCCAATAAATGCAGCCTTGGTAAGCATAAGAACCTCACCTGCCTCAAGCTTTTGTTAATAATTAGTATTGACTGATTTTTAAAGTCTTTTTAAGGCATCCATTAGAATGAGTATATCCTTGTCTGCTATCTTTCACCGCACAGGTCAGGATAGTCTGGAGTTTACATTGTGTTTTATAGATTAATGAATGATTTAATCTCAACATATCAAGGAAAATGTGATTCATGACAATCTATTGTTTTCCTTCCCTCTGTCTTTACCTGCTCCAGTTTTCTCTCCATGTACATGAGCAGGTTGTGGACGCAGTCCATGTTGGCTCCATTCATCTGCTGTGAGTCTGTAGCCAGAGGCACAGATACCAGAACGTCTAGACAGCTCAACGGGAGAGCAGACAGCATATTTGCAGCATGCCTGACAGCACGAGAGAGAGAGAGAGAGAGAGAGATCAGAAGAGATGTCATTCTATAAATCCAGCTAAAACACAGAAATACACAGCGAATCATGTTTTTTATGATGTTTTTTAGAATATACAGGAATCACTCTATGACTGGAGATGATAACGAAAAGCAGAAACAGTCAAGCATGGCTTCCAGAAGAAGGAACAGCCTGTGGCCTATCCTGTGGTCAATTTAGAGATATGAAAGATGCTTTGAAAAAGGCACACCTAATTCCCTTTTTTTTTTTTTAAACTTAATTAAATTAAGTTTGCAATTATTATTTTATTTTACTTTTTTTCTAATATCTTTCAGTTCTTTGTAGTGTGTGTGTGTGTGTGTGTGTGTGTGTGTCAGTCATTGTCTTTGTCAGTCAAATTAATATGTGCACTACACATGGTTCTATTTCATACCTGCAAAATTTAAAAATTCATTTTTAGTTGTTTTTTGTACTGTTTTTAAGGTATATTTCACTTCCTTCTCTCTCTCTCTGTGTCTTGATCTTGTCAATCACGACAATAAAGTACTTGCATCTGTTAGCCAAATTAATATATGCAATATAATGTGATCTGATTATTAATGCACAACTGTGTAAATTAATTTAATTTAATTTAATTAGTATTCTATTAATATTATTTATAATATTAATGCTATATTAACAATGAATCTCACATGATTTAATTTATTTAGAACATTATTATTTCGTTTTGATCTTGTGATTGCCAGTAAAGTTTACTGATTATTATAATCGGCTTCCAATTTTGTGCGGAAAAGCGTCAACATTTTCAATTATAGGAAAATGTATTGCGAAAAATGCTGCTGACTGGGCTTTTGTTACATTTTAATGTATTTAATATAGAGCAATCAACGTTATTTATCAACACTAACCCCTTCAACTCATCTGCAGCTTCCTCCTCCTCACAGGACACCATCAGACAGTGACGCAAAACTGCAGCCAGGTGGCGATACAGAGACGCATCTCCCTGAAAGACACAACGACAACCTTGACATTAACACTTACAATATATCAGTGGGTTTTAATGACAGTACACTTCATAGTACCATCATAGCAGCTGTCTGTACCCTTACAGCAGGTGAGTGTGATAATGTCTGCATACACACACCTCTTCTGGTTCCTGAGTGTGTGTGCTGTGTGTGATATTAAAGAGGATCTTGAGGGCCTCCTGAGCCTGCTGTGAGTCCTCCACACTGATAGGAGCCGCTGCAGGATCCAGCACCACCTCGTACTCTTCCTTCCACTGCACTGATAAACTCTTCTCCAGCACTGTGGTCAACAACGGCACTCCTCCCTCCTGCAAACCAACAAGAGCTCAATATGACATATAGCCTACTGAATATGAGTAAGCTTTCCACTGGTGTGTGCTTAGGACAATATTTGAATATCTGAGCGTGCAAAAAATCAAAATAAGACAACTGTCCAAATGAGGTTCTCAGCAATGATTATCAATTACTCAGCAATCATATTACTCATCAAAAATGTGTTTTGATATATTTTTACGGTAGAAAATGTACAAAATATCTTAATGGAACATGATCTTTACTTAATATCCTTATAAATTTGGGCATAAAAGTAAAATCCATAATTTTGCTATTGCTACAAATATACCCCAGCACCTTCAGACAGCTTTTGTGCTTCTGGGTCACAATTTATTTATTCCTGTGATCAAAGAGGATTGTTCAGCATCGTTACTTCAGTCTTCAGTGTTACATGATCCTTCAGAAATCATTGTAATCTGCTGATTTGCTGCTAGAAATTGTTATTCATGTTAAAAACAGCTATGCTCCTCCATATTTTTTGAGGAAACTGTGGTACCTTTGTTTTTTAGAATACTTAAATGACAAAAAACATTACCATTGTAACATTATTAATGGATGTATATGTGATATTATGGCAGACTTGTTGATAAGATATTAGGAAACAGAAAAAGAAAGAGGTACTTGTTTCAGCTGTGCTCTGAGTTCAGGTCTCAAGGCCGTCAGTAAAAACATCAACCGGAGCGCATAAAACTGACCACAAGGAGAAGATGCGGACTGAAACTCCTTGTTTAGCTTTTCTGTCAGACCACAGAGGAGACTGAAAAACAGCAAACAGTTGGGAAGAGTGTGACATGTAAATATTGCAAATCTATTTAATTTCAGTGACTACGCTGTCCCCCAAAATGTATAAACTTGCATTAGCTCATGAGCAATTCCTACATATTTTATGAGGTGGCTAATTCGCACGACCTATTTTGTACGATTTGTCTAAGCTTTAGTGACAGGTAGGTTTACAGGCGGGGTTATGGATGTAGGCACTTCAACTCATACGAACTGGCAACTCGTAAGATATGTACAATTTAGCAAAAAACGTATGAGTGAGGTCGTATGAATTAATCACCTCGTAAAATATGTACGAATTGCAGTGAGACCAGGTTGGCTCATATTGCTTTTTTTCAAAACTAACTTTGCCTAATGGTTTCTGCAATGACTTGTAACTCAGTGGTTAAGCTTTTTGGGTGAACTGTCTCTTTAAGCTTTTTACCCTCAGTTAACCCCCTGCTGGCAGACATCGTAACTACATATACAGCAAAAAACCTCTTTGTCCACAGGCAGCTTTGCATATTTAATTAGCATTTTTCACTGAAATCATGAGGAAGGACGTTAGAAGTTGGCTCGTACCCAAGTTCGCTGGCTCTCTCTTGTGCCCAAGCACTGTTGTAAACAATGTTACAGAAGATTTTCATGACCTCCTTCCTGTTGCCTTCATCGTCGACCTTTTCTTCTTTTTCCTCCTCTTCCTCTCCTCCTCCCAGGCTTCCTCTGCTGTCTCTTTTCCCAGGCGTGAGAGCTTTGAAGACGCTGCTCCGTCTGCGAGAGGGTCCGAGGCTCATGTTAGAAAATGTGCTGGCCTTTCTCTCTCCACACCAGTCGCTCTGACCCCAGGCCACCAGGTCGTTCGCATCACTGCTTACAACCACAGAACCGTCGTCTTCCTCACCGCCACGATCGACCTCTTCTGCTCGGCCCAGTTTGCTATCGGAAATAATCTCAATGATGTCACTATAGGGGTCTGGGTTCCCGTCAGGGTCTTCTTTGGGAACGGCTACCTGGCTGATGTCGCCCAGGCGGGCTAGAGATAGAAGAGCTCTGTCTGTGATCAGAGGGCCCAGAACCTTTTTGTCCCTAGAGAGAATCCGTAAGGATCTCAGGCATGCTTTCAGCACACGCCCTTGTGGTTCGGTCTGGAGGAACCTGATCAAAACCGTAGCCAGAGCCTGAGGGGAAATTAACAAACTAAACAAAGGCAGAAACTGGTTTTATAATTGGATTTAGGTGTGTTTGTTTGTAAAAGTCAAGGTTACCTGTCTCAAAATGACTTCGGGGCTGCTGGATTCATCGTAGTCTGAATCTGAGTCTGACACATAATCTCGCACTTTGTTCTTTCGGAACTGAAGCAAACAAAACAACAGCGCTAAGCGTTATGGGTAGAAATAGCAATAGCAATGAACAAACTGTAAAACTCTGAAAGAGTTCACCCAAAAATGAAAACTTTCTTATGTTATGCTGAACACAGAATTTTGAAGACATATTTTGAAGAGTTTTGAAGAATCAAGCAATTAGTGGTCCTCATTGACTTCCATAAGGTAGAGAAATACTATGGAAATCAATGGGTTTGATTACCAGCACTCTTCAAACTGCCTTCTTCTGTGTTCATCATAAGAAAGAAACTCATGCAGGATTAAAACGACATGACGGTGAGTGAATGCTGACACTATTTTAATTTTTTTGGTTGAACTATCCCTTTAAGACTATCAAAACAGACTGAGGACAATAAGCATAACATTTAGTTTTAATTGAATGATTATTATATATTTTATTTTAATATTATTTATTCTTTAATGTATTTCTAAGCAACATTCATCTGTAAGTTATGTATTTATATATAAAATATTAGAAAATATTTTACATTATACATGGTAAAGTTAAAAAATAAGGCATTTTCTTTAACCAAAAATAAATGGAATTGTTCAAATTTTATTTAATTATGTTTTAAAAGATTCATTCAATGAAATGCATTTTTTAAAAGTTAATTAAATCCAATTCAGGTTTTATGCATTCAAAACCAATTTTAATAATGGATATCTGTCTGTACATTTTTTAATTACTTACATTTTATTAAAATGTAAGTAATTAAAATTTCACACTTATTGTGAAACACTCCACACGTTTTCTCATATTAGACGCTTTGTTCAAAAACTAAATCACCTGTTATCATTGGGAAACACTCATCTAGCAATTGTAGACACTTACATAGACACCTAAACTCACATGCATAGAAAAACTCAACACCAATCGGTCTGAGCCTTAGCACTACAAATAGACCTCAGGTAAGACATTGTGAGACCAGTACCAGTGTGGAGACATGTGTCAAATGACATCAGCTACTCTGGTGGACCATGTGATAAATCATGGCCTGTCCATGCAAGGAGTCCACCCTAACCCCAGTCTATACACAGTAGCATCGATACTACAGTTTTTGCCTATTGCTTACACACTTTTTGGCAAAATTTGGCATATTATGTCAAAACTCTACACACAAAACAATCAGACATAGCACTTGGAGATTAATAGTTAACATCGATGCCAAAATGAAACACTGCAATCAAAACTTAACACTTATCACTTAACTTATCACTTAACACTTAACAAAAATCTAATTCTTGCAACAAAACCATTCACACAATCACCATTTGAATGTCTCTTTCACATCAGCAGCAACACACTGATGGGCTTTATATAAAACACTGTAGTCTTTGTGTTTCTAGTTTTATTGTCATTTGCTCTGATTCAGTCTTCTGTAAAACTCAAGAGTAGAATTTCTGCAGTTATCAAACAAGAGGTCTTACAAAAAACAAACATTCTTACAGACATAAAGAAAAATTTAATCACAAATCATCAAATTTAGGGGGTGGCTGAAGGGGGTTTATGGATCACACCTTCTATTTGGGTCGGTATTGTGCACTTTTTTCACACCTGTACACAGTACTGTAACATCACAATGGTATTGTTTTACATACTGTATACTTCATGTACTGTATAGTACAGTTAGTACAGTCATACTGTAATATGATACAGAACCATATGACGCATACAGTAGATACAGCCTGGAGTAGAAACTTAAAGATATAGCTGTTCTCCAGTCAGAATCGATGCCACTGTGTATAGACTGGGGTTAGGGTGGACTCTTTGCATGGACAGGCTCATCACAGCATGAGTATAAGAGAGCACGGCTGGATTGCACATGCAGGTTTTCGCTGAGGAGCCGAGGAACCCAGGGTCGTGGCAAGGGGATGTAACGCCTCCGTTCCCTCCTTCAGGGAACGTGGGTTACCGTTGTAACCTTAGACGTTCCCCTTCATTCGAGTGCACTTCAACGTTACATATGGGAACAGACCCGTGGAAAGGGCCATGACCCTGAGGCCGCATTACGCAGAGACCCCGGTGCCGGCAGGCTGCAAAGCAGCGTGCCAAAAGGAGAGTCTGCACGTAACCTTCCCAACGCGGTTTGGGGCCCCCAGGGCGTTGGGAAGGTTTACGTGCAGACTCTCCTGTTGGCACCCTGCTTTGCACAGCGCAAGCCAACACCAGCTGGTCTTCCCGCTACCTGCTCTTCTGATTTAAGACACAGGAAGACACAGCCTCCTCGCGGAGGTCATAGAACCTAGCGAAGGTGTTTGGTGTCACCCAGCCCGCAGCTCTACAGATGTCTTCCAAAGAGGCACCGTGTGCCAACGCTGAGGTAGAGGCAACACTCCTTGTGGAGTGGGCTCTTAGACCTAGGGGACAC
>JAUMHI010000053.1:2391548-2407475 GCA_032359435.1 Enteromius unitaeniatus | reverse complement strand
ATTAAATACAATGAGCATTCAAGTTTATGCAGCTTGGAGTTAGAAATTACAGATAAAATTATGATATGGTCAAAAAAACTCACTTGCCTAATAATTGTGCAGTGTACATAATAATATTATTACTTAAGAGAGGGAAAACAAGTGAATAGTTTAAAATTACATGCCCAGTCTCTGTGAATAAAACCTGAAAATCTTCACTTACATTTTATGTGCATATATATGTGCTTTTAGATCTGATGCCATCAACACATCACACAAACTTCTTCATGAATATACAAACCCTTAATGGTGAGGTCAGAGTGCCACCAACTGTACAGGTTAAACTCAACCAGAAATCTGCAAAAACAAACGAAAGAGAACATGTGCTGAAAAGAGAGAAATGGACAAATGAATCAATAAATTAACTAAATACATAAAAGGAGACAAAACAAAGAGTGTACTGTACAGTACTATCATTTTAATGTGTCTTATGTGTGCTTTGCAATCTGAGATTCATCATATTATGAAAAAGCAATCCAAGTATATATATATATATATATATATATATATGCTTAGAAATGTTCAACTAAAAGACAGACAGACACTTGTTGTTGTATGTTCTGATATGTGCATGGAAAATGGAAAACACACATTTCAATACCCAAATCTCAAAATATCATAGAAACGTTCATGAAATCAGTGTCTTACATGACAAACTCAGTCAGAAGCCACCGGACAGCTGCGAATAAAGCAAAGTAGGGCTGAAAAGAAAAGAGCAATTACTAATCACACAGTGGTTAAATTATCATTTTAGTTCATGTGACAGGACCATTATACATACAGCATAAAATACACACTTATTCTGCCATTTTTTCACTGGTATTCCCAGTATTTCTTTTCATATTTTTTTGTTTGTTTGTTTGTTTGTTTTTTTTAATTTCATCTTTTTAATATGAAAATAAGCATTAGTTTTTGACTATACATATTTTCGTATTTTTGTCAGCGCTCCAGGTACATGTACAGTTCTGCTATAATGAACTTTTTCTGCCAGAATTACTTAAATTCTGCCTGGTCCTGTTGACAGGCATCTGCCATGGCCACAGGGACACGGGTTAGTCCTAGTCACACTAATGCATGCTGATGAGGATTGTAATCTAAAGTCCTCATCGTTTGGTGAAACAGACCATGGCCATGAGGATATAGTGGTTCCTGGCATCAGAACCTGTGGCTGAAGGGACATCAAAGTTGAAAGATATTGCTTCCTAGCCTGCTGGATATTTAAAGGTAAAGATCCAGGTCAGCGAGGCAAGACCATTTTAGCACTCAGCTAAAGCAGAGGTTACCAAAAACTTTCCTAGAACTACCCATTGGTTTGGCAAATTAGATAATGTGTTCTTCTACCACTCCAAATAAATTACAACATGTGGAAAAATGCTCTCCCTTTTACCATGTGCTCTATCTGCGTTGCATCCTACCTTTTTAATTTTGATGATGACAATTGACAACTAATGAAAACCCAAAATTCAGTACCTCAGAAAAATTTGTGAAAAGGTTCAGTATTGAAAACACTTAGTGCCACACTCTAATCAGCTAATTAACTCCAAACACCTGCAAAAACCTTTAAATGGTCTCTAAATGGTCTAGTTCTGTAGGCTGCAGGCCTGGACTGACCATAGGGCATACCGGGCAATGCCCGCCGGGCCGACGCACATAGGGATAGCATGGGCTGGGGCTGTCAGTCATAATTTTATATATTTTTTTAAAGTTTATTAGGTCAATTTATTTATTACTGCAACTGTAGAGTATCTAAGACAGAATCACGGCCCATTGGTTGACTGTCTTAAAGGACATTGAGCTAGTCCAATGAAATCTCGGGGCCACGCCCCGCCTCCCTCCTGGTCAACCCTCATCTCCCATTAAAAAAATCTGCTATTTAGAGTTCGACCGGAGCTCGAGATGAGTCCGTCTAAACCAGAAAACAGCAAGAGAAGCTGCAGGAGAAAAGACGCAAAAGAAGAAGGGGAAACGGAGGAATCTTACCCGTCCTAATTTCTGCGCGCTCCACAACTGAAGAATACGTCAACACTTTTTAAAACAGCAAGCGAGTCAAATGTGTGCATAAGGTTTCGCGAATGCGAATGAATCTAGTTTAAATATGACCTGACGTTTTATTTTTATCCAACGATATATGGGATGTTATTGCACCAATTTTTATTTTGTGAATTTGTATTATACTCAAATAGCCTACCTAACTTTCAATATTAAAGACACCAGTACTGTATCAGTCTTTGCATTCTTTGTGGAGGTCTTTGCTGTCTTATAGTGTGAAGATTATTATTATTATTAAGATATTTAAGCAACTTTTACAAAAATGCCTTATTAGAAAATATTACAGGTGTGCATCATATGCCTATGTGTGGTGGTGGGCCGGCTGGACCATAAAATGCCAGGGCCGATTTTTCCTCCCAGTCCAGTCCTGGTAGGCTACACAAACATGGGGAAGACTGCTGATTTGACAGTTGTCCAAAAGACGACCATTGACACCTTGCTCAAGGAGGGCAAGACACTAAAGGTCATTGCAAAAGAGGCTGACTGTTCACAGAGCTCTGAGTCCAATCACATTAATAGAGAGGTGAAAGGAAGGAAAAGATCTGGTAGAAAAAAAGTGTACAAGCAATAGGGATTTCTGCACGTTGGAGAGAATTGTGAGACAAAACCCATTCAAAAATGTGGGGGAGATTCACAAAGAGTGGACTGCAGCTGGAGTCGGTGTTTAAAGAAGCACTACACACAGACGTATGCAAGACATGGGTTTCAGCTCGGCATTCCTTGAGTCCAGCCACTCTTGAACAACAGACAGCATCAGAAGCATCTCGCCTGGGATAAAGACAAAAAGGACTGGACAGTTGCTGAGTGTTCCAAAGTTATGTTCTCAGATGAAAGCAAATTTTGCATTTCCTTTGGAAATCAGGTTCCCAGAGTCTGGAGGATGAGAGGAGAGGCACAGAATCTCTTTTTTCTGAGGTCCAAGGTCAATGCAGCTGCATACCAGAATGTTTTAGAGCACTTCATGCTTCCTGCTGCTGTCCAACTTTCCAGAGATGCAGATTTCATTTTCCAACAGGATCTGGCACCTGCACCCAGTGCCAAAGATACCAGTGCCTGGTTTAAGGGCCATGCTATCCCTGTTCTAATTGGCCAGCAAACCTGACCTTAACCCCATAGTAAATCTATGGAATCTATGGTACTGTGAAGAGGAAGATGTGAAATGCCAGACCCAACAATGCAGAAGAGCTTAAGGCCACTATCAGAGCAACCTGGGCACTCATAACATGCCCGCATTGCTGCAGTAATTCAGGCAAAAGGATCCCCAACTCAGTATTGAGTGCTGTACATGCTCATACTTTTCATTTTTATACTTTTCAGTTGGCCAAGATTTCAAAAAATCCTTTCTTTGTATTGGTCTTGAGTAATATTCTAATAAAAAATAGTTGTGGCCACACATTTTCAACATTAATTTGCCATTTTAACACCAAAAGGCACACAATTAGTAAAACTTGCCCCTGCACTCCAAACCCCACATTGCTGGGCACCTTTAGTCAACTTAGGCTGTTCCAGAACATTTTTAGTTTGTTAGCTTCCTCCACAAAATAAGCCCTGAGTCTTCTCTGTCCATTCTTTGGAGCGTAGCTTTCACCACATTAATCAATGCCCTGAAGCATGCAAGGAAATTTAATCCTATGATGCATGTCTCATCCACATTAGCCCATAGTTCTGAGGAAGGCTTTCTGCAGGACCTCACAGGACCCCTGGGAGAGAAGGTACATGGCCAATCCTGTGCTGATGAGAGCTTGAAAGGGCTAGTCGCTGAGTGCACAGGACATATAAGCCTTGATTCTAATGTGTCAGTGCACAATTGGCTTTTTTTGGGACATTAGAGAGTGACAATTCCTTTTTCTCACAGCTCTTCTTCAGAATTTAGAAGCATTCACGTTCCCTGTCCATGTCTACAGCAGTAGCACCTCCTCCACATCACGTCAACATTACCCAGACAGCACAGTGCACACACTGAACCGCAAACAGTCTCTGTCAGTCATGTGCACTATTTTGAGGAATTACTAATAAAGTTTTCATAAAAGGCTTTTTTTGTCAACAGAAATGATAACAAATGAAACAATAATTAGAAATATAACAGTGATCAAGTAGCAGTCGTTCTTGCATAAACTAGTGCACTGATAAACTATTTTGACAGCTCATAAGTTAATACACAGAAGTGAGACACATGTCTGTGCATGGAAAACTGACAAACTGTACAAAAAATAAATACATAAATAAATAAATATTGAATCAGAACACACTAGAATGAGAAGCACATGCAAAATCAGAAATATAATGTATTTGTATAGTACTCACGTGTAAGAGTGTGTGTGCTGTATCACTGGTCTGTGCGTACACCCTACAGATGGCCTGATAGTCATACAGATTCACCCTGGAGAAAAATTCACATTCCTCATTCTGTGTTTTTAATAATGCATATTATCCAGGATTATTATGCAAACTATTACAAATCCATACTGTGGCAGATGCAAATGTCAGTGACAAACGTGTTCTGAGTGTACTGATAAAATATTGGTTGCACTAGTTTGAGGACCAATTCTTACCATTAGCTATTATTTATGACATTTGCCTCATAAAACTCTTAATTTACTAATTATTAAAAGGTTGTAAGGTAGAGGTAGATTAGGCATGGGGCAGGATAAAGGATCTAACATGTTGTCATGCAGAATAAGGAATTATACTGTACATGCTTATAGAGTGAGTTGTGTGTTTGCGTGAGTAAGGCCCTGAGCTGGCCTTCTCTTCCATCACATTTAATTGAAAACCAAAGATAATTATAGTCATTGCTTGCAGCTCTTTCTGTAACTCAACCAGTGACGTATGCAAAGGTCTCACACCCATGTGTACATATGGGAACATATTCATCCTCATTGTCTCTCTCTTTATTTTCTCAAGGTCAATCCAGGTGAAATTGAAATAAAAAGAAGCTGCTTTCATAGATCTTGTATAATTACATTTTCCTGAGTTGAAACAGAACATTCACTAATTCTGGATGTTTGCTTTGCAGAACAGAGCTACAAATGACAAAGTTCTTAACACAGACACAATGGAAAGATCTCTTCTCTCTGCACGCAATTCAGTGGAGCTTCCAGTTGATATGAACACTGATTGTCAATTATCCAATTTATACTATGGCTGTCACTCCTCAGGATATTGATCAAATTATAGAATTTAAGGTAGTTTTACCTCAAATGCTATTATGAGCACTGTAAGATTATTTCTTGTGAGTACTGATTTCTTCTGTTATTCCAAAACATCATAATCTAAGACTTTTGAAAGTATAGATATCATTTGTTGAAGTGCTCATGCGATCAAGAGCTGCCTGGAACTATGTTTGCTGTGCGTTTCCCTGAAAATAATTGCACACCTTAGTATATTTGTTAGCCAATCAGATTCAAGCATTCAACGGCCCCATAGTTTAACCTACCCAGTATCACGGTAATTAATCGTGGCAGGGACACGTTTATTTCGTTATTTTCGTACGTCCAGCAAGTTTTTTTTAAAGTAAGATGCATCCAATGGAAGCTTAGTTTAAAAAACCTGCTGGACGTATGAAAATAACAATATAAAACGTGTCCCTGCCACGAATAAACAGATTTAATTAAATTACGTGACTAAATCACGAACTGCCATGAGACTGGGTTGAGTTAAACAGGCTTATGTCAATTTTTCGTTAGTATAAAGATTTATTTCAGTGCAGTTTCTTGCACAGTACTTCATCTCATGACCTCAAAGCACACTTACTAAACTAATACATTTTCATGTTTGCATAACCACATAACCAACTGCATATGTATGGTTTCTGGCTCAGTAAACTCACAACCTAATACAGCGCTGCACATGTAATGCGGAGCGCTCGGGTATGGTGTTGTGAAGCATGAGTCATGATTAAAGAGCTCAAAGATTTGTAGAGGCAAGCTAAAATGCAGTTCAATTAGGTTTAAGCAAGGGTTTGGTGTAGGTGGTATTGTTTAATGTAGTTATTCTTAAACATTATCCTTTTAGGGTCACACTTTCAGATCTGTGATACAGCAACTACAGTAACATACTAATACATTGCCACATTTATATTTATCTTTGAGGATAGAACTGAAGCAGGACATTTTACTTAAAAAGTGTCACGTAAAATGCAGGAAGCAACATGATATACTTATGCTAGTCAGATATTTCCAGTGAGCATGGTTTAAACATTTTCTTTGTTTAAAATCAATTCCATCTTACTTTTATTCACAGCCATGAATTAACAAATATACTGTAAGGAAACAATAAGTAATTCCCATGATGAATCAGAGATTGACGGTTTGCAGGATTCATGTTATTAAATTATATAAACTTTTTTGTTTTTTTCTAATCTGTGGTAACATTTCATAATGGCTTAAACTAACATTACAGTATATGATGCTTAACAGACCATTAAATAAAATATTTTAAAAAGCTACAAACATGAGACAATGTGCTTGTACATGTTTTCTCAACCTGGGGTTTAAACCTAATAAAATGATTAAAACTGATTACTTATTAATTGTTTATGTTTTGTGCAGTACCCAATCTAAATTTGAAACTATTATCCATCAACTAGTTGCTGATTGCTATCAATAAATGATTACATTTTTACTCATGTTTATTTTACAAAATCTTGCAAAACAATTGCTTGTTAATCATTTGCATTTTCGTTTACAGCTCAAGTAATTTAATTGTTAGAAAATGTTTAATGTTTTGTAACAGTAAGTTAATAGCTTAGAGTATTATATAAAGGGTCAAGGGTCATCATTTCATATTCAATATATACAGTATGGGATATATTTAATATTTTTCTAATAATGCATTTTATCTTCCTCCAGCTTGTTTTGACACACAATTGACTAAAAATGTAGTCTGTTCATACTTAAGAGAAACAGTCTAATGTATTTTGTCTCATTCAGCATGACATACCTCTTAAAAGAACCCATCGAAACAAGTTTGCTCATCACAGCTCCCTCAGCTTCTCCAAAAAACACACCAGTCTAAAAGATACATAGATAGGGTTAGGGTTAGGATTGTGTCTAAGCAACTGAGATAAACTGTGATACTAAAAAAAATGTGTAAAGTCCAGTATTTTATTCATTTAATTCACACACACACACACACACACACACACACACACACACACACACATACTTTAGCTTACTAAATGAAAATCATTGATTATACCTTTATTGATTATTTATCAATAGTCACAGCTGCATTTCCCAAAATCACCATAAGCTTAAACTGATCATAGCTCCATTGGTTTCAATAGGTCCAAAATGTACTTAAGCTTACGACGCATCAATGCAGCCCAGGTACATAGTATAGAACTGGATGATTGTCCCTCACCAAAGACAGATCCTCAGCCACAATAATGAATCCGTTGTTGTCAACGAGGTAACAGCTGATTTCCTACATTGGGTGGAGCAACAGAGAAGTTATACAGGTGGTAGAAAAATAACAAAACATGAACAGTTGAGTTCTGCAAACAGAGAAAAAGTAAAAAGAGTCAATGTTGACACTTACATCATTGTCACAGCTGATGGAACACTTCCCGTCAAGTGCTGCACACTAACGGATGCAAAGTGAGAAGACTATTATGGCAGCAAACAACATCATGGTAAATACCTACAGTATTATCTGCTTTCACACACCCATTAACTGCAATAACCGCAACCAGATTTAGTTCTTAACCTCCTGTTCTCACTCACATGTGCTAAAAACTAAAACATGGTTAAGCACCTTAAAATGAATACCAACTTGTTGGTCTTTTCGCATCTGAATAAAAATGCAAATAATTTTTTGCCACTACGTGTCCCTTTTGGAGCGGTAAAATATCTGTTTCCCCAGTAATGATGTACACAAAGCAGCACTGCACTCTCAAACACTGCTTTATCAGACATTACAGACATGATGAGATGAACATGAGACCAATCCACCAATGAGGGAAAAATTAATCGATGAGTGAATTATTTGGGAGTCATTGAGCAAATTAGGTAAAAATAAATGCATATTATAAGACAATGAAAGTGTTGTTGAGGACTCTCAAAACCAAAATATGATCCCTTCATGACCTACAATAGAGGCACTTTAATGAGTGTCCAGCAGCACTATGGTGGTTTTGGCCCAATCCTCACAGATTTGCTTCAGCTCTGTGACATTTATAGGCTTTCAAGCATTAACTGAACATTTCATTTGATGTTGGTCTTTGACTTGGCCATTCCAAAACTTCAATTTTCTTGTTTTACAACCATTACGAGGTTGATTTGCTTATATGTTTTGAACAGTGTCATTCCGCATGACCCAACCATGTTTCAGCTACAAAAGCTGCTAATATGAAGTTATTCTCATGAAATGCGGTTTTTGCATTTCACGAGACATAACAGAACTTAAATGTACTGTAATGAAGTGCAAGCACATCAATACTTAATAATGTGATAGCATTAGGGTGATGCTTTTAGGCAATGTAAGCAGTTAGGAAATAAAGCAAACTTAAACTTTTTTTAAATTAATTGTAAAATCGTTAAATCACCCAAAACATTAATCTAAACAAACAAACGAACAAAAAAATCACAGACAATTTGGGGAGGACTGGACCTACCTACCCCACTACTCGGGTCAGTTGTAATTAGATGAGGTGGGTTGTAACATTATTATAAAACATGAATATATTCTTACATTTTCTGCATATGTTTATGTTGGTAATCAGATTTATTTAAACTAAATTGACACTGGAAACATTGTATTTCATATGAATGCAATTAAGCAACAAACATACAAATGGTATGAAATTAACCAATGGAAGTGTGTGTGTGTGTGTGTACTGGTGGTGTGTGAGGACACAAATGACATGTGTAATGAAATGTAATGTATAAGGACATGTGTACTACAACGTAAACATGGTTTAAGAGGACACTTCCTGTGTCCCTGTAAAACCAAATGCATAAAAAACAAAAATGAAGAGGTTATGAATATAACCAAGGTTCTTTGAGGGAACGAACACTGTGTCCGGAGACGCTATGGGGAACGCCTTCATGCGTGATGCTCTGAATCTGCTGTACCAACGTCCAATGGATGGGCGTGACCGTCAGACCAGGAAGTATATAATGCACAACGTGTAGCGCTTGAGCTGGAGGAGCTGGAGAGAACTGGAGGAGACATTGCACGAGCTAATGACTCGCGAAGAGGTTAACCTCTGAAAATAACTTGTTCTCTGAATCTGCTTCAACACCTTGAGGTGGAGCATGTCATCCCCTGTCCTCGGCCCTTGCCTCAATGGCTAAATCCGCAGAACCCCCTGGTGAATGATATATGACCACCACTATGTTGTCTGTGCATACACATGGTGATCGTTTGGTCTGGGCAAAGGTGTTTACTATTGAAACACGGCCAGCATCTCCAAGCAATTGCAGTGCCACATGAGATGGCGACCAGTCCACAGACCACGTGCTGAGCAGCCGCTCGAGGTTGCTCTTAAACCGGTGAGCGCATCCTTTTGCCAATTTAGCTGGCGTCCGGGAGCTCGTAAAACCGGGCCCTGTTTAGAAGCCAAGGGTTTCTCATTCAAGGCTTGCACACCTAGTCGGGAGACCTTGACCATTCCACCTGGATACAGCTCCAGGCAAACCTCCTTGGTCTTGAGCCACTCTTGACTGATTTGAGAATCGAAGCTACTCGAGCAGGGAGCATCTGCGCCTGCATCGTGGTCGAATCTCATACCACGCCTAAATAAGTGGTCTTCTGACTGGAGAGAGCACACTTTTCTTGGCGTTCAGTCTGAACCCTAGATGCTTTATGTGAGCGAGGAGGACATCTCGATGTCCGGTCACACCGCTCTACGACTAAGCTGGTATTAGCTAGTCTGTTATGTAGTTTTGAATGCAAAATGCTAAAGCCGCAACGGAGCTAAGGCTGCATCTACTACTTTCGTAAGCGTCCAAGGCGAAAGTGCTAGTCCTAAGGTAAGAACCGAAATTGATACGCTTTGCCCCTAAAGCGAATCTCAGGAACTTCTAGTGAGATGGATGAATGGACACATGGAAGTATGTATCTTTAGATCTATTGCTACAAAGCAGACCTCGGACTAGACTTGTAACAGCACTAGAATTGAACTTCAGCTGACTGACTGAGAGGTTCAATTGCCTGAAATCTAAAATCCTTCTTTGGAACTATGAAGTACTGGCTGTAGAGCCCAGGCTCTACTCTTATGGAGGAGCCGACTCTATGCCTCTTTTCCTCTTTATTAGAAGGGTATTTACTTCTTGTTCCATAACCAGAACCTGCTCTGGGCTTACCACGGTGAGCGTGATGCCGCCGAAAGGTGACGGAGGGGATCGAAAATGAATTTGGTAACCACCCTCTATTACTTGCAGGACCCACTGACAGACATTCGGAAGAGCTTTCCAAGCTGCTAACTGTCTACTAAGGAAACAAGTTGCTCGAGACTGGTTTCTGGTTTTATTGATGATGAGAGCTTGATGCTTACTGACAACTCGCCGCCAAGGAGGGCTCGATCTAACCGTCTTATGGACCGACGCGCAGCTCAGCCTTACAGCGACCTTCTGGCTGGGCTGAGCACTGCATCGAGGGCACTGGGGAGAGCACAATGATCGTCTCTCTAACCCAGAGGGGCCTGCCCTCAGTCCTGAGCCCCAGGATCTCTTCTTCTGCTGGGACCTCCTAGACACAATAGTATTTTTCTAGGGTCACGCACACTTGATGGAGGGGAAAATAGGATCTTTTCTCTCTAACAGAAAAGAGGAGATCAAAGAGAGGATTGTTTTGTTTTTGTTTCACACAATCATCTTTTTAAACTATTTTCACACGCACATGTTAGGGACTAACTCTAGTAGAGAGAGGAGTGGATCAAAAGAGAGGATCGCTTTTGTTTGTGTTTTACAATCACTCAATCTTTTTAAACTATTCTCATGCACACAGTCAAGGGCTGGGGGAATAGGATCTTTTTCACTCTTTCACTCACACACAGACAAACAGTTTGCAAGATCGCGTTCTGAACAGCAGAAAGCTAGTGCAGGCAGGCACGTTGTGCATTATATACTTCCTGGTCTGACATCACCGCCCTGACGTCACACCCATCTATTGGACGTTGGTACAGCAGATTCAGAGTGTCACTCTCACAGGTGTTTCCCATAGCGTCTCCGGGCGCAGTGTGAGTTACCGGAAAAGAACAAAACAACCCATACAGTATAAAAACCATTGTACCCTGTAAACCTCAAATTCAAGTGTGTGTGAGAGAGAGATTACCTGTCTGCTGGCAGTCCAGAATTTCCTCTGAAAGAACTCGAGTTTCATCTGAATACCCACAGCTTAGGGAAATATTAAAACAAACCATAGCAGGATATCAGAGAAACGTTTGATTCTCATTTACTCATAAGCAAAATGAAAATGATAAGTGGATCGTTTATTTTATGATTATGATTGGTTGAACCACCTAGAACTTGTTGTAAAATAGGCTGCTCTAAAACACTGCATCACTGCCGAGTCTGGTAAATATTGCCGAGGAATCACACTGCTTGCTGGAAAGATTTATTATGTGTTATCAATAAAAATTATATTATGGTTGCAGCTGTGTTACAGTAATTACTATACGTAGTAAGCATTTTATGAAAGTGTTATTTACAACTCAGGTCACTGACTTAAAAACAACTGTTTCCAGAGCTGAGATTAGAAAGTGATTCCTAATTAGGTACTTCCGCAGGTCCTGTGCCAGCCTTGGCAACTGCCACTGAGATGAATGGGAATGTCAACAGATAGCTTTCTCTAGGCAACAGCTGAGCTTGGTCGACCACACAAACAAACATGTTTTACAAGCAAGTGCCACATGAAATCAGCCTACCAATGGAAAACTTGTGTATATAAGTTATAATGATGGCCTCTGCAAATGAGGAATAGAAAAATAAATGAATAAGTGTCTGAATAAGATAATGACTTTATAAACTAGACAATTTCTCGGCAGGTATCCCTATGGCCAGCTATGAATGAGGAGTTCTTAGTTGTGGAAGAATATTGTCTCTGCATACTTTGGCAAAACTGGCCAAATAAATGGGAGATTATGTTCATTATGAGTTCTGCTCTGAAACAGGGTAGGAAATACCCTTTGAAATAAATATTTCAAAATCATGACTTAATAAATACATACATACTGTGCATAAAAGCAAGAAATCAAGTGGTGCAACTGTTTAAAATGGACACTGTATAGTTATTATATTAATGTTTTCATTTCAAGACATATTCACAAGGTCAGAGGAGTCACATGATAATGTGCTCTCATATACACACACACACACACACACACCAATTTCCACTTGCACAACTAATGCAAATGTCAATGTAACAGTAATAGCACAAATGATCTCAGATCTGCCTACAGAGTAATATCTAAAAATACACGGGAGCTCATAGCAGACCTATCAAGTGTACATTTTTGAATGTTGCCAGAAACTGACTGTTAATGTAATCCAAATGGGACAGAAAAGTTATGGAGGGGTCGGTTTGGTAAAGAATGGGAAAGACTTCTACAGAGAACCGTAACAAAAAATCAGTTACAATCATCTTACAGCATCTTACATAACATTAAAAGTGGCATATCAATAAAGGCCTGCACAAGCTTTGCTTTTAGACTTAGAGAACATTTAAAAAGAGTATTTAACGGCAGACTGCTGGGTCTTAATAGCTGGATGTCCAAGTGGTGTCCACAGAATAGCATAGGTTTTATAGACAATTGGACGAGTTTTTGTGGCAGACCTGACCTGTTGAAAAGAGATGGTCTTCATCTTTCCTGGGGTGGTGCCGCTCTTCTCTCTAGAAATATGGCATAGTCTTAGATCTCATACTTGACTAACTGGGACCCAGGTCAGGAAGCAGACAGACTGGCTAAACCGACCGTCTGTTAACCGGCTCATGTCACAGCAGTCAGTTAATGCTCAGCACATAGAGACTCTTTCACCTAGATATTACACTATAGAGACTGTGCCTGTCACCTGAACTAGAAAATACAGAAAACATCCCAAACAAGTGCATGTTTTGATAATAACAAAGTTTCGGGAGGAGCGCTGGCCGAATTAATCACAGCTGCTTTGTATCATCTAATCATCTCCTTGTTATAGGCACCCAATCACATCCTTTTCATCCCACTATAAATCATCCCGTTGTCCCCTTTCCCGCATCTCGCTTTGTACAAAGAATGCTTTTTCCACCACAAATCAAGATGTCTAATTCAGATTTGTCTGATTATCTCCGTGAGGAGCCTGCTCCCCGCCCAACGCCAACTAACTCTCAAGCCGGCCAACAAGCCGCTGCTCCGCCTCCGCCATCACAAAAGGCAGCAGCTCCCAGCAGAGGCTGAAGGCCCACCAAGCCTACTAGCTCCCTGGCTAAACAAGTTCACTCACGATCACCGCCTCCCAGCAGACCTCCACCAGCTTCCCCAGTGTCGTCGTATGCTTCAGCCCGTTCATCTTTCGGAAGATGGACTATTATATCATTACGCAAACCCTAGCCACAGCAGGGGTTACATTCTTCAGGAAAGCTAACAAGCCTGAACTCCTACACCTCTCCTCAACACCCGCCTTCCTGATGCCACTCCACCAGACACTCCTCCTCCATGCAAGAGAACCCACAAATAGGCTACCTGTTCCACACCAGCTCCGTCATCTACTCTACGCCCGATCCAGCCGCACAAGACCTTCCAGTGATCACGACCATGACAGCACCATGCCACCGCCATCCTCCGCTCAGTTGCAGCACACCGATCCCCAACCATCAAAAAGCCATCCCTTACCTTCCACCAGCCACCAGTCTCCAAGCCAGCCCGGATAGATCAGCGGAATTACTGCAGCCCAGCTACATCAAGCACTTTTCGAATACTTTGCCAACTGTCCAGCCGCTTCATTCCCCTCATATAATCCACCAGCAAGCACTTCCAGCCTAACTAACTTTTCCCTCTCTCTCTCCTCAGACTTGCAACAGCCCGGGCCCCCCGTATGGACTACCCATTTCCCTCTTCGGCCTCAGCTCTCTCAAAACTTTCCTTGCTCCAACCTGTCCCCCCCTGCCCCTCTGCCAACCCTTCCCTCCCCTCTACCTCTTCCTGCACCCCTTTTTCGCTCACTACTGCCACCTATCTTCCAGCTCCTGCCAACGCCCTTATTTCTGAACCCACCATTGTTTCTCCCTTTCTCCGCAGTCAAATTTTGGCAGGCAATGCACATCCCTCCCGTCCCCTTTCTTTTTCCAAATTCACTACAGCATTTTCCCGTTACACCGGCATCATTTGCACCATTTTTCCCCGTAGGAGGTGAGAGTTGAACGACTACCTTGCCATCATGTCAGACCTCTTGTCCTCCTACGGGGGCACTCATTTTTACACCTATCACAAGATGTTTTCGGCCAAAGATGCAGCACGTTTACTTCAATGGAACCAATGCATTTACTGGGGTGCACTAGATTTAGACCTACACAATAGAGTATTCACTGGCTGCCGCAACTTCAACTGCGCAATTTGCAGGTCCAGCACCCATCATTCCTCCTCTTGTCCCCTTACTGCTCACCCTCATTCTTCACACTCTGATTAACCCAAATCCACAAGCTACATCCCAAAAATACCTTCCCTTTTTCAGCAACTTTTCCCTAACCCCCTTTTAGTATATTTCGGGTCAGCCCCATCGGCATTGCCATCCAAAAATATTCAGG
This sequence comes from Enteromius unitaeniatus, assembly GCA_032359435.1. Lineage (NCBI taxonomy): Eukaryota > Metazoa > Chordata > Actinopteri > Cypriniformes > Cyprinidae > Enteromius > Enteromius unitaeniatus. The sequence continues at coordinate 2,392,661 of JAUMHI010000053.1, read as the reverse complement.
TAAAAAGATGCTTATCATCGATCTCTCATCCCCGCACAATTCCTACATCCATAGCATGAATAGCCTCAACCCCCTCGAAGAATTCTCCCTGCAATACCATAACTTCGACCAAGCTATAGAAATCATCAAAAAAGTCAGCAGAGGTGCATGACTAGCTAAAGTAGACATTACTTCTGCCTTCAAATTCATGCCCATTTACTCTTATTTCTGGCACCTTTTTGGAATCCAATGGCGAAATCAATTTTATTTTGCCGTTCGCTTAACCTTCGGTTGCAAAAGCAGTCCCAAAATATTTGACATGCTCTCTGAAGCCATCTGCTGAATTCTGTCCAATAATTATCAGATCCACCACCTCATCCACCTCTTCGATGACTTCCTAGTCATCTCCCCTCACCACGCCCCTCCTGCCACCAATCTATCAACCGTCCTTAAAGTTTTCAACCATTTAGGAATCCCCATAGCCCAAGAAAAAACTTTGGGCCCCAGCACTTGCATAGAATTTTTGGGTATTAACCTCGACTTAATTAATTAACCTCGAGTTGTATTATCCCTCTCCAAATAAAAATTGGATAGAATCATCACAATTTCTACCAACTTCCTAGCCCAACCTCAGTGCTCCAAATGAGAACTCCTTTCCATTTTGAGGCCCTCTGGGGTAAAGAATGGGCCACCTCCCGCATAGTCTTTCATTGCGACAACAAAGCTACAGTCCATTGCATAAATAAGCACAGCTCCCACTCCCCTATCATTATGCCTCTCCTCAGACGCCTCGTCTGGATTTCTGCTCTCAATCAATTCGTTCTTATTGCTAAACATATCCCCGGAAAAGAAAATACCATTGCTGACTCCCTGTCTCACTTTCTTTTTCAGAAATTCAGGACGCTGCCGCCAGATGCTGACCCCCAGCCGACCCCAGTACCTCCCTACTTGCAGTTAATATTCCCCACTAAGAACCACCCCCTAAGACCCCTCTACGAGCAGTCCTTAAATTCCATGCTCCAAGCCGTCGCCCCTAGATATCTACAATCCTCAGGCCTCAGGTCTCTTTCTACTAAATCACTTTTTGTAAATAATTTGATCAATGATCATAAGCTAGATTTGCTCTGTTTGACA
>JAUMHI010000053.1:2373828-2385307 GCA_032359435.1 Enteromius unitaeniatus | reverse complement strand
ACACACACACACACACACACACACACACACACACATATATATATATATATATATAGTGTGTGTGTGTGTGTGTATATGTCAAATAGGGATTTTAATATTCTATAAAATAAATAAATATATATATATACACACACTACCGTTCAAAAATTTGTAGTCAGTAAGATATCCTTCCAGAAATCGTTCTAATATGCTGGTTTATTACTAGAATTGTCAATGTTGGAAACAGTTGTGCTATCAAATCTATTTTTTGGAAACTGTGATTTTTTTTTCTTTTTCTTTTCCTCGGGATTCTTTAATAGATGACATGTAAAAACATGTTTTACCAAATATAAAACATTTCTAAATTGTAAATCTATGCTGTGACTTTTTTGTTTATTTAATAGATCCTTGGTTAATAAAAGTATTCATTTCTTTCAAAGAAGAAAGAATAAAAATGCACTGATCCCGAACTTTTGAACAGTAGTGTAACAGTAAACTACTGTTAAAAAATGATAATCAGCATATTAGAATGATTTCTGAAAGGATCGTGTGACACTGAAGACTGGAGGAATGATGCTTTGTATCACAGGAATACATTACATTTTAAAATATATTCACACAGAAAACAGTTATTTTAAATTGAAATAATATTTCACAATATGACAGTTTTTGATGAGCATAAAATACATATTTAAAAAACCATTAAATATCTTACTGACCCCATTTTTTGAAGGGTAGTGTATATAAAGATATATACAGTAAAATCAAAATAAAAAAATTGTTTTCAGATTGCCATCTGTAGATTTTATATAAAGTGACTTACAAGCTATAAAAAAGACGACATAAACAGGGTAAAACATTAATACATATTTATTAATCGATCTTAAAATCCATGTTCTATTTTTAATAATTAAGTTCTTCTCAATCTATTACATTTTAGTAGGTTGAACTTTACAGTACACACACACACACATTGTTTGTTTTATCTCCATAGTCATAAATATGGTATTATCTATCACCCTACAGTAAAACTTACCACTTATAGGTAACTTTGTGCATTTTTTTACATTTTCAAAAAATTCTGTATGATTTGTAAGCCTTTTAAATTATGGGGGCACCAGAAGTGTCCTAATAAACCAGCTTTATGTTGTAAAACCAACCTCCTACCCACATCATTACATACAAATTTGTGTCCTCAAACCACTTAACAGCATCTAATTTTAATTTAGCTACGAAAGAATAAGCTGTATTCATTAAATAATTCAACTGTCAGAAGATGTACTTTGAACAGTTTAAAGTTCATATCCAATGTCTCCAAAAATAATTACCCCCTAATCCTAATAATAAGTTCTTACAGTATAGCCTAAATAAATGATGAGGTTCTGTAAAGGGTAAACTGATCTGGCTTGCTTTCTTGATGAATGGGGTGGGTGGGGACCTTATGATGAAATTACAAGTGGTGTCTGGGTAAAGTGAGCCTTTAACCTTTAGTTTTGTGACTGATGAAATCAAAGAGATGATAACCCGTTACATTACGTTTTCTTTTGTTAACATTAGTTAACTACATTATTACTCTTCATGACCTCCCGATGAACAATGCTTCGTTTCACCTCAAGTATTTCACTCACAAAGGTCACCCAAAAATGAATATTTGCTGAAACTGTACTCTTTTTGAGGCCAACTAAAATGTAGGTGAGTTTGTTTCTTCATCAGAGCAAATTTGGAGAAATGAAGCATAGCATTACATCACTTGCTCACCAATGGATCCTCTAAAGTGAATGGGTGCCGTCAGAATGAGAGTCCAAACAGCTGATAAGAACATCACATTAATTAACATCTAATGAAGGGAGAAGCTGCATATTTCTATGAAACACTTGTGGATTATTGTCATGTTTTATCAGCTGTTTGGACTCTCATTCTGACGGCACCCATTCACTGCAGAAGATCAGTTGGTGAGCAAGTGATGCACTGCTTAATTTCTTGGGAGGCCTGAGCATGAGTACATCTTAAGCAATTTTTAAAAAATATATTTTTAACATTGTTCATTGATAATTGTTCAACATTTATTCATAAATAAAAATCAATGCACTGTGAACTATGAACATGCACATTGCTACTACTAACATTAACAAAAAATATGAAATACTTTAAAAATAGTTCATAATAGCTATTGCATCTACTAATGTTAAGGAATGACATACTTCTATAAATTTATTGATTTTAGAGCTGGATTCCAGATTTTTTTAAGAAGAGAGTGTGCGCGACATTTGTGGAGGACTCTTTCAGGTAAGATGGTATATTCAGTACTGAGTACTGTATGCAGTTTCTCCTGTGTAGGCCAGTCAGAGCACAGATCCTCTGTCTGTTCTTTTATAGCAATGGCGGTCGGTGTCAGTGTGGGGCCACGCGGGACTCCCACCCTTCAGTGGCCCTGGGTGATTACTTCAGCACGGCCATCGTGAGTCACTGGGACAGCACACAGCACTCCTCCGAGCAGCCCACTGATGCTTATGGAGAGCTGGAGTTTGCTGGGGCTGGCAAGAGACACAGCTATGTGAGTTTCTCATGCATATGTTTCAAATAATGGCACTGTGGCAGTAGTGAGCCTGGATGAATCCTGTTTGAGAGCTTTATATAAAACAAACACTTATATTATTATATTATATAGATCGCATGAATAATAAAGAGTTACACTTTGGTGAAGAAATACAAATATATATATATATATATATATACATACACAAAATCATTAGAACACTAGTAAAATAATTTCAAGTAAGATATTTTAATGCAGTGTGTCAGTAGGAAATATCAGTTTACATTTCCAAACATTCATTTTGCCATTAATTGTAACATTAATTAATGAATTGGGGTTCTTTAATTATATATATTTTTTAAATATAATTAACTAATTAAAGTTTGAGTTAATCTAAATATTTGCTGCATAAAAAGTAGCAAAACTAATAACAGTTGTAATTTGACTTTTGTGTCAACCCCTGAAACATAAAATTGTCCAGTTGAAGAAACGTTACAGTAGTCTACTGTTTTAATCTTCATCCTTGTTTTTATTCCAGTTCTTGCGTCTCTCCAGCACCACAGATCCTGCTGGGGTCTTTGATATTATGACACGACACTGGAAACTGAGACAGCCCAACCTGGTGGTGTCAGTGGTTGGTGGTGAAGGAAGGTCAAAGGTCAAGACCTGGGTGCGAGAGGTCTTGAGGCAAGGGCTGGTTAAAGCAGCACAGAGTACAGGTGTTGTATTCTCATCTCAAATAATATAATTCATTTTTTCAAGTAGAAGGTTTACATTTTCAGACTTGCTTGTTTAAAGAGCCTGTTAGTTCCTTTTCCCTCTTATTTGTTTATAGTGATGTGCTTTCTCTGTGGTTAACTTTGGATTTTGGATGTATAGGAGCGTGGATCATAACCTCAGGGCTGAGGGAAGGCATCGGGAAGTGTGTAGGAGAGGCAGTGAGAGATCACGCCACTGCTGTGTCTTCTGTCAATTTAAATAAAGTGGTTTCTATAGGCATTGCTCCTTGGGGAATGGTAAATAATCGCCAGCAGCTCGTGGACCCTGAGGTAACACTGCTTATGGTGCAGCACTAGCATACACTGAATATTTTACCCTTGATACAAATAAACACATTTAAAATAAACATTCTTCTATACCATCACTATTTAAGCTATTGTATAAAATATCTCTCTCTCTATGTGTTGTAATGTTTTGAAGGGGTCAAAGTTTGAAGCGGATCAAAACCTTTTATCAAAATTGTCCTAAACCCTAAAACCAAGATGTCTTCTTGTCTTAGGACAACTTTGATGAACTTTTTTTAACCACTGCCTGTAAACTCAGAGCTGTTATTTTGGCAAATGGAGGTTTCAAAAATATTGAATAAAAGGGTGTCAATAATTGTGGCCAGCATGTATTTGAGAAGTTTATATATAATATAAATATATAGATAGACAACTATTATTTTATTTTAAAGTTTACTGTAAAATGTTTTTTTATTATTATTTAATATGATTATTATTATTATTATTTTGTATAATTATATTCAATTGGTCACACTGTGTTCCGTGTGAGGACCAGACCAAATTTCGATGTGTTCTTATGAGAACTGGGCTGAAAAAATTACACACACCCCATAATTGTTTCATTACATAAACTTGTAAATCTGTGATTCTGTAATTCTGTTTAATCACTCTCCATTTCCACCTATTTGCAAAAAGAGTTGCTGATATGCTATTTTATATTTCACTTTTTTTCATAATAGCAAGAAAAGGACTGAATTGTGAAGTATAAACTATTATTGAGAATGGAAAAAAAGGCAGAATTGTGGCAAAAACAAGCTTCCGATGCCATTCTATAATAGATATCAAAATAAGCAAACTATTCACTCAAGAGCAAAAATCGTACCCCAATCTGTAGGTACACTAGCACAACGCATTTTGCTTATGGTTCATGGTCTTTCTTTGCCTTAGGGAAGTTTCCCTGCAAAGTATTATGTCCAGAATGCTTCTCGTGGCTTCTGCTCTCTGGATAATAACTACAAGGCTTTCCTTCTGGTGGATGATGGGACTGAAGGACGTAAAGGAGGGGAGGCTGCTTTCAGAGGCCGTCTGGAGGATTACATTTCACGTCAGCGTCCAGGTACAAAATAAACTTCTTCTGAAGGATCTAGAAATGTTCACGACACAGTTGTGTTTAATAGAATATTACTGATGTGAAGTTGAATTTACATAGCTCGGTTTCTTTCGCTGAAAAGACTTGCAACAAGCTAACCAGCAAAACCTTGGTTTAGTAAGGGAGTAAAGGTCATTTTGAGTTATTGCAAGAGAAGACAAAGCTTTTAGGCAACAAAACTTAACAAATTAAACATTAACCATAGCCAAATAAAATGAATTTATTAAAAGTGTTCAATATGTATAAACGTATTATGCGTTTTAAGGGAAGGTCTCTTTAAGGAAAGAAACCAGGGTTTTTTACTGACCGTGGTTGCTTAAATATGTTATCTCAGCTGGCAGCGCAAGCATTGACATTCCTGTTCTGAATATGCTGATATCTGGAGAAGTTTCCATGGTTGAGGTGAGCCGATTATAATTCTATTAAACAAAACTTCCTCTGTACTACATCACCCAAAAATGCTAATTTGCTATTCATTAACTCACCCCATGCCATACAAGATGTAGGTGACTTTTTTACTCAGTATAGAAGATTAAGAGCTCAAACCAATGGTGATTCCTACCAGCACTTGAAAAAGCATATACAGCCAAGACAAAATGAGTATTAATTTCAATGGCTCCTGATTATATATTGGGGTCTTTTGAAGTAAAACGATTGATCTGTGCAAGAAACTGAACATTATTTATAACATTATAGCCTGTAGTTCATAACCTCAGGTAAACAGCCAAGCATTATGTCCGGTTCATAAACAAATCATTTTTTTAACTGGTTCTTTTTATTGAACTGGAAGAACCAGTTCATCAGATCAGACTAATTCATATGAAGCAGTTCATTCAGCACAGATCTCATCATTTCATTTGGATATGCCTGACAGTCGAGTATAAATGAGTTCTTGAAAAAAGGGGAAGCATTTTTTTTTTTACGTTTTCTCTTTGTATGTTTCTAAAAAGATGAGCTGATGAAGTTTTGTCACCTCAAACATTAGCATTTAGCTAATTAGCATTAGCAGCATACATTTTTGAGTTTAGCCATGCAAAAAAATCAGCCTTCATTGTTGAGTGCTCCAGCAATATATCATGGCATGAACCAGTTTTAGGAAAAGAATCAGGTTTCTGAGACACAAATAATAAATAATGATCAGTTTCTTGCACAGAGCAATTGTTTTGCATCATAATACCTTACTAAATATATTGTCAGGAGTCACAGGTATCAATTTAATCGTGCATGCTGTTTTTGACTCTCATGTGCCTTTCTACTGGCCTTTTATAAATCAGCAAGGAGCTAACAATCTTCTTCACTGTTCAACTGAAGAAAAGAAACGTCACCTATATTTTGCACTGAGGGTGTGTGTAAATTACCAGCTATTTTTTTTTGGACCTCTTTCGATTTTCTTCATCTCAGGCATTAGAAATCTCTCTGAAGAATTCAATGCCCTGGTTGGTTCTGGCTGGCTCGGGTGGGCTTGCTAATCTTGTGAGCGACATTGTGGAGAATGTGCAGTGTGCGCCGATGTCTGCGTTTGGAGGAGCAGAGAAGGACGAAGCGTCTCCCAAAATGGAGCTTAGAGAACGAATAACCACAAAAGTAAAGAAACACTTTCCTTCGGAGCAAGACATGGACAAGCTTGTTGACAAGGTGAATGTCACACTCTACTTAATCAATCTGAACCCCTCTAGAAACAGTAGATTACTCTGTCAATTATAAGTATTGATATTTAATGTCTATTTCGTTTGCTTGTGTTTAATTCACCAACGTGTTTTGTTGAATCTCTGGTCAAGTTGACTTGTCACAGTACTGATGTTTTTTCTTGCTGCTTTGCTCACTAAGGTTTTAAGCATCTACCAGAACAAAGACCTCGTCTCCATTTATCACACAGAAGGAGCAGATGATTTTGACACTGTGATGCTTAAAGTGCTTGTTCAAGGTAGATTTAATTCTGGTTGTTGCAGTGTTGCTGCGGTGCCGCTTTAGTTTCTAACCTTTTTTTTTTTTGTCGTCAGTGTACTTTGATGTTTATACATTTCATAAACTTTTAATGCACATCATTTTGTTGTGTGTGTGTTAGCAAGTAAACAGCGGGTTTCGGGGTCTACTAACCCCTATGTTGATGAGTTGAAGCTGGCTGTAACCTGGAACAGGGTGGATATTGCCAAGAGTGAACTCTTCACTGGAAACATTGACTGGAAGGTACAGTAGAGAATTGTGAGAAATATTAAATTAATTACGGCAAGTGGTTGAGCGTTACTGTAGTTCAAGGAGCACAGCATGGCACTAAAAGATCTTGGATTTGATTCCCTGGATGAACTGATTAAATAAGCACTGAATGAAGTGCTGCTTTGGATAATAGCATCTGCCAAATTCATAAATGTAAGTGCCTTTCACATAAATTATTGGATATACTTGTTTTTTTGTGTGTTTTACATATTTAAATCTTCTACAAAACATTTTAATTTCATTTTATTCTTTTGCACCTTCTATTAATCAAAGAACCAAAAAACATCACAGTTTCCTCAAACATTTAAGCAGCACTCCAATAAGCAGACGTTTTCAAGAACTGATGATAATAACAATGTTTCTTGAGCAGAATATCAGAATTATTTCTAAGGGGCTCATGTGACATTGATGACCGATGGAGAAATCTCAGCTGTGCAACACAGGAATATATTACACTTTAAATTATATTCAAATAGAAAACCATAATATTTCACAGTGTTTTACTATATTTCTGATTAAATAAATGAGCAGAAGAGATGTCTCACTAAAATCCACCCCACACTTAAATGGTAGTGTATCTTTTTAGAGGTTATGGCACTATTAAATATACTTTAACTGACTGACCCACTCATCCCATATTTCTACAAATTCCAGACGCATCAGTGCATTTGAGCGCAGGAATTTATGACCAGTCACAAAACCATTCATTGTGTTCATTATAAAAATGTCCAGGAACTACTACTGTTCGGTTATGCGTTACGCAATGTGAATTCTTAAAGTTGTTTTATTTTGGCATAAACAGTATGAAGATCTTGAAGAATCCATGACTGATGCCCTGGAGAATGATAAACCCCAGTTTGTGCGTCTCTTCATTGACAACGGTCTGAGCATTGTGAACTACCTGAATTACGGCCGACTGGAGAGTCTGTACAACTCTATCTCTAAAACCTCCCAGACCGGCATCCTGCTGAGGCATTACCTGGACGAGCGCATAAACGAGTCCAATGATCTGACCAGCCAAGTCAGCATTTATGAGGTAAGATCTGGAAATGTAAACCATAATTTACAAAATATCTTCATTTCCAATGATTTTTTTCATAAAGGAATGTAAATGACAATGTATTGTTGGCTATTGCTACGAATATACCCATGCTACTTAAGACTGGATTTGTGCTCCAGGGTCACGAATGTCACTGATTTCTCATCCCGCTATAGGTGAGTCAGCTGCTGGAGTGCCTTTTGGGAGATGTGTGCCAGCCTTTCTACAGGTCTGTATTCCATGTGGAAGCATCTACCAGAAGAAAAGCTTTAAAGGTACCAGACCTCACTTTAATTCCATCTAATTAAAAAAAAAAAAAAAAAAAAAGAAAAAAAAATATATATATATTTAGCATTGTCTGCTCAGTACCTTTGTCTTTGAATCCCACACTACAGAAAGTATGCAAGGTCCTGAAAGAGGATTGCGGTTATCAGCGAAACATGTGTAAGCACTCCTGGTTATGTCTCTTCTTGTGGGCGGTGCTGCAGAACCGTGGTGAAATGGCAATCTTCTGCTGGGAAATGGTAATGTGCTTCTGATGTTAGGGATGCTTAATGATTTATGAGGTTTTTAAATGTTTTTATTTTTGTATTATTATCGGTTGATATTGGATATTTTTAATGTTCAAGCTACCTTTTCCTGTTTTTATATTTAGATTCCGTTTAAACACTTCAATTAAATATAAGTTCTTTAATAACTGCAAGATGCAAATAAGTGATTTTTTTTTTCTGTGCTTTGCGGCTGTGTGACTGTCCTGTATCACCACAAACTAAACTAAACTGTATTGCTGCACAGCTCTATATACATATATTATATCCAACTTTATCCAATTACATACAGTTTACTCACATAACACAGGTTGACATGCATGCAAGGTCAAAAAACTCTTTGATTATCTTATAATATGCATTTATTTTGACCTTATTTGTTTAAGGATGCCTAAATGATTTGTTCAATTATTAATTTTTCCAAACCCCTCCAGTGATTGGTCGATTTCATTTAAAGCAGTGTTTAAATGCTCCAAAAGTGGCACCTAGTGGCAAAGAATACATTTACATTATAATTCAGACCAATTTTTTTTCATTATTTTTTATTGTGAATTTCATAATAAGGGGGACTTTAAAATTAAATGTCATATAATGTTATATACATGTGTGTGTACACCTTACACATGTTAAGGTAGGTTCAGCATTAATATATTATTTTTCTTTATTATTTTATATTCTTTATTATTATTGTAAGTGTATTATAAAAAGAGTTTTACAAATAAATTTGATTGTAATGTTCTGACGTTGCTGCATAAATGCACCTAACATTTAAAATGATTGATTATAGTTTTTAGTAGTTTATATTCAACTCATTTTTACATAACAGTAAGGGGGGGGGGAAATATGTCAGTTGTTTTCTAGACAAATTTATGAAGATATGAATATTAATATATCCATTCATTCCTGCATTCTCTCTTAAAAATAACGTTTTCTTATTGTTGTCTGTGGTTTCATAAAGAAAATTTTTTTACTGTGCAAAACATTTTTTTTTATAGTTTAAAAGGCTTTAGATTTTTGACATTTAAAAGTACCTAATATTGCATCAATGCAAAAAAATCAATATATAAATAAATAAAAAGAAATCCCACAAAAAACAACCCTTTTGGAACCTTTATTATCACAAGTTTATTGTGCTCATCTGTGCCGCTCTTCTCTCTCAGTGTGGTGAGACGGTTCTGACAGCTCTGGGAGGATGCAAAATATTGAGGGAGCTGTCTAAACTGGAGACTGAAACAGAAGCTAAGCTCTCCATGAAGGAGTTGGCCATGAAGTTTGAGTGCATGGCTCATGGTAGGACATAGTAGGTCTTTGCTTTGCTCTTATAAAACCCAGTGGTAAAAGAAAGTTCAAGCTTCTCTCCACTGTAACTGTTTTGACAGATGTGTTTAGCACGTGCTACCAAGCCAAAGCAAGTTATTCCTACAAGCTGCTGATCCGCAAGTCAGTTCTCTGGGGTAACGCCACTTGCCTGAAGATGGCCTTGTCAGCTGACGCCCGTTATTTCTTCAGTCATGATGGAGTACAGGTCTGTCAGTGTGCAGATACACTGTAAAAAAAAAATCTGTTCTTTTCTGGATGCAGGGGCACCAGAAAATGTCTGTTAAAAGACACAAAACACCATAATGATAACACACATGCCACTTAAATAATGTAATAAACATTCATTAAACAACAGAAGATTTAACATAAAGCCCAAATGTGCATTACTGATAACAAAAACTATTAAACATGATTGTTTAAGCAAAATACAGTACCTTCAAATGTGTTGTCACGCAGGGAACTCTGGGAAAATTAGTTTAAAGTTTTTGAGTATAAATTATACATTTGATTTGTTCTATTTACTTCTAAAAACTGTACAATTTAACAATATTTTACTGTAAAATTATATTTTACAGTTTTTCTCTGTATATAGTATGGTAACTGACTGTTTAGGTAGTAACAGTTATCCTTTCAGTCGGATCACTTCAACGTTACATATGGAAACTCACCAGAGAGACCAGATTGCCTTTGAGCTTCAAACAAAAGGCCAATGAATATTGGCGTGCATTTGATTGCGTTCAGGTGCACCTCATCACTGCGTGAGTATAAGAGGGCACGAGCAGAATGCTCAAATGTTCCTCCCGGGGTAACAGCCGTGCGGACTTCTGATGCACCTTGTAGTCCCGTGGTCCTCCTGGAGGAGACCGCTCCCCCTGTAACAGGGCTGAGTGTGTCCTTCAGAGTGCCCAGAGTCTTCAGAGTCAGATGGTAAGGCTGAAGCCGCCTCGGGAGGGCACAGAGCTGCGGTGTCTGCCCAGCCCGCGGTAGATACCAAACTGTCTGCTCTGCTCCTCCGCGCCGCGGTAGGAATTGGTTTGGAGGTGCCGACCCTTCGCAGCTGGATGATTGGTTTCTGGGGGTTAGAGATGCGGCTCCGATATTAAATATCTTACGCTGAAGACAGCGCTTCTCGTTGGGCTGGCCTCTATTAAGAGGGTAGGGGATCTACAAGCTTTCTCTGTCCATGAAGAGTGCCTCCAGTTCGGCCCAGCTGATTCTCACGTCATCCTGAGACCCCGGCCCGGTTACGTGCCCAAGGTTCTCACCACGCCTTTCCGCGATCAGGTAGTGAACCTGCAAGCTCTGCCCCGGGAGGAGGCAGACCCAGTCTTAGAGTGGTTGTGTCCTGTACGCGCGCTGCGTCTCTACACTGACCACACTCAGAGCTTCAGACGCTATCAGCAGCTCTTTGTTTGCTTCGGTGGACAGCAGAAAGGGAATGCTGTCACCAAACAGAGGTTGGCTCTGGGTGGTAGATGCCATCTCCCTGGCTTATTTATAGTCCCGTGGTAGACACGCTTAAATATCTCAGTGTTCCCTTAAATGTGCGTTCTCCTTCGCCAAAGGTGTGGCAAAAAATTTCCACAGTCAACCTTTAGACTGTGTTTCCCTCCAATTATATCCATAATTCTATCGATATATTGTATTTGTTTTTTCCACATGTAAAAACTTGTGCTATTTCATGTGCTC
>JAUMHI010000053.1:2341478-2356758 GCA_032359435.1 Enteromius unitaeniatus | reverse complement strand
GGGTTAACTATTCTCTTAAAAAGTGTCCTTTGCAGCCTGACAGTGTTTCACTATGGAAAAGAAAGTTGTAAGTCGGCTGTTTCTCAAATGGAAGGCTGCATCCTCCGGAGGTTGCATTTGTAGGCTGTAAACATCATAAAGAAGACCTTTTAGAATATTAAGAGTTATAAATTTGACCATTTTCCTTAATTAAGTGTAAATTGTTGTTTTATACTTATGACTCACAAATATAATACTAAGTTAACTGAAATAAATCAGGTCTGATGATGTATACAGCCTATAAAATGTGTTTTCTTGCGGATGGAGCCTTTTGTTTGAGTGTGTCAAAAACCTTTTATTTGAGTGTGTCAAAAACAGGTCAATTTGGACTTGTGTAATTAATATTACTCAAAATTTAATTTTGATCTCATGACTTTGTAGTGTATGAAATAATGTATGTGTGCATGTGTGTAAAACAACAATATGATGATTTATCATGTGTAATTTTAGATGCATTGTTGTGATTAATTGTAGCTGAAATAATAAAGTAAAAGTAAAAATAGTTGCCTGCTGAAACAGAAATGAACACAATCTTTATCATGAGTAGATAGACACGGTGAGTTTGTGTTTACTATACACCAGTGATTCCCAGCCATGTTCCTGGAGTAATCTTGTCAGATCGTCCATCCTTGGAGTGAGCGTAATGTACAGGTTGGTTGATCTGGCTTCATCTGTTAAAGTTAACCTTTTCAATGTGTTTCAGTGTTGTTGCTCAGCAATGTCATGGAGGGTGGGTGGTGCTCGGGTGCAGGGGCGGATTTAGTGAATTTGGGGCCTCAGGCAAATATAGGACTGGGGCCCTATGTTTGCACACATTTACTGTTAGTTGCTGCTGCACAATGGTGCCACACAGTTATATCCAGTGTTTCTACATTATGGGATTCTTTCATTAACATTAACATTTAGCAGACACTTTTATTCTTTCATGTTGTAGACCACCAAATTGGTTTACAGTTGAGATGCAAGTAGTTGTCAGAAGTATAAATTATTATACAGTACTGTGCAAAAGTCTTAGGTCACAAGTATTTTCAACAACATTTAAAACAAACAACAAAAAATGGTTTTAAGTTGCATATTTCTATCTTTCGCAGTAGCGAAAAGATTTTTTTACACTTGTGTAAAAATGCGGATGCTGTCAAAAAAATGCCATAAATAGATTTAATGTATCAATTAACTTCTATTAACTAAATCAAATAAATTTTGGCATTACAGCTTTTGGTAAAACAGCTTCCTTTCTGAGGTACATTTGCCCAGAGTTTTTCAGGGAGCTGTCCAGGGAGGTTTTTTTTCTTCATCTTGGAGATGTTGGCACAGTTCTTCTGGATTGAGTCTGTCTCAGTTTGTTCTGTTTCTTCATGTGACTCCAGACAGACTGTTGATGATCAGATCAGATCTCTGTGTGGAGCACTGGCTGTTGTCAGACAATAATCTCACTGCATTATTACAATTAATTACAAAAATAATGTTTGGAAATGTAAACTGATGAGGGACATTGTGAAAGCCATTTCAATAGTTGAAAAAATGAAAATTACTTTATATTTTACTCACCCAGAAGTCATCCTAGGTCTTTGTGACTTTCATCTTTCAGATGAAAACATAGTTTTTTCCAAATTTCAAAAAATCCTGGCTCTATAGCGGACATTTGACTCAACGCATGACATGAACAAATCTGAAACATAATATGGTGGAAACTCAAGGACCTATTGTGTTGATTCAGGAAGAAAATATTAACCTAGTTTTCAAGAAGGGTATAGCAGTTCTCTGACATTGGTCAACCACATGTTTTAGTAAACTTCAACAAACAAAGAAAGGTAAGGGCAGTGTGATCAAAACACCTAAAAAAATCCAAAACACAGACGGCGGAAAAGACATGCAGTACTCAAGTTGCTGTAACTGCTGCAAAATAAATCTGCCCGCACCTGCCCAGTCCGGCCTCATGGAGCAGAACGACATGTTTTACTCCCATATTTAAAGTGCCTTCCTGAGCATTTCAACATCTCTAACCCTTCCTGAAAGTCAAATAATAACCTCTCAAACTGTCATGATCAAGTTTTGGAGGAGGATTAGATATAGTGGCACATAAAATGTCTACACCAGGGGTGCTCAACCCTGCTCCTGGCGATCAAGTGTCCTGCAAAGTTTAGCTCCGACTCAACACCTTTAATTTTCAAGCATTCCTAAAAAACTTAATTAGTTTGATTAGAGTTGGAGCTAAACTTTGCAGGACAGTCGATCACCAGGAGCAGGGTTGGGCACCCCTGCTCTACACAACCTTGTTAAAATGACAGCTTTAAGAGAAAAAAAATAAATAAAATAAATAAAAATAATATATATATATATATATATATATATATATAATAATAATACAATAAAATCATCTCATTTTATAATGAAGCATAGTACTTGGAATTAACGAATTACATTCAAACTTAATTTACCACAAACCATTCTTACCACAACTTATTAAAAACAGAGGTAAATAATCCTAACAACATATTAAAATTGACCTTTATCCCTCTTGCTGCGATGTGCATGAGTGAAGAATCCAGAAAGTTTGATGAAGAGGAAAAATTAAATCAACCGGTCGGGTTAAAATAACCCAAGCCAGTGGTTCAGTGGTAAAATTCATTTTACCCAGCAAGAATAACCAAATAATGTGTTTAAATACAAGGAAGGATTTGCAAGGAAGATTTCTTTTACACACTCATCAAACCTGTATGATTTCTGTTGCTAAAAAGGGACAAGAGTGGAACATGGTGCATAGCTCATGTTATTCAATCAACGTTCTCCTCTAGAGACAGCTGTCTAGGCCATTAGCAGAGCTATATCAGATAAGTGCTCCTAGCATCAGACTTACTTTCCCAGGGCTCCAAAAGACAGACTGCCCTAAAGAGTGTGAAGCATCTTTATAAAGATGCCTTTGAATACAAAAATCTGAAGAACACTTCTAGAGGTGCATAGTACATAAGTAATATGAAGCAATTTTTCTGTATTTATTTTTCACAGAATGCTTAACCCATATTTTGTATAATGCACTGGATTGTGTTTTCAAAGGAGATGTCCATAATGCATAATGGGTCTCATTCACCAAGCATTTTCACGAACAAATCTTGATTCAAAAAGGTTTGTGCTAAAACTTATTCTAAATCCACCCCACCTCAAAATAAATAAATAAATAACACAACAGCATATAACTACTGAGACCACATATATACCAAATATATGTGGTCTCTGGGTGACCTAGTATTTGTGTTAAGATTAAAATATTATTAAAAGTAGCTACACAAACTCTAAAAAAATGCTGGGTTCAGCTTGTTGGGTAATTTTATTGAGTTTTTTCAAATATTTTTTTACCCAGGTGCTGCATAGTTTTACAAAGTAGCTGGGTCATTATTAGCACTAAGTTACTTTTTTCTACCCAACGCGTCAGCACGGTCATGATGTTAAGGTCTTTTGCCTTGCATAACCTAAATGGTTTTTATTCAATATAGTTTAATTGAATTTTATGTTTTAGGTATATTTTCGAATCTCAGTACTGTTTGTTTATGAATAGGTTTTGGAGTCAGTCATGGCTTGAGTAAAAATGCAAGGCCACGATCTAAAGTTGGCAGTTCCATTACATTCAAATGTTATAGTTGACATGTTTGGTAAAAATATTTAACTCAACCAGCTGGGTCAAAATAACCCAGCATGTGTTCAGTCCAATATTTACCCAGCATTGGGTTGTTTTCAGAGTGTGTATTTATTTTTTAGAAGGTATAACGGAAAGTTGGTTATAAATTAACTTATTTCACCTACACCATCCGTTTACATTGGAAAACTTGGGGGGGGGGGGGGGGTTGTTTATTACCCCTAACATAGTTTGCATGCAATAACATAACAAAATGTCATAAATCTGTCACAAAAATGTCACAAATTCTGCTTTCTTGTTTTGTCCACTGTCACGGTTTGGTTGGAAAGCAAGGAGAAAGTTAAGATAAGGGATCTCAATGGGATATGAAGTTAAGAAACAAGTACGACTTAATAGTATGAATTAAAGGGCTACTGCACCACAAAATGAAAATTTGGTCACTTACCCCCATGTCATTCCAAACCCGTAAAAGCTTTGTTTGTCCTCTGAACTCAATTTAAGATATTTTGGTGAAAACTGGGAGTGTACGTTACGTGGATGCTCTCCAAAATGCCACTACGCTGATATTACGGTGCTGAATTGTTGGATTATGTTGTTCGTTTTGCTTCATTTCTGTTCTGTTCTGTTCAAGTATTCTTGTTGATTTATAACGTTACGGTTGAACCACTCATGGCAGATGGAGTATGCATACTTTTCAATTCAATTAAATTCTCTTCAAGTTTATTTATGTAGCACTTTTTATGATACAAATCGGTGCAAAGTATCTTTACAGGAAATTAAGTTTCTACAATATGTTTATATTTAACTTACAGCAACATTAGGTAATTCTGTGTGTTGTCTGAGGGTTGGCATCCTCTGAGAGGTTGACATCATCTCTTCTCAGGTGTCTGGTCATCTCAGATAATTTAAGGGTTGAATCCAGCCTGAAGCTGGAAAAAAACTTTTACTGGGCAGTCAATGGGACAGTCACAATCCTCCTGGTTTTCATCAAAGTTATTTTTTGTTAAATGAGTTCTGAGGACAAAGCTTTTATGGGTTGGAAATGACATGGGGTTAAGTGATTAATAACAAAATTTTCATTTTGGGGTGAGGAAACCCTTTAATAAATTAGTAACTTAAGCAACCAAGGACACTGGGATTAAAAAATCAGGCAATGAAAGAACTCAAAGAACCAAAACAGCATGTGACGTTACCATTCCCCTCCAGCAGGCACAACCTGGTGCTCTACAGAAAACACCACAGAAGAGATAACAAAGAGAGGACCATGATAAATTCAGCCAGCAAAAGAGAAGACCCTAGGTTGAGCCAGTGGAGGAGACAAGGGACCACAGCAAACCTAGAGACCTCCATGGAGGGGGCAGCAGAAACTCTGTCAACAACCAGTGAAAACTGCCATGAGTTTTAAGATAGGCTATTAAGCTACTTTAGGATGAATAAGGCCGGTCACATACCATGCAATTTTAGCCATCTGATACTTTTGTGGTATTGCTGAGAAATGTCAGAGGCAAAACAATGTTTATTCATGTGAGTAACCAACCAACCATCATTCATATTCAAGATTCATATTCTTTCTCCTAGACAGTCATGCAGTGTGAAAAGTAAAGATATCCTTAACTTTGAAAACAATCCCTCTAAGACCTTGATTTTACTCATACTGGACATACAGCTTGCTTACTGATGCAACTGCTCCATTGCATGTTTTTTTTCTAATGAGCAAACTTGACTTAAATTCGTTTTCATAGATATCTTTATGGTAACTTTTAATCCGTCTATAACAATGTTTCTTGACCAAATAAAAATAAATTTATCTGGAACTGGGTCCTTCTGTTTATTGGCACGCTGCATCCTGAGTGCATATCACCACCTACTTTTATTGTTGTCCAGCCATGAATAAATGTATTTGTTTCCTTCTTTATTTTAATTTCATGTTCCATATTATGTAAATAATCTTATTCATCTAAATATTAATTGCTCCACTTTATTCCTTCTCCCCAGGAGCCATCTGTCACTACATGTTCAGGTCCTCCAGACTAAATCCATGATCTCCTAAAGATCTAGAATAAAATGCAAACTTCTTGTTTTGGAATGATTGCTGTTAATCTAAATGTTGGTCAAACACCTGAATCAAATGAACCTTAATTACTTAACACCAATAAGGAACCACCTGTATCAATTAGTTCATTTTAATTTGTGCCACAATTGAGTTTAAAGCCTTCATACATTTAGTGGTTTTAGACGTTGTTTTGCAAATTTAGTACTGGGACCAGGTTTTGGCTTGAAAAAAATTTAAACCATTTAAAAAATAAAAACTTGAGAAGTGAGTCATAAAGTCACATTAACTGCTTTTAATGTGTAATATTTAAGTGTTGTTTTAGTAATGAGATATTAATTTCTACATATTGATCTGCTCAATAGTTATACGTCTTTAATTTACTTTTTTTATTTTGTAACTTTTAGATGAATGGTCTTATAACCTGCCTTGCAGCTTGTCTGTTACAAATGGTGTGTGGTGCACGGACCTCTGTGTGTAAGTGTCTTTTTTTTTTTTTTTTTTCTCCTTTAATTTCTTTTAATTACTATTTTGCATTTGGTTACTTTGCATTGTTTATTGTGTTATGTTTAAAATGCTTCTCTTTTTTTTTTTTTATGATTTTCAGCATGGTGCTATAACAGGCCTGAATGTGGTAAGTTATGTGTGGGAGTTTTTAGATGCTGTAATACCATTTATACATGGATTTTATGAACTTAAATTAGGAGTCCATAAACCTTAAACTCAACCTTTGTTTGACATGTGAAAAGCAATGTACTGCTGTTTTAAGTCTGATTTAAGAAAAAAAACTATGGGTGTTTTAAAAGACTTGTCTTCATCTCAGGTGACATCGCTTGGCCCATAATTGCAGAAAAATACTGTAATGGCACTCAACAGTCTCCAATAAACATTGTAACCGCTAACATCCAGGCTAATGCTAATCTGACCTCGTTGACATTCACTGGATACAATGACAAAACGGCCTTAAAGAAGATTAGAAACACTGGAATGACAAGTGAGTAGTTTGATGCTACTGTTCTAGCTTTTGTGCAAGTGTAGCTCTTAACCATGGGCAAAATGTTTCACTTGTATTTTGGTGTCTCTCCTCAGTTGAAGTTGCACTTGATGATAAAAAAATGCACGTTGAAGGAGGTGATCTGCCAGGTCTGTTTTCCAGTACTCAGTTTCATCTTCATTGGGGTAATGGCAGCAGCACGCCTGGATCTGAACATACTGTGGATGGCAAGCAGTTTCCTATGGAGGTATGAGTAATGCAATTTTAAAAACGCCACTTTCTTTTAATTGCTATTCTCATAAAAGGTGTTGTCTCAGTTGCATATTGTGAATAAGGCTGAACGAAATAGCAGTGTGTCTGGTGACTCTGTACTGGCAGCTCTTGGCATCTTCATTGAGGTGTGTCATCTTTTCTTAAATAATGAGGAAATGATGATGCTGTATTTCAAGTTTCAACTAATCTCCCATAGGCCTCTAATGACACTGGGAAACCAGAGAGCTGGAAGACTTTAGCGTCTTATCTTACAAAAATTGCCAATGCAGGTTTGGACTTTGTTTTGTTGCTACAGTATGAGGAGAGCTGTGTGTTTTGTAAAGGACTAATTATTGTATGTATTGTTTCAGGTGATCAAGCACACATTTCTGATAGGCTCTCTATGGATGATCTGCTTCCTGGAGTGGACAGGAGTAAATATTACCGTTATTTTGGGTCCTTGACCACACCAAACTGTGATGAAGGTGTGGTGTGGACCATTTTTAAAGACCCCCTCAAAGTCAGCTGGGACCTGGTAAGACTAGATGATATGCAATCATAAAATAACATAAATTGGGCCTACATTAAGATTTATGTGCAACTATAACATAATGTGATTTTATGCTTTTTTTAATTTATTTATTTATTTTTAATTTATAATGGGATTTATTTACAGATTGACTGTTGTGGTGTACACACAAGTGCACCTTGAAAATAATTAAAATGTTGCTAAATGGAAGTGTATTTTATATGCAAAATATTATATTAGATTTTCTTATTCCCTTTTTAAACAGCTTGACCTCTTCACAACGACCGTCTACATCAATAGGACCACCAACTCCCCTCTAATAACCAACACGTTTAGGCGCATACAGCCCATCAATGGCAGGATTGTGATGTCACAGGTAGCAGGTACCAAATCTACCAGGCCTGTAAAACCAACATTCAAGCCAACGACATCAGCAGCAACCCTCTCCCAGGTTCTTTCCCCTCTGAGTGTTGTGCTCTTATACATCCTCCTGCTCTTGCTGTAAAACTGGTCTGTGAAATGTTGGAACTAAGAATCTTCTGGTTCTATTTGATTGTTCTTTATTGTATTTAATGTTAAAGACTATGTATAAGAAAAAAGTAATGTCTTAAATGTGAAATTTTAGCTGGTTTAATATCCTTGTAAAAAGTTTTTAGTGTTTTTTTGTGTGTCCAGGTTGTGAGTTGCAGTACTGGGTAAGTTTTATAGAAAAGTGTTAACTGTTTGCATACATGGTTTTTGAACCCATTTGTTTTATCACGAATGCACTTTTGGACCACTTTAGGACAACTGTGTTAGTTTTGCATGCTTCTGTAGAACCAAATTTAGGCAATGTGGTTAGGGTGAAGGATGTTACCAATGTTGTCTGTCTGGTTTTGTAAATGTTAGTGTTCTTAATCTCCGCGTTCAGAAGAAATTTAAACCGTATCTGATGTTTGTTTTGACTTCTTGCATTACTTATTACTAGTATGGGTGTATATTTCTGACTTCTGTGGCTGTAGGTTTCCACTGGTGTTATGAAGTTTGGTTTTTGTTTTAATGTGTTCACAAGGTTTGCGTCCTTTGGTATTGTCTGGTGTGCCAACATGCGAGTTCTCAAAACACTTCAGTACAGTCTCTAAATATTCAACTGATTGCGGGTTGTTTTTGTTTTGTTTTTTTTTGTGCATTGTTTTAAATGGCGAGAATGTTTTCATTAAACGTTAAATGTCAAATAGCCTGTGACTTGTCTTTTGGTGTGTTATTTTTTTTTTTTTTTTCTTTCATTCCTTCCGCTCTGATACTCATGCACATCCTATAATTTACTTCTGAAGTATAGGGTCATGAAATATTAAGTCTCTGTCCTGGTGGGTAATATGGGATAATTTTGATTAACCACTCAATCATGGTGTTGAAACATGCTACAGTGATTCAAAACGCATGTTGGCTTAAGATTTTATTTTATTTTTTTTCCCAGACAATAACACCGGTTATGTCTCTTGTATTGTAAATACAGTAGTACTTCCTTTTTGAGTTACACAAAATATTGCCTGACATCAAAGACAACAATGAACACTAAATGTGCAACAGGTGGCTAGTCAGCTGGCATTATATCCAGATTTATTGAACTAGCTTTTTTGTGACATAAGGGGTGCGTGGGCTATGTCTGTTTCCGTAAAATATTGATGACTTCAGCTCTGTCATAGGAGCAATTAAATCCTTTTGGAATTCCAGTACATTCTTCCAAAACAAAATTGGCTATAAGTTTAATATCCAATAGTCTTTTAAAACCCAATCCCTGATCTTTTATGTATTTGTTTTTGTTTTTGGCTGCATCTTACTATATTAACTCTCTGTATCTGTTCATAACAAAATAACTTAAACTGAAACGATGGGAAATGTTCACTTATGAAAGATGATATTGTTTTCTCAACATAAGATCTATTAGTCACATTGTCAAAAAGTTCATACTGCTTATTCGGATGTTCCCAAGAACTAATATGATGTAGCACCTGATCCCGTTTCTTCAGGGTATCATGGCATTATGCTCAGTTCTGTTAAAATATCTTGAGCTTCTACATTTTTTTAATACTGTAAATTCTGACACGCACACACATAAAAGCGCCGGATGCAACTTATTTCCATGACTCTTGTTTTTGTTATGAGCTTAAAAGTTTAGATTTCAGATTTAACACCAGCAAAGAAATGTTGCATTTCTAATTCACAGGTTGCTCTTTTTTTCCATGCACCCACAATAAATGGAGACTGAAATTGTCAAGCTTTTAAACCATAAAAGTAGCCCATACGATTTTTTCAATACTGTATATTTCAAGTCTTTGATGCCATTTTGTGAGTGACGGAATAATAAGGTTATTATGAACACATCAGCAGTAGCTCTCTTTGACACATTGTGAGAGTGACGTTTGGCTCATCAGTCATTTTACTAAATCTATTCTTTTCACTAGTTTGTTTGACTCGGTGTGGCCAAATGACTTGATAATGGATTTTCATCTAGAGTTAAACATTTTTATAGTCCCAAGCAGTCACAGCGGATGGAGAGATGGTGATCACGTTCTCTCACAAATCAATCCTTTTGCCACAGAAGAATTGGAATATTAATCCTTTTTAATAAATAACGTTGGTAGTTGTATCTGCCGGTTTATCTTGTGTTTTGTTAATGGATCTTAGGGGCAGGTGTTGGGTTACGTGCTTATAAATGTATACCGTATATATAGTAATATAAATCAAACTGTTGTGACCGTTTACAGGGAAAGATCACACCCCAATCCATATGCAATAATGGCAATATCATTACCCAATATTTGAATCCAGTTATCTGTGCGTGGATCACAGTTGATGCCTGGCCCTGACTTACATTGTCTTTTATCAATAATACTGACTTCTCCAGTTAAAAAAAAGTGTTCTTCTAAACAAACATGTCATTGGATTTTGATGTGAGAGGACAGTGGGATTTTTCCACGGAGAAAGTGTTATTAATGTGTATGAATATTTTGATCAGAAGCAACCTTTTTCCTTTGAAATGCAGCTTTTCACTTCACAATATGTTAACTGTTGGACTGGATTGGTGTGAATTACTTGGGGATTTTTGTGATGTTTCTGGAACAGAACCTTTGTAATCAAAACAATAAATCCTATAAACATGTCTGCATCTATGTCAGATTATCAATGTTGCTGCTTTATAACACAGCTTGAATTACGAGTTCCACTCTGGATTTCTTTGTGTAAACTTTCATGTATATGCTCTTATCTGAAATTCAAGTCTATTAAATAAACCTTACATATCAGTTGAAGAACAAAGATGGGATTTACTGCCAGTATTTTTGAGAAAACCAATTCATTAAGAGGTGAGTATTTCTGACAGGAAATTGTAGTGTTGCACGTTTCCTTGTTTTGAAGGTATGTGAAATATTATCGAGGGGGTGTGAAATCCAGATAGTCTGCTGATTGTTAAATGCATCTACATAGACCACTAAAGGATCAGGTTCCATTTCAAAAGGAAGTAAAGGACATACTGTTCTATTACCTACTTTCAGGGGACATAAATGTGGGTGTAAACTACTGTCACACTTGGCCTTTTGTTGTATGTTTTTATTGTTAAATGGATCATGTTCATTGTTAAAAATGTGTTTAATCAAAATTTTCTTGCATTGACAATGTGCAATTTCTGTAATGTGATATTAGCCTTTGCAATTCCATTGATCTTCAAATGAAATATGATCTTATTACAGCACTGTTGGGTCACAAGTTACTTTATGTATATATATTTATATATATATATATAAAGCATAATAACAGTCAGTTTTAATAATAATTACCAACAGGGTAATTTTCATTAACTAAATTGAAACATTTTGTTACTAGAAACATAAATGCTAACTAAAAATAGTATATATATATATATAAATTCATTTAGTTTTTAGCTACTTGCCAATGCAACCCTTTATATGTTAAATTTAAGTTGAAGTAATACAATAATTACCTTAAAAAAATTTAACTATAGAGACATCTAGATTGTAAACAAAATCTGAAAATGACAAAATAAGGAAAATAGAAAATGAAGCTTTATCTAAAATTAAATTAAAAACCGAAAATTCAAAAATGAAACAAAAATATTAATATTAATGATACTAAAATAACACTGGATCATATAATGCTTAGACATATTACATAAGTATTTAGAATATTTTATGTAACTGTTTGTTTGTTAAAGGGATGTCATCAGTCACTTTATCTTTCAGACTTTGTTTCTTCACAAAATACAAAAGAAGATATTTGAAAAATGTTTTTTCTGTACACACAATAAAAACAATGCTGTTTTCATTGTATGGACAAAATTTCTTAGGCGTTTAAGAATGGCATAAAGAAAATTGTAGTTTTTGAACATCCTTCAAAAAGCATGCATTATGCTGTTGGTGGGAAAATAGTGCATCAAAACCCTCCCTCCACTGTCCTGTCTACTTTCCTATTTTTTCCGACTTTACTTTCCGACTGTTTTTTTTTAGCAGTCCTCCTTCATAATAATGAAAAAACAAACAAACCAGAAAATCATTTCCTACTAAAAATGTTATATAATGCATGTATACATTATATTAATGCATAGAGCAGCTCTCTCTCTGTCTTACTCAAACACGCACACAATTGTCACTCAGCCATCTGGTATTTCTGACCTTATGATGTCTAGAATTCTAAACAGCCTTTTTATCTCATCATCTCAGGGCTATGCCTATTGGACACATGATGGATCTTAAATGATTTAGGTTTCTTTTAAAAGTATTGCTGCAGAAAGTAATTTTTCCTTTGTCTGAAGGCAAAAGTGACACTGTAACTACCCTTTCCAGACGACGAAATGTTCCCTGAGCAATACTAAAGGTATGTCTAGGTGAAGTCTGAACATTCCAGCTCTAATGAACTTGATTAATGCAGTGACAGAATATTTTTTTATTATATATTTATTGTGTATAATAATTATAGCCATACCTCCTAAAGCCCCCTAAAATTGATCTGAAAAAAGCAAAAAACATCAAAATCACAACAATTAAGGCTTTTTTGCACTACAATATCATGAGGATTGCATCATTGGTTTGGAGTGCATTTGTATGAATTAAAGAAATTTTACACCCAGACAAGAAAACGTCAAAGTAGGACCTGCATATTTATTTAAATGTCCCCTTGCTCTGCTGTGTGTTAATGCCCCCATGTGAAACTCACTTGTCATCACAGCTAGAGATCATACGGACCACAGACCGAATGCAGCGTATTTCATGCCTTCAAGACATATTCATTTAGACAAAGACCTAGACAAATCAATATTTTCATATTGCCATTTGAACAATGCCTTGGAATGACAGCAAAAAAATAAATAATACATTTATAATTCAAATTAATTTCATTTCTACCTCAAACTTTATCCTAAAAAAATCCTTTAATATATTTATACATTAAACCTGCATAGATCAAAACATAAACAAAAGTTAGTACAAAAGTAATACTTGGATATTAGATACCTTTTTAAGTGCTTTGAGACAGTATATAAAAATAAGGCAGATGACTCTTGTTGTATTACTGCAAGAGGCTCTATATAAGGACGCCTGGATAAAGCAGGAAGATGATGAACAGGAACCAAGATGAAGCACTCATCTGTAAAGCTCCATTCAGGCCACAGTTGCAGTCTCCTTCTTTACGAGGATTCTTTGGAGGATTCTTTGGAGGTATGGTTGGAGACGGTTCTGGACACTTCATCCAATCCACTGCGGTTGATTTGTGAGTGACATTGTCTTGGTCCAATCCACCGCTCTTCAGAATCCAATAGGAGTTGCCCTTGAAGAAACAGGCATCTCCTGAGGGGTTAAGAAATAAACTGTGAATAAAATGTACACGCTGGAGAAATATTAAATAAAAAATCTAAATAAAATAATAATAAAGTACAGGAAAAAACATTATATTGTAAAATATTTTTACTGTTTAAAATAACAGGGTTCTATATTAATCTACATTAAAACATTTTATTTATTTCCGTATTGAAAAGCTGAATTTCCACGATTCATTACTCCAGTCTAAATGCGTCAGAAATCATTCTTATATGCTGAATTATTATTAGAATTAGCAGTGTTGTCAAAATTGTAATGGCATATATATTTTTTGGAAACTACTTTGAAATAATGTCTGTGTTGAACACAAACTCTACATATTTCCACTCTTTATGTTGTGTTTTCATGACAAAAAGAAAAAAAAAAAAACATTTTGGATTGGCCTACAAAAATACTGCAGTGCTCTATTAAGTCTCATTGACAGCTGAAACTGCACTCAAGCTAATAAGACTTTCTCTACATTACCGTCTCTCCAAGTGATGATGTCATCTGGGATACTGGGAGTTCCCTTCCAGAGATTGGCGCTTTTAGGATATCCTGCATCAATATGGGGCCTCCTAGACCCCTGGCTTTCAGAGAACCTCCAGAACTCCCCACCGCTGAAGATGTAGGTTTTTCCATTGTGAGCCCAAATAAAGGCAGCATCCACCCTCTTCACCTCGCGTCCGTCATGAGAGACCAGTCCCCATTCTGACAGCGGACGTGGGTAGCCATGAGCCACCTCATTGTTTTTAAATACCCAGTACTGTGAGCCTGTGTGGAAAAAGTTACATGTTCGCTTCAACAAAATGTGCTTTCTCAGATTAATTTTTCCTTCCACTGCTCACCAATTCATTAAAAATAAACTAACCTATAAAGAAGATGATTCTGCTATCTGTTTTTCTTTCATAAACGGCATCTATCTTGTTAGTGTTGGGAGGAAGACCCATCCAGAAGTTTTTAATGAGAGCCGGCTGTAAGGACACAAGAGAACCAGTCTGCTGGATTCTCCAGAAATATGGACCTAGAGAAAAAGAAATAAAAGCAAATTGTATGCTCTCCCACATCGGTGTCAAATAAAATAGCAAGATGCTCATTGGACTATTTTGCTTCACTAATTTGTCTTCTTTCAGACAAATTGGAAGAAAACATTCATTATACAAAGTAAACCCAGATCAGCTGTCACTAGATTTTACCTTTAAAAAAGAAAACCTCTCCTCTGATGTTTGCCACCGCATCAAAACCTCCTTCACAACGATTCTGGACAGACGGATCAGGTCTAGACAAACAGAGAGGTCACAGAGGTCATTAACACTTTTTATTTGATATTATTGAGTGCTGGAGAAGTGTGTATCTGCACTACCATTCAAAAAGTCTCTTCTGCTTACCAAGGCTGCTTTTTCTTTTTTTGATACAGGAGAAACATACATTTTCTGGAATATTATTACATTTAAAATAACTGTTTCACACGATCCTTCAGAAATCATTCTAATATGCAAATTCTTCTGGATTCATATATTGTGGAAAATTGTTGAATAAATGAACCTGTCCTCCAACAGGCTCCAACCTTTTTACGACTTATGTTTTAAAGGTACGCGCCATTTAGTCACACTAACTCAACCCTGAACCTACCCGTTTCAAATATTGAGCAACATCATGTTTATAGGGTTTTATAAACACATGCATTCTTTGGGTTCAAACCATGATGACATCTGGTCTTATAATCCATCTCTCTACAAACTGAGCTACACCGACCCTGAATCTCATGGCCGATGCAAAACATTAATATGCAAATGTTCTGTTGCCAGAGGTGTAAAGAGTACCCGAAAAACATACTTGAGTAAAAGTACAAATTACTTACAGTAAAAATGACTCCATTACAAGTTACAAGTCACCAATTCCAATAAGACTTGAGTAAAAGTCTTAAAGTATCCTATTT
>JAUMHI010000053.1:2316914-2341378 GCA_032359435.1 Enteromius unitaeniatus | reverse complement strand
ATCAGCGTGTGCCAATGAAAATCATTGGCGTGTTTAGATACACGCAGAGTTTGTTTGGCATCTCGAAGCGAGATTCTTATTCGTCGGTCTCGACGTGACGTCTCCGTTCCCTTCTTCAGGGAACGAGGGTTACAATACGTAACCAAGACGTTTTCTCACTTACCTCAAACATTCATTTTTGTCTTGAAAACATGACTTACTTTGATGGTATTTTGGGTTGAGGTGGACTTGGTGGTTTAGGTAAGTATGTTGTAGGATGATTTGGGGATGGTGATGTCAAGATGCTCTTGCTTCCTGTCAAGACACAGCCAAAACCACAGTGGCCAATTTAGATGTATTGGTGAGCTCAGTATAAATGCTATGTCACAACATATAGACAAACAGAAACAAACAAGTTGGCCGTTGGATTCAGAATCTCATGAAAAACAACAGTCATGTTCACACTGTCACTGACTAGGAAAAGAATTTATTATTCTATATCCACATTCCAAATTTTACTCTTATTAATATCGTTGTGTGTCATTCTTTACGTAAAAAGACAGCAAATAAAACGAAAAAGGCTGTATGTGAAGCCATGGTTGAAACCGTGCCGTGATAACAGTTAGCACAATATTTATTTCGGGGTGATCTGCTGCAAATGATAACTAAAGAACAGATAACTAAACAGAACAGATAACTAAAGCTTCTGAACATGCTCCTACCGTAAAGCGACTGAATGGCAAAGCGGTCATCTTCTAGAAGTCTGTAGGAGGTGTAATGTCCAACAGGACCATTGTAGTAGGGCTGCATGATGGATGGATGAGAGGAGGAATGAGAGAGACCCAGGGCATGACCGAATTCATGCACTGCCACCGCGAACAAATCAGTGCCTCTGTTATCTTCTAAACAAGATAAAAAGAAGAGCTGTTCATTTATGCATGAAAGCATTTGGAAGTGTGAGGTTTATCAGCGGAGGCCACTTTTTGCTACTTAAAAGCAAGATAAACATCTTTATCTTACTTTTTTCTATGTAGATAATTAATCAAATGTCCTGAAATAAAGATGGCATGTACTATAGTAGTGGTATTTCTTGTGGACATACGTTAAAGCTATTAGTACCCTAATAATAAACATACTTTACAGCTTTTTATTTTAAGTTGTAAATTAAATACAAATGATTGGAATACGCTCTAAAGAGAAAATAATGTTTTGCTAATTTTTTGTGTTTCTTTGTAATTAAGTGTGAAATGAACTAGCAATTACTGAGTGAGAATTGTTTCGAGGTTAAAACTGGTTCAATATATTAAAAAAAAAAAATATATATATATATATATATATATATATATATATTTCACAAGTTAACTGGTTTGGCATGGAAAATCAGTAAAGAAATTATATGTCTGATTTTCACTATTCATTATGTTTATCTGGATGAAATGTGCTTCACTTCTATTTTCCATCATAACCTAATTTTAACTTTTAAAGGCAAGATCACTGGATTTGATTAATCCATAAATATTCTGTAATCATCGGGACTGTCACTGATCTATTAATGACTGACTGAATAAATTCTCTTGCCTGAGGAGGTCCACATCTCCTCATCGTCAAAATGTGTATCCCCGGAAATATCAGCCTCCCCTGGGAAGAAGGCATGAGCAAGTGTTCCTCCCCTCCCGTCAAATGGATACCCGTCATCATGGAGCGATTTAGCAAAAGAGATCTTGATATCAGCTCTGTTATACTCGCTCAAGGATGTAGCATGAATCTCGAGGTTGGTGACATCACTCCAAGCTTTGAAGGCATAGGTCATTATATTCTGCACATCACTTGGTTGAAGGTTTGGAGGGAGAGATGGGTAATTCAAGATGCTAGTGAGACAAAGAGGCAGAAAGACAAATCAGTGACTGGAGTTCTTGTAAATGACTGCGTGACTGTTTATCAATGCAGACCTCCATGTGATGTCAGACTTTTTCCAGCGAAGCCCAGTGGTGGCATATCTTCTTTTCCTCCTTCGCTTTTTCAGCATGTCCTCAGAGCCTATAATGTCTGGCAGTGAACACCGTGGCGTGTTCATCAGTTTCAGGGTGTCACTGTCTGAGAAGCACAGGACAGAAGGTCCCAGATCAATATATAGACTTTAGAGATACAGAGCCCATTACAATGCATGAAATAAGAACCAATGAATAATTCTGTCTCTAGAAATGTATTGACAAAACCATTTACATCTCAGGAAAGCAATCACTGTGCCAAGTGTTTTGGTTTAATGTGATTTTGAAAAACCAACAGTGGCATCAGTGCAGAAGAAAAAAACGTGTGAAGCAATGCCGTTAGAACACTTCCTGCATGTGTTGCATTTACCAAGTTTGCCTGTGTCTTTGAGGCCAGCGAAACGCTGCATTTCTCTGATGGCTCTCTCAATGCCTTCTTTAGTCTGCAGCTTTCCTGTGCGGGGATCCGGAGGGGGCAGATATCCATACCTGCTTAACCAATCCTAAAAATCACAAATGTTATTTAAAAATAAAATCAGTAACATTTTAATAGGCTAATAGTAGCTTTAGGACCACAACACAACGTCACAAACAAACCATCAAAAATTGTGCAGGGCTTTTACTGTGAGGTTGATTTACAACCTGAGGAGGATGAATTCTCTCTCTCTCTCTGTCTGTGCGTGCGCGTGTGTTTTGCTGTTAGCATAAAGAAGCTTGAATCTGACATTATTATCTCTACGTTACAGTAGTTTGGTGAATGCCTCTCGCAAACCACCCTTTATTTGTAAACCTTTTATCAGCATATGTAGGGTCTACAACAAAGGAATTGCTGACCTTATCCTATGAGAAGACACATTTGTTAAATTATTCATGACTGCCCGAGTAGCCTTTTCCCTTCGACTAAGATTTCCTGTAGTAATTCACAAAAAAGTGAGTAACAGCATTTACATTTACATTTACATTTATTCATTTAGCAGACGCTTTTATCCAAAGCGACTTACAGGTGGGGACAGCCAAGTAAGAGTTACTGTCTCTCATAAACTGTGAATCTTTAACACTTTTCTTTTCGAAAATATCTCAGTTTCTCTTACACGGAAAGGTCCCTTCAAGCTACTACATTCTTCTGCTGTGGTTTATATAGCCTATCCATTTTATATATGCGATTTATCCAATAAGAAGTATATTAGAAACACACTTTTTGGTGTTAAAACTGTTAACCAACTTATTTTCTTCATTTCTTGTCAAGTATAATAATCCAATTAACAATCTACCCAGTTTTCAGTGCATTTTGTTTACACCTTACTTGGCTTATTGACTGTTGCAGAGAATTGAATCGACTACAATTTGTCACTGGAATGCATAAATATGAGGTCTGAATTTACAATTTAAGTTAACATTCACATTGTGTAACTCATTTTGGCCCCTGCATGTTCCTCTCCTTTTACAAAAACTTGGAAATTCCACTGACTAATAAACTTCAATTTGGCACACAGGGATTTTACACATATGAAAGTATGCTCACATGTCCACATCAGAAAAACAATACAACCCAAACCCACATATGACATGGTACAGTGTTTGTTTTAAAATATTTATCTTATTGTATTGCAGAAAGCTCTTCTTACCACACCCCGAGAGTACTGGTCCGGCATCGGAGCCGAATCAACCGGAGAGATAAACACAAGCACAGTGTAGGTCAGGTAAACCAACCAAAGATATCCTGAGAAAGTCATCTGCCTGGATGGAATAAAAATAAGCAAACAGCTGCAGATAATTAAAAGGATCTGTTTTTATTCTAAGGGTAATGTAGCTTATTTTCTCATACCGTTATATGCGTTACTCTGGCTACTTCAGTTTAGCTCTCTAAGGACTAGGCAGGGCTAAATCCAATCGATGAGGAGTGCTCTCTCTCTCTCTCTCTCTCTCTCTCTCTCTCTCTTTCTCTCTCTCTCTCTCTCTGTTTGTCTATTTGGAATAGGAATCTTTCACTTCCTGCTGGATGAAATAACCATTACTTAACTGCATCAAATATACCTAATTAATATTAACATTAATTATTCAATTCTATGTTCATTAAAACCAATTAAACATCGCCATTCTTAGATTTTGCCTGTCATAAATCAGCTAAAAACCCCAACAGAACCCACAAAACTCACACCCATAACTGAAAGAAACCGGATACTTGTGTTACACCCAACTGTTACACCACTCATGTTGCTCTATTTCCTATTTTCTAATTTCATATTGTCACCCTCAGTAAAATAAGAGTTATTATTATTATTATTATTACACAAAAGCTGTGGATGTGTATTTTTCTTTGAAAATACAATATTGCTAAGGTTTTATATATATATATATATATATACATATAATTGAGATGTGATTGACTCAAATGAAACTTTACAAAAATAATATCTAAAACAGGATAGTGTGACAGGAAGAAGTGGCAGGAAGATCGCAGGGGACCAGGAAATGTACAGACGTGTGTGTGTAGGTTTTAAGAAATAAGTGGGAGACTTTTTACTTTGAAGTTTAAGGCCCCTGTGTATTTAACAGAAGTTCAAACATCTGATGATGATGCAAAGTCATGCAGTTTTTAAGCACTCTTTGTCACAGGAGAAATTTCAACATATTTCTCAACATGTCAGACACAGGAAATGTGGTAGGTGATAAAAAACACAACTTGATTTGCCATATCAAACCAAGACTGAGGTGGTCAGCATTATTAAAGGCTGGTGAGTGTAATGCTCTCACTTCACTAAGAGAGTTCCCACGCTCATAAGTTTAGCATGAAAAATCCCCACAGAAGAAGCTTGGTTTAAAATTAACCTCCATGTAAGCTGTTGACTACTGACAATCGATTTTTTTTTTTTTGTAAAATGTGAACATAACGTAACATTGCTTTTATACAACAGTTCAGTAAATCATAAATTAGCATTGAATATGCAAATAATACTGGGAAAGAAATTTTCAAAACAAAGTCAAACAAAATCAATAATTTAGTTACGTAAATGATACTCTGACTCAAAGTTAATACTTAATTTGAAGTTTGTTTGGAAATAAACAACCACATTAAAGTAAAATTTATTCAACATTATACATATTGTATATCACTATTCATATCTTGTTTCTCACAGTTCTCCAGGTTGTGATTTCATTTTGTTCAAATCTCACACAATTTAGACTATTGCAATGTGTAGTTTAAATCTCACAAAGTATGAATAGTAGATTTCACAATTTTCGCAATTTATTTATTTTTAATCGCATGTCAGAAATGGGCTTCCATACTTAGTTACCAATAACTAACCTGCGAATTGAAGTGTAATTCACACTGTAAAAAAGTCCTGTAAAAATTACAGCATGCCAGTAACTTACTGTAGATTTAAACGTATGTTATTTGTTCAAAGATAAATAAATATTCAACTTCAAAAAGTCTTTATCTTTACAGGAAAAAAGAAATAAAATAGTTAATAGTTTAATAGTTTTATTATAATGAATGTAGGTTATTGCATTGTTGTTGTCCACGGCTGCAGCCCATTAGGCCAGGGCATAAGAGTGTGTCTCTCAAAGCTCAGACAAGAAACGCTCTCCACTCGACAAAGACGCTAACTTTGCCTCTCTTTTGTCCTCAGAAAGCAGCCATGACTGATCGTCCACCTCCACTGAGATGTCACCACTGAAGACACTGCGAAGACTGAGCACAGTGCACCGAGCACTAAGGACTGAGCTCCTCTCCACTGTTTTCACCGGTTCACCAGCAATATTCTATAATAATATTCTTTTCAGCATTTTCTTGGTTGTGTTATTCCTCAGATCAACACAATATATAGAGAGAGAAAGAGAGAGAGTGTGAGTGTATGCAGCTTGGGAACAACTGCGGGGACCATTATGTGGCACTTACAGTCATGGCCAAAATTGTTGGCACCCCTGAAATTTTCCCAGAAAATTATGTACTTCTCACAGAAAAGTATTGGATTAATACATGTTTTGCTATACACATGTTTATTCCCTTTGTGTGTATTGGAACAAAAGAAAAAAAATTTGAAAAAGCTAATTTTGGAATAATGTCACACAAAACTCCAAAAATGGGCTGGACAAAATTATTGGCACCCTTTCAAAATGTTACATAAATAAGATTGTGATGCTCCTTTAAACTCACCTAGGGCAAGTAACAGGTGTGGACAATATAAAATCACACCTGAAAGCAGATAAAAAAGGAGAAAAGTTCACTTAGTGCGTGCCACACTAACCATGGACAATAGAAAGAGGACTGTCTGAGGACTTGAGAACCAAACATATCAACAATCTTAAGGTTACAAGACCATCTCCAGAGATCTAGATTTGCCTTTGTCTACAGTGTGCAACAATATCAAGAAGTTTAATCTCTTTGGGCGTGAACGGAAGAGAAAAATTGATAAAAGGTTGCAATGCAGGATAGTCTGGATGGTGGATAAGTAGCCCCAAACAAGTTCCAAACAAATTCAGTTTGCCAAAATGTACTTGAGTAAGCCAAAATCCTTCCAGTAAAACATCTTGTGGACGGATGAGACCAAGATCTTTTTGGTAAAGCACATAATTTTACTGTTTACCGAAAAAGGAATGAGGCCTACAAAAAAAAGGATACAGTACCTAAAGTTACTTTGTGCAAGGCATCATGAAATAAGGATTTTGGGTCGCAGTGTAGGGCAGTGTCAGAAAGATGGGTTTGCGTCCGTGATCTTGGGTCTTCCAGCAGGACAATGACCCCAAACATACTTCAAAAGCACCCAGAAATGGATGGCAACAACGCGCTGGAGAGTTCTGTAGTGGCCAACAATGAGTCCAGATCTAAACCCCATTGAACACCTATGGAGAGATTTTTTTAATTGCTGCTGGGAAAGAAAGCCCTTCCAATATGAGAGACCTGGAGCCGTTTGCAAAGGAAGAATGGTCTAAAAGTCCAGGTGAGAGGTGTAAGAAGCTTATTGATGGTTATAGGAAGCGACTGATTTCAGTTATTTTTTTCTAAAGGGTATGCAACTAAATATTAAGTTAAGGGTGCCAATAATTTTTGGAGTTTTGTGACAATATGTAAAATTAGCTTTTTTCCTCCCTTTTTTGGTTTTGTTCCAATAGACACAAAGGGAATAAACTTGCAGCAGAAATAGGAAGCAATGCAGACATTTCTTTTTGCTTCTACTTTTGATTACAAAATCATACAAAGTTATTAACATGGCAGACAGCATAAAACACAAATTATAAGACCTGTGAGCTCCAGAATGTCAATTTCCTGCTGTTTGAAAGTGCCTGCAAACCATCAGTGCTACTCTCTCATCTTTCCCCAACCCCCCAACTTCCAGAGAGGGCATCTGAAAGCACTATTAGTGGTACATGACACTGTATCGCTAATGCCTTGAGAGAGAGAGATAGAGAGACAAAGTAGAAGGAAGAGGGATGCACAGTGATGTATTAAAGGCTAGACAATCTGGGTTAAATGCTAATGCTTCAGTAAAACTATTTAAAGCTAATGACTAATCAAGTGGTTTTGTTGTATATTTAAATATATAAAACTGGTAAAGGGGATTTACATAAATAAAGTGAAACTATTTACATGCGTACAGTAAAAACCGTTCATATGCTTATTTGGTGAAATGGAATATTTTGAGACACACAGTTCATGATTGCAAGATAAATCTTTTATTAAAGGGTTTGATGCGTACATGAAGCAGGTTGACTTTCTTGAGTGAACACAACATCCACATACAGTACAGTAGGGTTAATAAATGACATTGACAACCTTGGAATTTAATATATAAAAATATTTTAAAATACCAGTTTAAAGGAATAGTCAGTTTAGGAGAAATTAAGCATACAACATCACAGTAATCCACACGACTCAAATCCATTTTAAATTATAGACTCTAGTTCTGCCCAGAAGAAACAGTTTTAAACTAAAACACATTAATTCTGGATTTGTTTCTCACAAAAACACAACTTTTCAATTCACAATTCATTAACTGATGGATAGGAGTGGTGTGGATCACTTGTGGATTATTGTGATGCTTTTATCAGCTGTTTGTACTCTCGGTCTGACGGCACCCATTCACTGCAGAGGATTTACTGGTGATGTTATGTAGTGCTTAAATTCTCAAAATCTGTTCCAGGGAAGAACCAAACTCATCTATATCTTGGCTGACCTGAGGATGAGCAAATTTTAAGCAGATTTTCGTTTTTGGGTGATCTATTCCCCTTTAAGTGTGGCTGTCGTTAAATTAAAAGAGAAATTCGAAATATTCTGAAATGAATGTGAATTTGTCCACTTTTTATGTTGTACTGATGAAATCGAATAGAGCTAAACCTCATTGTAAATCCTTATTCCTCTTTACACACAAACACACACAAACAAAGAGAGAAAGAGTCCTTGCATTCATACAACACAGAGATTGTTTCCTAATAATCAAACATTTTCTCATAGTCATAAATATATACTGTTCAATAAAAATACTTTGGCTTACCAGGTAAGATATGCTGGAGATTTTTTTTGGTGATAAATTTTGCATATAGTACTCATTGATGCTTTTAGATAAATGGTGCGATTGTCACCGCTTTCTGCTTTTTAAAACAATCAGTTGATTGTGGGTCATTGATTAAGTGCAAAATGACTGGCTTTCAGTCCCTGTTCTGGTTAAACTCGCCACTAGCTTTGATTATCGCAAGCTTGTGAAAGGGTAAGGTCATAAACATTTCATAAAATGTGATATATCACATATCTGATGCTAATAATTATCACAACAAATAAATTAGAAAATTAGAGAGGAGAGATGAGGAATTACCATAAAATAAGCTGAAACAACAGTTATGTTATTAGAATCTCATAAAATGCTTCCTATTTCTCTGAAGTTGCTACCAGGAACTTGATTCTGAAGCGACATTTGCTAAAAAAAACCAAAAAAAACCAGCACAAATGTCATTGCACAATGCTTCATCGTATTGATCATATACATTCCTGTTTGTCTGAAATTGAATGGAAGCAGATCTAAAAATAAAATAAATGTGCATGTCAAATCAACAACTTTTGTCCTTTAGGTTTGCCTTAGGATTATTTAGACGTGTGTAAACATACATATTTCGTACTCTAATGCATTATTCTACTTTTTTTTTTTTCACTGCAGTCTAGCCCAATACTGCCCCATATTTTGATCATTTCCTGGTACCTGGACAGGTACAGAAACGCCTGGAGAAATCAAACCTAAAGCAGAAAAAGATAAGAAAATCAATGCTTTTTTATCTATAAAAAGATCAAATAACCTTAAAATTAAAATGTACTTGAGTTTGTGTCTTTTTCTGAAACAACTTAAAAAAGCAGCATTCCATCATTTGGTAATCCTCTGCAGTGAATGGGTGCCGTTAGAATCAGGGTTTAGATATAAACATCACAATCATACCACTTCAGTCCATCAATTACTATGTTTCTTTAATACATGTAGCTTTTCACTGCTCAGATTGATGGACTGGAGTGGTGTGGATTACTTGTGATGTTTTTATCAGCTCTTTAGACTCTCATTCTGACGGCACCCATTCACTGCAGAGCATCCCTTAGTGAGCAAGTAATAGAAAGTTACATTTCTCCAAATCTTTTCAGATGAAGAAGCAAACTACATCCTGGATGATCCGAAGGGAAGCAAATATTAATGTTTTTGGCAAACTATTAATTTTAAACAACCAAAAAACAAATAACTAAACCAATAAATAGAGTGGGGCTTGTGAAATCTTGTGATAGATAACAGATTATAGTAAATGAAGAGCTAGACTCACCTGTGCTGGTGTTAGCTGAAGGTGGAGGTGGTAGATGGGGAGAGGAGTACGACGTCTCAAACGAGCGAGGGGCAGACGGGGACGGAGGCAGCATGCATGAGTATGAGGAGGCAGATGGAGAAGGAGCCGACTGCAAAGAAAAGTCCAATAATAAAAACTAACAAAAACAGAATCGTTTAAAATAGTATTGACATGCAGTGAAGAACAGAATCATACTACGGTGCACAGTATATTTTATAGTAATGTATACCTATAAACAATTAGCATTGCAATACATAAATATACTATTCATTCAGAATTTGATTAAACATGATTTGTTTGATGATATTATGTGATACTGCTGTTTCACCTGCACTACTACACATTCAGAAACTACTCCATTCTAAAAACAAGATCTGGCGATCACTCGTTTCAGTTTCATTGTCATCACAAGAGGGCGCTAATACATAACAGTACAGATGAACACAACCCTGGTAAATTGGTTGTGCAATGTTTTGCTTAATAGAAATGTGAATCTCCAGCCAGTAGAGTCTCACCTGCACCCCGGAGTAGACTGACAGAGAGCTGTAACTGGAGAGAGCCGTGTCGCTCTGACTGAGCACGGATGCTGAACAGACACATGATGTGAGAAGAAAAAAAGGTGAGGCACAGTTTAACCATTAAGGAGTATATATAAGTTGATGTATTAATATAAATATATATATATATATATATATATATATATATATAAATAACTAACACTGAAGATAAACCTGCTATTTGTAACTCTTAAGAATGAAGATACATTTTTCTTGTATTATTTGTGTCTTTTTTTTGTCTTTTTTTTTAAAGACTAAAGGTCAACTACCTTATGATTCTTAATTATTAATTCATAAAAATAATTAGGCTACTACAGCATGAACGAACACACACTGAACTATAAGAATTAGCCAATGCAAGCAACCAAAAATCGCTAAACACATAAAAATCCTACATTTGAGCTTTTTGAAGTCAGAAACAAACAAAAACATTTTAATCAGGTCAAGTATTACAATTATTCCAGTGCTTTTAAATGTTTTTAAAGGAATAGTTCACCCAAAAGTAAAAGAGTGAGTAGTCACTCTTGAGTAGTTCCTGACCTGTAAGAATTTCTAGGGATTCGAGGGAGTAAACGATGACAGAATCGCCATTTTTGGGTGAACCATTCCTTTAAGTTCACTAGAAACTTGAACCCATGCAAAAAAAGATGAGAAAGAAAATAAAAATGACCTGTAGTATTCAAATTTCTCATTTATGTAAATCTCCATTCCCACCTGCACTGTTGCCATGCGGATGATGATAGACAGCTGAGTTAAAGGATGTGCTCAGTGAAGCATGTGTTTGAGAACAGGAAGTCCCGCCTCCAGACCGCCTCTGGTTTCTAAGCTTCTCCTCACGCCTCCATTTGGCTCTTCGATTGGAAAACCACACCTGTCAATCAAGGTCCAAAGGATATACAATATACAAAAATGATCTATTATATTTATTGTACTGCTTTTGTGAAGTTAACATATTGCCGAGGGCAGTGACATACTTGTATCCTTGCCTCTGGAAGGTCGATTTTGTTTGCA
This sequence comes from Enteromius unitaeniatus, assembly GCA_032359435.1. Lineage (NCBI taxonomy): Eukaryota > Metazoa > Chordata > Actinopteri > Cypriniformes > Cyprinidae > Enteromius > Enteromius unitaeniatus. The sequence goes on along the minus strand of JAUMHI010000053.1, from coordinate 2,330,028 downwards.
AGTCGTTCTCGTGCGAAAACATCTGGATAATGTGTTCTCTCAAACTCTAAGCAAAGATTAGCAATTAATGTCTTTTCTATTAAATAAAAGCTTGGTTTTATTGATTTATTTTTCAATTTGAAGTTTCCTGTCTGTTTTCTTACCCTTCTCCAAGGCCTCGATCTGCTCCGTTGTAAAGCTGGTTCTGTTACGCTGAAGCTTCCTCTTCAGCTGCAGTCTCAGCTGAGACTCTTCTCCCTCATCTCTTTCCACGCGTCCTCTTTCACTCATCATCCTCCCATCCGTCTCCACCAGGCATCCATCTGAAACTATAGAAAAAATAAGTTCTAATCTGCAGAATGAAATTGTGGAAGCATATGAATTCTTAAGGATAAGTTCATAGAAGTATTTTACTATTTACAATAATAATCAATCATCAAAACCAAAACACAAGTGGTAGTAAGTAACCTAAATGGCTAAACAAATAAAAAGCACCATTCTAACTAACCAAACTAACTTACAATTTTAGCCGAAGTAAATGTATTCAAAACTGTTCCTTTAAGTATAAGCCCTTAACATTGTCAGAAACAGAAGTTCAGACCTGTTTGTCAATAAAATACACGCACGTTTTAGTGCCTTAATATCGTGTCACAGTATCCACAGTCGTCAAGTGTCTCACCAGTGCTGTGCTGGCTGGGAACTATGTTCTGCTGATGGTACCAGTCATTTGTTTCAGTCCAGTTTGAACTGCTCTGGATATTCAGCATGGTCAACCTCTCAAACATCATGTACCTGACCGCTACAGCCTCAGAGTGGAAAGAGACACAAAAACTGATTTAATTTAGATGCATTATGACTTTTGACCCTCATCTGTTTTCATACCGAAAATGTAAAAGTACAAAATTGTATGAGAGAGAATCCTACATTCACACAAAATCAGCGTTAAAGTGATTTACAGTAGCATCATTTTATACATGAAGAGTTTGTTACATCAGTGGTTAATAACACTAACACTATTCATTTATTAGGTTGTCATGTGTCCTTGCCTTTATGCATTTTTTTTAAATTTAGGTTAATTAAACTGCATACATGAAATATTACATTATATTTTCAAGAAAAAAATATTTTACCTGTCCACATTATAATTACTTTTGAGATCAGTTGTTTGATATATGAATATATTTGCATTTATACGGAAATATAAATGAAAATATATTAAATATTTAATAAAATAACATTTGTCCATTTATATGGAAATACTCATATTTTCTATTGTTATTTTAATATATGTCACATTGTTTTTTGTGCATAAATTACTATATAAATAATAAAGTTTATATTTAGTTTTAATGTAACTAAAAAATTTATTATAGGCTTTTTCCTAGAAAACTAACCTTAATGAAACAAGCTTATTATGTGTTCAAATGAATGTATTTTGTTTTCCCCTTAGCAATAACAGAGGACATGTTTAATAGTATTTTGTAACCAAGACATATAGAAATACAACCTAAACCTATCAAAAATAAAACTACAGTGTAAAAAAAATATCATGGTCAATTTATGGTCAGATCCAGCAGTTCTGGTTGCCAGAAATGTAGTGTAAAAATGCTGTGGATATTTCAGGTATTAGGAAAAAGCATATTGGTTACTGTACTGTATATTTTAAAACTTACAGTTGTGTTATACGTTATTGTCTTATTAATTTACCAAACTACTTAGCAAAACCTGCTTTTTACCTAAATATTTATTCTTAACCATTATAATATATCAGAAACCCATGTGATGGTCAATACTAGAGACAGTGCAGATGGTCATTCACACAAAGAGAATCACTTTACAATAATGCAATGAACACCATAACACACCCTAATACACATTACTGACAAAAACAACTCATATTTATGATGTCAGGCAGGGAATTTTACGAACACCCTCTTACTGTTTTTCCACCATAAAAATACTTAAAAATAAAGAGTTTTTTTTTTTACAACAACAACAAAAAAACAAACGTTTGACAAAATTTGACAGTAAACCTATAGTAAACATACTATTTAACCCTTACTATTTTTACACTATATTTTTTATTTGTTTTTTACTGTAGCATTTTAGTGTTTTTTAATTACAAAACGCTGTACTTGTAAAGTGCAACAACTATTCCACGCAAATATTTTGAGCGTTCCTCCAATATTTGTGGATACAAAACAGCCGTTTCTGATGAAATTAGAACAAATAAAATGAATACATAACCAACTCACCAGCCGTTACATATGAGCAGCACATCCACGGCAGCACGGCAATGTTGTCCCTCTTTTTCAAATGTTATTAAGGCTTTTCTTACAACTTGCTTTGTTAACAATGAACTGTGTGTGTAGAGTGACAGAGAAATAGAAATGCATCTGCAGGCACTTCTGCCCTTAAAGAGAGAGAGAGAGAGAGAGAGAGAGAGAGAGAGAGAGAGAGAGAGAGAGAGAGTCAAGAGTGACACAGTGAGTCAACATCAGTGTCAAGTTTGAACTTAATGCCAGTGAGAGAGAGCAGTAAAAAGAAAAAAACCACTACAGATAATGGAGTGATGAAAAAGAAGAAGAGGGGAATGGCAGAAAAGAGCAGTGTTTAATATTAATTAGCCTGGAAATGTTAAAAGAAAAGTTGGATTTGGGAAGAACAATTGCAGCTTTGTTGGACATTCCTGAAGTGGGAATTTTTGCCTTTCTTCTCATGACTTGAAAACACATTAATTTTAGTCTGTATATATAGATAGCTAGATAGATAGATAGATAGCATGCTGTCACTAACTTTTTTTTTCTTTTTTAATCCATCTCTTGAGTTTAACTTAACTGGGAATCATATGGGTTAATTCAGTTCAATTACATCTGATTAAATTATATTTGATGTGGCCTTTCTCATTGAATGCACTAGATCATAACTGCACATTTTGAAATAAATAATAATAATTTCTTTGAATTAAGCACAAAGATTTCCCAGAATTACTAATGTTTAATTCATGTGATAAACACAATAAATTATATGTTGAGGATAGAATAATGAGAGAGCAATGCGAGTTGGATGAGGGTATAAATAAACCAGTGTGTGTGTGTCTGTAGGTTGGGGAACAGGGGGATGCCACATTACTTTATTTCCAGTTGACAAGACTTTATATCCCCTTATCTCTCTGTCTCTCTCATACACTGCACGTACATTGCTTTATCAAGCCATTACATACAATTACATCTAAAATCAAATAAATGATGTTGTACTGTAATATTATAAGTAATTATTATTATTATTAGTAGTATAGTATTATAACAGATTTTGTTATTATGTCTCATATAAATAATAATAAGAAGTGGTATTACAACAAATGTCTTCTGAGGAGGCATCTTAATAATAATAACTATTATTATTAATGCATATTTATTTGATATGTATAATGGGGCATATTATTATCATCATCATCATCATTATTACTAACAAAGTATAAATCTTTACATCAGAATGTTTTTTTTTTACATTTTGACTTGTCATTATTTATGTGCACTTACTATATATATTAACCAGAATTTTGGGTTTTGTACAGCCATGTGTCATCATCACATAATTCTCGTGTGTGCTGTATTTATGAGTCTATCACGTATTCTTCCAAAGATTCTTATAGCTTTAGGACATGCATTTTTTTAACTAACCCCACCATCTCTCCATCCCTCTCTGCCTCTTTTCTTTTTTTAGGGCTGGGGGTTAAAAGTGGGGCGGGAAGGGGGTAGGGATGGAGAAGAGATGGTCACCATAGCAACAATGCCACGACAAATATTCATCAAGCCCTTAAAACAAAGCCCAGCGGAGCAGCTTTATCAAATAACGCGCGCAGTTCATCCTGGGACAGTCGAAGCTCAACACTTAATTAATAGCTATCTTCCTCAGGTAATCAGAAAAATAACTTCCTCGTCTTTTCTGCTTATGATAGGTGGTCGTGCTACTTTAGTGGGACGCTGACATCCTTCAGCACGTTCTGTCTGTTTCTCTGGTTCAGTTGCGCGGTTTCTCCATCGTTTTTCCTCGTGTTGTGTTGCCCCTGGCGACACCGCGCAGCATCCTCTCTCCCGCCCCTCCTCTCTGTCCCTGTCACCTTCAATCGAGCTGTAAAAGCAGACACAGAGCCTGAGGACAGAGCGAGAGGAACACAGCCGAGACAGAGACACAGCAGCAGCTCAACAGAAAAGGAAGGTGAACAGGGAGTCATGTAGCGATTACCACCGGCATCTGTCCTCTTAAACCATAAGTGCTGGCGCCCCCTTGTGTCTGTTACCAAATCTTGGAGCGTCTAGGAGAAGTGTTGCATAAATTGTTCATTAGTGAAAAGGACATCACAATCTGACTAAAAGTATATTTTTTAAAAACAATTACAATTTTTTTTTTTAATTTTTAAAATGTGTATCGTTCCAAACACTATAATTAGAACTATGTGCAGAAAATAAAATATAAGGCACTAGGAGTGGGAAATAAAAAAGAAAACATAGATGCAACGATTCAGAATCGATTCTGAGCAGAGTTTTTTTGTTCGAGACACCGGGCTTCATTGCGCAGAATTTGACAGTGTGTGCTTCCATCCGCCGCCTCTGACTTTTTTTAATATACCGTCTGGAATGCAGTGTCATCAGATGCACGAAACTCGCAGACTTTGTCACTGACAGTCACTGCGCTTTCAAGCGGCTGCGGTTTAATTTACTTTCACTTTCGAATGCTTTTATGCGAAACGGATGTAAACACCGTCAGTTATGTGTTCAGAGCAGGGCAAAACATCTGATATATTGAAAGAGATCTGTGCATTAGTCTGAGTGCTGCCTAATAAAGCGGACACTGTCTGATCTCATCAATAATAATCAAACTGCAATAATGCATGAATATAAATAATTATTCATGTAAACTTATACTCAAAGGACACTTTTTTTGATTGAGTAATAGTTTTAAAAAAGTAGAGTGCTTATATAATTATAAACAAGTAAATTTTGCTTAAAATAAATGTGATTTTAAATGTACATGAAAATGTAATATTGAATGAGAATGTGATGTTTGTAATGATCTGCTGGAAGTGCCAGTTGAACTTTAGCATCCAGTCTTCTTGTTGTATGTTGTATTTTTCCACTCCTTGTATGTTCTGTCACATGTGCTCCCTGTCTCCACCCACCTAATGTGTCGCCACAGCAACTGATATGTTCTCCGCCCCTTTCATGTTGTTAACCCCTGTATTTATACCCCCGATTTCCCAGTGTTCCCCGCTCATCATCAAGTGTGTTTCGTGCCACCTTTGTAAGCGTCTTCCCGTGTCTATTCGTGTTCTTTGTGTTTGTTGGATTTACCGTTGACGACCCACGCTCTCTCTCTGGATTACTCTCTTGCCTTTGTCTCCTCTGTTCCGGATTCCCGTTGTTTGACCCCGCCTGTATTTGACTACGAACTGTAAATAAAGCGTATGATTCCGCATGTCTTCCCGTCTCTGAACCATGACATAATGATGAGCCGCCCAGGGATCAGCAGCTTTACCAACCAGTTTGCAGCAAGAGGGGATTCCCCATCTCGGACCATCGTGCAAAGCGCCTGCTATGCCTGTTTTGCCTTCAGCGATCTCCTCACGGGAGGAGGCGAGGAAGATTCAGAACATCTTCCAGCTCTCCTTTAAGATGGCCGCCGAAGAGGAGATGCCGTGCAAGATGGCTGCAGATTGCGCGACGTCGCGCATGACGATGCCCAATCGCGCGTCATCGCACATCAAGGCCGCCGCTCCTGGGTCCAAGTACAAGAGAGCCACCTTCCTCCAGACCCTGTTCTGCCAAGCCCTGTGTTACAGTATGGCAAGCTATTTAAGGCATGTCAAGCTCAGTTGGTTCCGGGTTCTCAGTCTATGAGACTGCATGCCCTGTCAGTCGCAGTTACACAGCCAGGAGTGCTGTGCCGGGCCCAGTCGGTTGAGGTTTCTCAGCTCGAGGAGCTGTCACCCGTCCGAACTACCCCCAAAATACTAGCAACGGGCCCTGACATCATCACGCAGCGAAAGGGACTGTGTGGTGTGCAGTTCGGCTACACAACCAGGCACCGATCGACAGTTAGGAGGGCTGTCAGCCACCCCGGTGGTCCCTGAGACGTCCATAGAGGGCGCCAGTGTCATCACTCAGCAAGAGGGGCTCAGTGACACACAACCCGTCACCGGCCGACAGCTAGGGGAGCTGTTTGGCACGGTCGTGCCTTCCAAGACGCCCACAGAGGGCGATATTTCCACCACTCAGCGCGAGGGGCTGAGTGGTGTTCTGTCAGGTACCGTACGACAACTAGGGGAGCTGTCTACCACGTCGGTAATTCCCGAGTCGCCCACAGAGGGCACTGGCACCATCACTCAGTGAGAGGGGCTGAGTGATGTTCAGTCGGGTACAGGGCTGCAGCTAGGAGAGCTGTCAGTCCGTCAGTCCAGCCACCCCCGGTTGTACAGCCTGACGAGCTGTTGAAGGACCTCACGGTTCCCAACCATTTATTAACGGGTTCCAACCCCCATGGCACGACATGAGGGGTCGTGTTCAAGCCAGTTGGTTCCGATCGCGCAGCCAGAGTTGCTGTCAGACATCCTCGCAGTACCCTGTCCGCATCAGTCGGTTGCCAGTCCCGAATCACTGTCCGAGGAGCCGTGTATTGTCCTGTCGGTCCCGGTAATGTAGCCAGGAGAGCTGTCAGATATCCTCGCGGTTCCCAGTCTGCAAGTTACGGGTCCCACTCCCGAGCCACGGTACAAGTAGCCGTGTCAAGTCCAGACAGTCCCGGTTCCCCAGTCTGTCGAGCCTTCTGAGGCCTGTGACCCTGACTAATGGTGGCCGGATCCACCAGACCCGGTCTGTGATCCAGATTCACTGAATTCACCCGAGCTCTGTGAGGCCCCATGGCCTGAACCTCCGGAACCAGTGTGTGGCACAGAGACTCCATCGGGTCCGCCAGAGGCTGCACTACCTCTGGAGATGTCGGTTCCAAACATAGAATCCCCAGAGGCCCCATTGGTGGCTGCACAGCCCATGGAGGTCCCTGAATCGTGGTTCAGTCGGTCAGGGAGGGTGTTTCGGGGGGTGATGTCAGCTCCAGTATGATCACATAGGGCGTATCCATTCCCTGTCTGGTCTCGAATGGCATACTCACATTCTAGTCGGTCTAGAAGGGCACTGTAACTGACAGTTTGTGGCAGGAGGGCACGTTCATTGTCAGTGTGGTTCCCGAGGGTGCAAGGTCTGTCGATTCGGCTCAAGAGGGTGCACTCATTATCAGTCTGGTCTCGAAGGGCGCATTCACTGACTGGTTGGTTGTCAGGGGTGCAATGTCTGTCGTTGTCTGGCCGAACCAGAGAAGCTCTGCTGTCGTCTGCTCCGTCCTGGAAGATGGCCTCGCTGTCTCTCTCACCCAGATGGGCGCCCCCGCAGCCTGATCCACCCTGGAAGGCTCCTCCGCCGCCAGCTCCACCCTGGTGGGCTTCTCAGCCCTAGGAGGACTAAGTCTTCACCTAATCGCCTCTGGGGAGCTGGATCTCTGTCTGGCCGGTCCCGCAGGGTTCTACAGGCATCCGCTCCGCCCTGGAGAATGCTAGAACTGTTGTTCGGCTCAGGAGAGCTTTCATCCGGTCGGACGAGGCGACATGAACTTCTTCGCCGTCAGCTCCATCCTGCAGGCTGCTTCTGCCGGTTCCGTGTGGGGGGGGCTATGTAATGATCTGCAGGAAGTGCCAGTAGAACTTTAGCATTGCACTTCCAGTCTTCTTGTTGTATGTTGTATTTTTCCACTCCTTGTATGTTCTGTCACATGTGCTCCCTGTCTCCACCCACCTAATGTGTCGCCACAGCAACTGATATGTTCTCCGCCCCTTTCATGTTGTTAACCCCTGTATTTATACCCCCGATTTCCCAGTGTTCCCCGCTCATCATCAAGTGTGTTTCGTGCCACCTTTGTAAGCGTCTTCCCGTGTCTATTCGTGTTCTTTGTGTTTGTTGGATTTACCGTTGACGACCCACGCTCTCTCTTTGGATTACTCTCTCGCCTTTGCCTCCTCTGTTCTGGATTGCCGTAGTATGACCCTGCCTGTATTTGACTACGAACTGTAAATAAAGCCTGCGTATGATTCCGCATGTCTTCCCATCTCTGAAGCGTGACAATATTCTCCTGGTTTCACAGACTAAATTGCATGTTTGAGCTGTCTCAACTTAAAATATCTTGCTCTGACATATCTTAAAATGTGTCAGAGTCATTGTTCTGTATCAAGATGCACACCTGCAATGTAAAAGCATTTTTGTAAAACTTGCTTAAATATCTTAATTTAACTAAGAAAAATGTAGATTAAGAATCGTTTTGGAATCGGATCAGATCGTAAAGTGCCTAAAGATTAAAGGGACCAACTTATTAAAGCCTGAAAACTAGATACAGTTATTTTTTACAGGTATTTTAGAGAATTCAGTTGGAGGTTTGCCAAAAAATGTAAACCTCCAACTGTATTAAAAAAAGTTCCAAAAATGTCTTTATCCATTTTCATGGAGCTATTCCATCACCATGCACACACTATGCAAGTTTCCTATTGTCACACAGGTGCACAACACACTTTTATCAACTTTTTGTCAACTTTGGTTAATTTATACTGAACTGTACATATATACGCATGGACAAATACTGGTATGGTTTCCGCTGACATCATTGTCATCATTAAAAACTGTTAAATGGTTAACCGTAACTCACGATAAAATTTACAGGGGAAAAAAACTGACATTCCCACAATTCACCTGCATTGCATTTCAAATTTTGTTTGAATTTGATGTTTTTTTCTTTAAAATAACTCTGTTTCTTATTAGTTATGTTTATTAGGGTTGTGTGTTACATGTAATGTTGTTAAATTAATGTTTATTGCATATTTGAGTTAAATGAGTCTCATCATGATGGTGTTTAGTGTTTGTGTGAATGACAATGAGCACCTTCTATATATGTTAATATTTAAAAGCTGCTTGTGATGGGCTTTGGTTCATCATGTGACTTGATGTCATCATGTGACATCATCACCTGCATTTAGTTTTTATCAGTGTATTTCAAAGCCACAAAACAGATTTCAGTACTTTAATTGCTTGGTATATTAACATTGTATCAGTTAATGAAATTACAGTATTTAACTGTAAATTTAACCGTAAAACCTAAAACATTGTTACCGTATTTTTTACGGTCACATTCAGGCAACCACAGTTGCCAGTTTTTTTTATCGTAAAAAATTACAGTGTGTTGACACAAATGTGTTTGCTGTGTTGCACAGGTTTTTATTGGTTTCTTTGATTTATTTTTGTTCTGGTGCTGTTTTTCCTCACTTTGGATTTTTTGCTAACGTTTGCACAATAGGTTTAACTTTCCACAGATTCCTGCTGTTTGGTTCACCCTTACTGCCTTTGACTGCAAGGAGCATCCATGACACTATTTAACTTTAATTATTATTCTCAACTCAAAATAACTCAAAACCCTCCATTATCCGCATTAAACACTTTTGTACTAAATGAGTTTTAGAATGCCAAACAAAAAGTCTACTATAATGTTTTACAGTGCTCCACAGAAACATCCAGTGCCATTGCAGGACAGATAACCTGAGATAACCCACCTGCTTTAAAGCAACACTATCTGTTATTGACAGATTTAAAGAAATGGTTACCACAAAAATGTAAATTATTTCCTCTTTTACTTACCCCCATAATTTGTTCCAAACCCTTATGAATTTATTTCTACTGTTGAATGGCAGACAGTGCTTCATGTGAAGGAAAGCTGAATTCTATAAAGAAATATGGACAACATCATCTGTAGAATATCCACATTCTTCAGAATATCTACTTTTGCGTTCAACAGAAAAATGCCCATTGACTGGATAATAACTTTGCATATTACACGTGTGAAGCAGCATCTTTACTGATTTTTTTTTATCTCTTATAGGCTAATAAAAAGTAGAAAATGGGTCAGTTTGGCCGCTTGGTTTCAGTAAAAGCTTTTTTAAACCAACAATTTTTTAGGATTACACTGTTTTTGTCCATGTAAATCCTGACAGATTTAACACTTCAACATGTGCCACCACAAAATCATGATCACTAAATAAATGGACTTCTTTGTCAATAACATCCTAGGCATTGTAATGAAACACTAAACCTGTTGTACCTGTTTCTCAGTCATGTGCATGCAAAGCTGAAAGGGGCTGATTGTAAAAACCTGTTTACAAAAGTTCCTACAGCCTACACAGCAGTATTAGATGACACATACCACACAATTTAAACACTTTAGCAGCTTTTAATGGGAAACAATTAAATCAACTGTTTTTCAACAAAGCCACAGAACAAGGTATAAACCTTGAAGCCTGGCTAAGTTCTTCCAATTACACAAACGATTGACTTAGAGCCTATATTTTGAAACCTGCATTCAATCATCCACGGCAAACACCTTGCTCAGCCACATTCTCGGTCAAATTCTCCGAAACAAAACGGAGAAACCAAAACTGCTTTACGTGATCGAGTGGGCGGGGGCTGTGCGTATTGAAGGGCGCGGCGAACGCTCCTGATTGGTCATTGTTGGACAGGTAGAGAGAAAAAAAAAAAGGTAGCCAATGTTTTTTTCATGAGCGAAACTACCGAAGCCTCGCTCTTCAGTTCTCCTGACCTGCTCGAACGAGGAAGTGATTATTTCTTGAAACATTCGTTTTAAAGATTTGCCTCTGAATTGAGCCTAAAAGACAAGTTTTCTGAAGTACCTGGAACAAAGGTATTTTGATAGGATGCGGCACACGTCATGTATTCGGACTGCCTTCGTCATACTGATTGGTAGGTGCTTAACTTTAATGTTTTTTCCTTTCTAAAATATGATTTTCTTTTTGCAAACGAATTAATAATAAATGTAGGATTGTAACTTCTTTTTTTTTTATATGTTGGGCGCCATTCAGGGTTCTGGATGGGCGAGGCTCAAGGTGAGAAATTGACCTAATTTGCACTTAGGGTTGTGTTGTGTTTGTCAGAGGATAACTTAAAACATTATAGCATCCGTATATTTTTAAAATGTTAATTGGTTGGTGAGAGTGAAGCAAACAAATCAGCAGAATCGATGTGTTTGGCTCAGAATGCGGTCGGCCACCGATGCTGAACAGAATAGTTGGAGGCACCGCTGCGTCAGAAGGCGCGTGGCCCTGGCAGGTGGATATTCAGGTAAGAATGGCAGCCATTATGAAGCTAAGTTATGTTAAACTGAGGGACTGAGCTTCAGTTGCATAGAATACATTCCTGTAGCTCAGTCGAACAACACGGAGATTACAGCGTAATGCATAACTTGATCAAATGCATGCTCTTGAATAAAAAAAAATCATCCCCATCTAGAGTTTATTTATTTTGGTCTCTCATGTAATTCTATAATAATTATTTATAACTTTACATTTAGACCGAAAAGGTGTAGGCAGAAGCCTTAGTGTTGCTTTGACTTTCACATGTACAAAAAAAAAAAAAACCCAACAAAACTACTTTAAGGAATGGTTCACTCAGGTCTGAAAATTTCAGGCCATCCAGATATCTTCATCAGCTTTGGAGAAATTTGGGCATTACATGAATGGGTACTATCAGAATGAGTCCAAACAGCTGATTAATATATCACAATAATCAATAACATTTTAACAGAAATGTTTTTCAACTTCAGAAAAGTCCTGCGTACATTTTCAGCGTAATTTAAAGTGAGCTTTAACCGAAAATGGCACCTTTATATTACATTCATACAAATGTATTTCACGTGAAAGTTATTGGAGCTATGTATTTATCACCTTTTTTAGATTTGCAAGGTGAACTACACATCTTTAATTCCTAATAAAAATATATTTTATTTACATTTCTCCTTAAAACAAAAAAGAGCCTTTTAATATTTATTTTCTTAAGGTTTAGGATGCATTCTGAATTATCAAATCTTGTCATTCTTTCGGATATGTGGCTGACGTGTGTGTTCAGGCCGACAGTCAAGGACATGTGTGTGGAGGAACTATCATCACCGAGAACTGGGTGCTATCTGCTGCTCATTGCTTTCCCAAGTAAGTTTTGCACCTTTTTTTTTCAACACCCATATATTCTTGTATACTTATTTCAGCTATATCAATTTCTCCTCCTTGTCTAGCCCTAACGACGTCTCGTCTTACATGGTTTACGCGGGCCGGCAGCTGCTGAATGGCTGGAACGCGGACGAGACCACCCATAGGATCCGCCGTGTGGTGGTTCCTCTGGGTTACACAGACCCTCAGCTGGGTCAGGATATCGCTCTCGTTGAGCTGGCCACAGCTATCACGTGGTCCGACCGCATTCAACCTATCTGCTTGCCATATGCCAATGTGGAGTTCAGCAGCGACATGAAGTGCATGATCACTGGATGGGGTAACATCAGAGATGGAGGTGGGTGAGAAACTAACGCTAAATACAAGCGTCTGAAATTTCATCCATGCACAAATTACAGTGACGTTACATTTAGCAGTAATTTGGATGAATAAATAAATAAATCTATACAAGTAATAAACTTCAAGTGAAATAGGCCTCACAACGTTATTTTATGGACAATGTTAAGGGATATTCATCATGAGATTGGCTAAAGACTACATGCATTAGATTTTTAGTATTTATTTGTGTTTTTAAAGACAACTTTGCTGTCATCTAACAATTTATCTAAATATGTGAATAAACTGCCTTTTTATTTGTGAAACAAAAGGGAGGAAGAGTATGGCTGATTTATATTGGACTAGTATAAACTAAGTAAACTTGTTAGATGGTGTCAGGTGGAGTCTAAGTCTAAAAATGGAGTTTATGCACAGTTCATTATCCAATTAACTGCTAATTAATTAGGTTCTAATATATTATTCATCCCTGCTATTTATAAATCTAATCTCTGGTGTGCATAAATGTCTTTGCACATAAAATGTTCATGTGTTTTTTCATATTTGTCATATTCATGCACGGAAGCCTTGCACACAAAGTAAAAATGCTTGCTATAGATGTGAAAAAACCCTCCAAAAAACTAAATATTAACATTTATGATTAGATTTTATGATGGATGAAAGTTTCAGATGCAGAGTGTAAATGTGATTGACGCA
>JAUMHI010000053.1:2289383-2311707 GCA_032359435.1 Enteromius unitaeniatus | reverse complement strand
TATATATAGACAAGGATGTAGATCACTCACACACACACACACACACACACATATATATATATACATATATATATATGTGTGTGTGTGTGTGTGTGTGTGTTATCTCACAATTATATATATATAATTTTTTTTATTCAGCAAGAATGCGTTAAATTTATCAAAAGTGACATTATGTTACGAAAGATTTCTACTTAAAGTGAATGCTGTTCTTTGAATTCTGATAAGCATTAAACGCAGCTTTTGTTAGCCTAACTTGACTTTTAAGTTCATCAGAGTTTTTTTTTTTTCTAAACACTAACTGGCCCCAAACATTTGAGGGGGAAATGCATGTATTCTTGTCTCTGTCAAAATGACTTTCACATTTACAGTCACACATGTAAAAAAAAAAAAAAGGAAACTGAGCAACTCAAAAAAGGCTGCTCTGAGTCAAAGACACAAATGATACAAATAAGAAAACCACAAAACAGTTCTGAGACCCACAGTTGCATTATTGTGATTTTAAGTTGTCCTTTCTGTTTGTAGTGTTACAGGCTGTTAGTGCAGTGCTTTCCAAACCTGTCCAGCACATTTTGTATGTCTCCCTAAACAGACATACCCATTAGTTCTTGCAGTCTGAGGAGTATGAGAAAGACATACAAAATGTGCAGGGCAGGGGGTCCTCCAGGACAGGTTTGGGAAGCACTGTGTTAGTGCATAGATAATCCCTGAAGTTGGATTAAAGTTTCAAAACAAAAGAGATATTCTTCATAAACATTAGGACTTGTCCACCTCCACATACCCCACTTTTCTACACTACAGAGTGGGTTTATTTTCAAACACCACCCAAATGTTTCCATAAAGAAAGAAGGCGGAGCTATTATTCTAGCTGTAGTGTTTCTGCTGGTTGGACGTGTCGTTGTGAAAGTGAAACTACTTTGTTTGTGCTTCCAAAAAAGGACATAACCAGACATCAGTGTCAAATTGTGTTTCCGACGCTGCTCCAGAACAGTTGAACACAAATATTAGAGTGTGTTCAGCACATTTACGGAGGACTGATTCCTGAAGCTGACAGAGCAGTCTATGCTGGCTGTGCACAGAGACTAGAAGACTAGAGGCAATTCTACCTCTGCAAGAACAGTCTGCTGCAGACCACTCACAATCTTTAAGAGAGTTATTAAAAGAAGCTGCTACTTACTATTCAAACATGAGTTTTGAGCGGTGAAGGGTAGTGCTTGTTGTTTGTCATTTCTCCGATCACGAATGCAGACATTGTGTTATGTTTTCGTTGCAAAAAATCGGTTTCTCAAATGGAAGGCTGCATTTGTGGGCTACGTACGTCATCAAGCCTGGTTTATTTCAGTTAACTGAGCATTATATTCCTGAGCCCTGAGCATAATACAAGTTTATTAAGAATAATGGTCAAATTTATAACCGTTAATATATAAAATAAGATCTTCTTTATGACGTTTGCAGCCTACAAATGCGACCTCTGGTCTTTTATTTGAGAAACGGCCATTGTTTTGATGTCACAGCACAGGGACGTGGCATCATGTAAAGATAATGTAAAAAATAATGTTCTTTTAACAACATCATATAACATCTTTTAAAAAATACATTACTAGATATAAAATGAACATTAACATAAATAAAATCAAACATAAACCTTGACAAGGTAGCATTGCCAACTATCTAGAACTAAAACTTAACACACACACACACACATATATATATATATATATATATATATACACACATATAACTCTGAAGAGGTGGCCTTTTTAGTTTCTAATTAGCTAGCTATTTGGAAAAAAAAGTTGGAAAATATTGCTGATGTGTTCAGATGTTTATAGCAAAACTTACCTGGACTGTTGTCAGGTAGCTTTCTAGTTAGCTAGCTAACATGCAACCCACTAGCCAGGTTAGTTGTCACTAACTTGGCAAGAAATAACTTTTGAAATCGATAGATGTAGTAGAGATATATAATAGTACAGTGCGGTTGGAGCATGGGCAGATTGTCCTTCAGTGATGATCTTCTTCTGGGTTTTATGGTGGTTTTGCGTGAACTACCACCACCTTCTGGGCTATAGTGTGGAGTGCACACAGATTTGAAAGACGAGAGGAGGAGGAAGAGATATTTTCAATTGTGCCTGTATTTTTAGTTTGTTGAAATAACTGTGTATTTTAAACTTTCCAGCATGACTATGTGTGTTAGATTGCACAAAGCCACAGGGGGAAGTCATCGCTTTGTCAGGATGAGTTTGTTAAGTCAAACACATCGCTTTGTTAAGTCTTAATGCAATAGTTCACCCAAATTTGTAAATTCTGTCATCATTTACTCACCCTCAAGTAGTTCCAAACCTGTATTAATTTCTTTTAGAACACAATGGAAGATATTCTGAGAACGTTGTAACTTCCAAAGGAGGTAAAAAAAACACTATGGAAGACAATGGTGGCCCAATACAGCCTGCTTACAAAAAATTCATACAGGTCTGGAACTACAGTACTTGAGGGTAAACGATGACAGATGGTGACAGAATTTTTATTTTTGGGTAACCTATATAAGAAGTACAGACTGTGTAGGAAACCAAACTGGATGCAACAGCAATTGACATTCAGACGGTTCCATTACTGTTTAAACTTTATCTGGGCTACTGGGATACTTCATTTTCATCTCACGCCCTTCTTAGTCACTGCCAGTAAGTAATTATTGCTTCAAATGATTTCATTTTGAGGAACAGAGACGTGTTAGTGCTCTACACTGTTGCACTTTGGCTAGTCCGTTATTGATCCCAAATTAGAGGGGGGCTCGTTGTAAAAGTCACTGGATTTGTCGCTTTTGACAAAAAAAAAGTCACCAGAAGTTGTTTGTGTTATAATCAGTGCTTAAAGTGGGGGGGAAGGTGGCGGTACTCTCTTGGCATTGGCAAATCATTACATTTTTACAGTGAAAAACAAAACTATATTGCTCTTACAACAATTTATTGTTAACATTATTTATTTATTAACAACATAAATGTATTTAAACATGTTTGTGCGTGTATACACATATACATATATATATATATATATATATATATATACATATACATATACATATATATATATAAAATATAAATAACTAAATACGTTTTCACGTTTTATACGTTTGCAGCCTCTGCAACTTCCGTCAGTTATAAAAATTAATCATTTTTCTATCCGTAGCACATATTTTGAGGGGTGTTTTTGACCCACCAAATGACGAATATGAAACTTCTGAGGCTTTCTCGAGGAGAAAGCAAACAAATGAGCGCCGTTTTCTACAGTCTATGAGCCCAGCACACACGAATAAATTAAACTGACACACTGCAGCTGCATTTCAAAATGTGGTGTTTTTATATTTATAACTTTTGAATACAGAATACAGTGAGAACCATTGGTTTAGACGTATCCTCAGAGAGGACTCTTATTATGAAATCCACACAGACTGCCGTCATTTTTCAGGAAGTTTTGGGCATCACTCCGTTCAATGACAGGAGAGCACACGTGCAAATATTGCTGCTACATTTTTTCAAATTATGGCTAAATAAGGGAAAGATTGTACATGTATGTTGCTTGTTTTTCCTCTGTCTAGTATTTATATAAAAAACTAAATGAATGACACTATGAAGCGAGCAGGTTGCACACGCACTCTTACACTGACTGTGTGCTCTGCAGCCATTGGAGGCACTTTTCAGTACGGCTACAATATTTCAATCATTAATGCACCCACGACTTATGTGCAAAAGTTCATTAATGAGACTTGTATGAAGAGATGGGGTACAGCTCTGGAGTCCAGTCAGGTGACACTGATATGGACCTTCATTGTGTCTGTTTACTCACTTGGAGGACTTCTGGGATCCCTGCTTGCTGGCCCTATGGCTATAAAGTGCGGCCGGAAAGGTGCACTGCTGCTAAACAACTGCTTCCTCTTTGTGAGTGCAGTCCTGGCTCTGTGCAGTCGCTCCGCTGGCTCTTTTGAGCTGATCATCCTTGCCCGACTCTTGGTGGGGGTCAACGCCGGGGTTAGTATGAACGTCCAGCCCATGTACTTTGGAGAGAGCGCACCTAAGCACCTGAGAGGTGCTATTGCGTTTTCTTCTGCTGTTTTCACTGCCCTGGGGATCTTGGTGGGCCAGGTAACCGGCCTGACTGAAGTGTTGGGAAGTGAATCTCTCTGGCCTTATCTGCTGGCGAGCAATGCTCTCCCAGGCGTACTGCAGCTGCTCACCCTGCCCTGGTTTCCAGAGAGCCCCCGTTACCTGCTCATCGACCGAGGAGACCAAGACGCGTGCGGTCAGGCCCTGAAGCGCCTCCGAGCATGCAGCGTTTTTACTGATGAGATGGAAGAGATTCTCCAGGAGCGTGCAGGAGCAGGTGAAGCCCGAGCCAAGACGCTGTGGGAGCTGTTCAGAGACCGAAGTCTTCGCAGACAGCTCTGCACCGTAATGTTCGCCAGCAGTGCCATGATGCTGTGTGGAAACGATTCCATTTATTTCTATGCCTCTTATATATTTCAAGAAGCCGGTATTCAAGCAGACAGGATTCAGTATGTC
The DNA here is from genome assembly GCA_032359435.1 of Enteromius unitaeniatus. Classification (NCBI taxonomy): domain Eukaryota; kingdom Metazoa; phylum Chordata; class Actinopteri; order Cypriniformes; family Cyprinidae; genus Enteromius; species Enteromius unitaeniatus. Next base: position 2,307,157 of record JAUMHI010000053.1, on the reverse strand, counting down.
ACAATCGGCACGGGTGCCTGCGAGTTCACGTCTGCTGTGGTGTGTAACTTCCTGATCGAGCGAGCGGGCCGCAGGATGCTCCTCGCAGGCGGGTATCTGCTCATGGCTTGCTGGGCGGTTGTATTCACTATCGCTCTTTTGCTTGAGGGCAAAGTGGCAGGCATGCCCTATCTGAGTATGGTCTGCGTGTTCGCCTACATCTTGAGCTTTGGCATGGGTCCCGCAGGGGTCACTGGGATCCTTCCCGCAGAGCTCTTCGATCAAATGGCACGTCCCGCAGCTTACATGGTCGCCGGTTCCATGATGTGGCTTAACCTGTTCCTCATAGGAATGGCTTTTCCGTTTATAGTTAACGGCCTGGGACAGTTCTGCTTCGTCCCGTTCTGTGGAGTTTGTGTGACGGCGTGTCTTTTCATCCTTTTCACTTTGCCTGAAACCAAAGGAAGGACTCTAGCAGAGATCACGGAGGAGTTTGAGAAGCGGAGTAAGAAAGGCACAGCTATTGAGCTTCCTAAATATGAGCAGCAATCACAAAGCCTGACCGATCCATCAGAATGCCTCGAGACAGAGAAGATCGAAGAGAGATCAGGCTGATTTTGTGTAGCAACTGGTTTCAGGTTTTTTGTTTGTTTAATCACTGGCACATTTTATTATAGTTATTTAAAAACTCCTTGATAATGCCATATATATAATATATATATATAAATAGCTAGATAAATTTATGTTTTTAATTGTTCTTGGTTGCACTACAATATTGTTATTTAATCCTTAAATGGAAATATTTCTTGAAAATTGTGTAAATGCCATATGAAACCAGCATGAATACTTGAAGGGGGAAAAAAAATTGAGTTGCATCTTATTTAAAAATTGCTGCATGCTGCAAATGTTGTTTATTGTTTGTTTGAAAATATATAATATCCAGTATGTGCAATTCTGGGGGAAAACAGCAACATTCTCCGTTTCTCCTTATCAGGGATGTTTTTTTGGTAGTTTTTTTACTGTACTGTTTCCCAGAAAACCTGAATCTTGATGCCTGCAAGAGTGAAATGCACTTAAAAGTTGCACTTATACCTCATCCTGTGTATCATCATTTAATGTTGTTGATTATTTATTGCAAAAGAGTAAGTTATTTTGAAAGAAACTCTTACCAAGAAAGAGATCTTACCAAGTATTGCTTGTTTCACCAGCAGATGGCCCTATATCAATATCATTGAGGGGTTTTTCCATCTGAACTGTTTGTTTTCTGTGTGTCATTTTTAACCGAAACAAGACAAATTCACAGCATGTTGTTGCATTTAGGTATAACCACAGTTGTAAAGGATGAAAATCAGGATCATACTCTTCATTTGTGCCTTATAATCACAAACTTGCTGCCTATCAAATCTCCAAAGTAATGTCTATATTCAACCAAATTATTCAGAATATTCAATCCGAGTGTATTGAAATGTACTGTATAATGTTTGTCCTGTAAATCACTGTAGAAGAACTGTCAATCTATCAAAAATGCTGGATATTCAACTCAGTTTGTAGCTAGTAAACAAAGTTGCTCGATGAACAAAGTCTTCTGTTTTAATTAATAATATGGTAATTTGCTTAACAAATAATAACCTTGTCTGTGCATCTAATTGCATTCGATGTGTATTACTGATATTGCCTTCGACTGTTAATTAGAGTTAATGAGGCTAAAGTAAAGCATGTTCCATATGATATATGTGAAGGCTTGACTCATGCTGTATTATTAGAATATCTGCTTTAACACCCTTTTCAGGAACGAGTTGAAAAAGGCTTGAAGGGAAGTGAGTGTTCAGGCTGAGAAAATGTTTTTTAATCGCATCTCTCGTTGAGATTTTCAACTGTTTTAGTTCAAATTTGATCCCTTTTTAAGTTCCGTTGAGACAAGTGTCTTGTTTCTTCATCCTTGCATCATCTGACAGTTTAAAAATTGCTTAAGAACTGTTTAGGCATTTCTCCTCTGTATAGTGTTATTTTTAGACTTGGGTTTAGCAACCACTGCAGAATACAATTTTGTGGTACCTTGCATAAATTTGATGATGATGATGAAATGTTAAAACAGTGTAATTTATATTGAATAACTGAATAGGTATTCAGAATATATATATATATATATTTTCTCTAGTGTGTAATAAAAATGGAAATGCACAGGTACACACGCCGCTCCACTAATATCTCTTGCGGTTTTTTCTTAGCTGTACGTTAGAAATGGACTAATTTCACCCTACTGAGATCTTTCTGATGTCTTTCTGTGTGTTTTGTTACAAGAACATGGAGTTACTGTTACACTAAGAGCACTCAGAAATCCATTATGAGCAATGACCTTGTGCAGCGCTGTTTTGAAACATTAAAGGAGCACATAGCGAGTAAACCCCTGGCTGTATTCATCTGTGACCCTGAGCCACTGTTATGGACGCTAATACAGTGGTCACCTTGGTTTATTATTAAGTGTGTCTGAGCTACATTATTAAATAAAAATAAAATTCTAATGATAAAATGATATGTTAAGAGCTACGTCACTGATAGATTACGTTTACAGAACTAGTCATGATATAAATATATAGGCCTTATTAATAGACGCACACACACAATGCATTTATCCAGTTGGTCATTAGAAATTTAGATTTTAATAAAGGCATATAAATCTATGCATTCTCTGTACCTACCCCATAAGACCTGACACTTATCAGGCATTATTTTCAGGCATTCATGTTGATACACAGGCTTATGTGGTAATATTTGGATTCTCTTTCCCCAGGCATGTTGTAGACAAAAATAGAACATCTGATTTTTTTGGATAAAAGTGTAAGGCTTACTACTATTGGCAGGCTTTCAATCTGCTCTGAGCATCTTATGTCGCTATGGCCAACTCGGATCGACTTACACTAAGCTGTGATTGGAGGTTAAGGATATATATATATATATATATATATATATATAAGTCTCCCTAAAGGCATATATGTCTGTATATATATATGTCATTGTTGTTTTTGTACCTGTAAGCTCATAGTTGCCCCTGGCTCCTTATCTGATCACCTGCACCTGTTTCTCAAGCAATATAAAAGCACACACCACCTTTCAATCAGTGTGTGGTCTTGTCAAGGACAGTTGTGAGATTTACAGCCATCTGTAAGTGTCCAGCTGTGTCTGTGTGCGCTGCTCATCTTTCTGATGAAAACTGTTATCACAGTTTCTCTGTAAGTTTGGTTTATTTTTATATTATGTATATAATTTTATGTGGTATATTATACAGAAGGAAATTGTACTGGAATTTCTAATGCTATAATGTTTCCTGTTTTAAAATACTTAAAAATATGATGTATTTCTGTGATGCAGCACTGAATTGTCATCACCCATTATTCCAGTTCAGAAATATAATATGCTGATATATTATCAGTGCTGAAACCTTTGTGCTGCTTAATTTTATATATGAAGAGTTGATGTTTTTTATTTCAGTTGATGTCGTTTTGTTATTTTTGACTGGGTTAAAAACAACTAAATAGCTACAATAAACCACAATAAAAACACGATGACATAGCACACAAGTTTTTGCAAATAAACTCTTCATATTTTTTTAACCTTTGATACGTTTTGATTCTTTGATGAATAAAAAGTTAATTTATTTTAAATGTTTTTTTAACATATCCTAAGTAGCGCTGTGAAATGATTAATCATATACAAATAAATATATTTTTTTATACAATATATGTGTATGCTGTGAGTATCTACTGTATACATAATTACACACACACACACACACACAGACATGCATGTATATATTAAAAAAAATATATGTAACGTTTACATTATATGTGATATAAATAATATGAATATAAATATATAGTCTTAATTTCTGTAGTATATATATATATATATATATATATATATATATATAAACCCCACACTTTTTAATAGTAACGCATGTAACACAGACTTTTGTTCAGTTCTTATTTATCAAAGAATCTTGAAAAGTATCACAGGTGCCAAAAAATGTTTCCATGATTATAGATCAGCACAGAATAATTTCTAAAGGATCATGTGACACTGACAACTGGTGTAATGATGCTGAAAATTTAGATTTAGATTTACAGAAAAATAAATAAATAAATAAATAAATATATATATATATATATATATATATATATTAAAGTATATTTAAAAAGAAAACTGTTATGTTAAATAGCAATAATATTTCACAAAATTATTATTACAGGTTATTTTGATCAAATAAATGCAGCCTTGATGAGTATAATAAAACATCTTTAAAAACATTAAAAAATTGTGAACAACACTGTATGTATGGTTTTACAGAAGTATGACTGCCTGAATATATTGATTATTATTTATTATGTTACCATGCATTTCAGATCCAAATCACCCTTTCTGAAACAGCTGAAATAAAACTCTGTTTCAATCACAATGCCATAAAATTGTTGCCATTACAGAAACTGTGGTTTTGACTTTTTACTGTGTTTTTATTGTCTGTATTCTGTAGCATTTGGAAGAGAAACAAGTGCTTTTATTTCCAATTCATTAAGAGGAGGCTTTCTTACTCAACAAGTTTAATTGCCTCAATTCAATATATGATAAGTGTGTGATTTAATCCACTAGGGCTCAAAGAGCCTGACAGCATCATCTGTAATCACAAATACAGGCAAATCATGTTGCTGGAAAGACACAGTGAAAACAGAAGCAAAAGATGCAGTTAACCACAAAAGAATTTGAATATCTGCAGAACACAGACCTTCATGTGAGCAGGAGCAAGATGGAAATGAGTTTGAACAGTTCCATTAAAATTCACATAGACTGCATATAATATCCATTTGGTTAAGATCCCAGATTTGATAGAGTGCTATCCGTGCCACGTTTCATCGCTTCATCTGCACCTGTAAAGGTTTATGAGGCTCTGCTCCCCATAGACAGAGATTCGTAATGAGAAATTAAAATACGTTTCACTACGAAATAGACTATACAGTCATTTTTACTAAACTTACTTAGTTCCCATTAGGTCTGTGGATACCAGATAATTTCAAGGGCACACAAAGTGGCCCCAAACCCTATTTGAACACGTCCGCCAAACCCCTTTTTTTAATTAAAAGGAAAATATAATATTCTTTTGAAGCTAAATAGCACAGGACAGTATTTATAGTTAAATCAAACACGTTTAACAAGTAAATAAATGTATATGGAGTTCACTGATATTCAAATCTCTTAAGTTTGTCATGCTATGAACCCTTCTGCTTTTATTTCTCCCAGCATGCTTTGCTTCCCATCCCCTAGGCAGTGCACATGGTGTTTTGAGCATATGGCTCCAAAGTCCAACATGACTGTGTTTTTTTGCAAAAGCAATTCTAGCCAAAAGTCTAGCTTCTGCAATTAATATGCCTACATTAACCAATTAATAAATGCATTAACTTAGCATTAATTCAAGATCAAGGACAGTCACGGCTCAACTATACTGCAGTGTTCGAACAAAGCAAAACAAAACCTTTGTAGTGCAGTCAGTCCTCCTTTTAGACCTGTATGCTGAATATCAGACTACTCAAGATTGAAGAACGTCTTACTCTGCATTCACATGAAAGCACTGACTGTGACCACTGATTGGTATTATATAAATATTATTTCATGAAAGCCCCAGAAAATGTATAGATAAACCTAGAAAGTGTCAGAATAAAGAAATACATGAGTCTGAAAGCACTGAGCAGAATTGTAGCTTTGATGAGACAATATTGAGCCCATAGCGCCACTATATTGTTGAAAGCTATTCATTAGCCATTAGGATTTGACAACTGCGGTTTGTCACAGTATAGAGACAAAAGGGGAATTAAACCATGAGCAAATTGACGATTAAGCATCTCCTTTATTACTGGATAATGAAATGCACAGTATGAATCATTGTAGTCACTGCTCATTTAATACGCAGAGACAAGTATAAGTAAGTTCTATGAAATGAAACACTGTTTTTATGAGGCTCTCATCTATTGTTGCTTGTTTTTAGCATCAGCACTAATTCCACTAATGTCTTGAGCCATTGGACAGTACTTTATTTTTTATTTTTTTTGAAAGCACAAATACATAGGCTAACATGTGTGATAAATTCAGCCTCATTCAAAAGCTACAAGAACAGAATGTCTAGTACATAATGAAACTAAACTAAGGTTAGCATTTCAATTTCAGACAGGTTTATAAAAATAATAAGCACTAATGGGGTCAGAGCCCCTGCTGATGCATCATGCTTTGTTTTTGACAACAATAATGACAGCTTATCTGTAATATTTTCTGTTTGACTAAACAGTGAGAGCCTGTATTACTAGGCAAGCACAAGTGCAATGTATAATGGAAGGCTGCTTATGTTGTATAATGGCTAATGCGGAAAAAGTGATCCAGTGATGGGTGAAGCATCCAGGTCATGTTTCAGTGTAAAAAAAAAACAAGAGGAATGATAGAACGCAAAAGCAAAGATCACATAGTATTAAAAATGCAATTAATATAAAGTCAAGTGAGGTTGAAGAGCTCATGAGATGTTGAAATTAAGTCTTTAAGAGAAGAGCAGACAGTGAGTGAAATCTGAGCAAGAGGTGAAGTGCTTTTACATTCATCTGATTGAAATGTGCACTTATTGCTTTGCTAATTCAAAGAGCCCAGGTGAAAAAAAATGCATTTCCATAATCCTTAAAGGAATAGTTCACCCAAAAATTAAAATTCTGTCATCATTTAGTTCCAAACCTCTATGCATTTCTTTGTTCTGTTAAGGCGAGACACTACAGGTGAATAGGGTAACATTTTTAACTTACAAATAGGACCATGAAACATTACCAGTTGATTACTCACATGAATAGGAGAAAAAAATGTATTGCAAGTTTTTTAAAATTTTATGTTTAAATATGCAAAAGAGGCAATATCTCATTAAATGTGCGTAAATTTGCATATATTTCCGGTACATATATCTGAATATAGAATAAAGCCAGGTGCAAGATTATTTTTTCATTTTGTTTATACACAAAATGAAAAAAAAATTACAGAGGGATTTTAGGATATCTGCTTTCATTACCTAGGAAATCAAAATATACCACCCATAGCCTTAAAATATAATAAATAGCCTTATAAATTAAAATGTCACATAACTCAGGCCAGGAATGATTTATTAACAAATCCCTCTGTAAATATCTTCAGAGTACTAGTGAGAGTATAACTGGAAGGTTTGATGTACATAGATGCAACATAGGCTGAGATATTGGTACCGGAAAATGAAAAAAAGCTCATTTTGAGAAAACGGCATTTGAAGATTTAAATACGGGAAGAAAGTTATGGTCACAAGTGAACAAAATGGCATAAAATAATAATTTTAATGTATTTTTTTAAACATTTTCTTTATAGTATTTCTAAAGAACACATTTTGAGGGACTAAACTAGCCCAAAATCTCAAAATTGACCACCGCATAAAAAACAATGTTTTTGCCTGCAGTGTCTCGCCTTAAACACAAAGGAAGATATTCTGAAGAAGGGTCACCATTGACTTCCATAGTATTTTAACTATGGACGTCAGCGGAGACCCAAAACAGTCTGCTTCAAAACTTTCTTCAAAATATCTACTTTGTGTTCAGCAGAACAAAACAAAATTCGTACAGATACAAGGGTGTTGATGACAGAATTTTCGTTTTTGGGTGAACTATTCTTTAACATGAACTTAAGACAGAACACCATGAACATGAACTAAATTGTGTTTTTCTCTGTATTTAAGAAATGTATTTAGCTACCACGGCACCCATTTTTCAAAGTACACTGAAGTGTACTACAGGTGGTGACTGATTACGTTTCTTAAACATAATGTGTGAATCAAATGTGTGAATTCTGCAAATGTTTAAATTTGATTGGGTTTGACTCACGTTGAGATTATTTAGCCTATAATCAGTTTTTCCATTTTTTTTCCAGGTTTTTTTCCATTTGAGAAAGCTACATTTAAGGTAATCATTTTATAATGTATAATTGATGCCATCCAAAATTGTAATATATACATACTTTGAGATGGATGCCTGTGAACTGGAAAAAGAAATTGACCACCGATTTATGTTGGCCCATCTGAACATCATGCCAACAAAACCAGGCCATTCAAGAATAATATGTGCTGTGACAGGAATAGCTATCTGAAAAATTAACTTTATCTGTCTCAATACTTTCCTGATGAGGATATAATGATGCAGTCCCCCCTCATACACCACTGGACTACGTCTGAAGGTTTGTGTCAGAAGATATGATCAAGGCTTTAACAGGTAACACCAATGAGTATAGTTTTTTAAAAAAAAAAGGAGCATGTATAAAATGATTAGAAGACTATGGACATTAAACATGATTATGAACAGAGCTTGTAAATACCAGTAAATTGTTTTGACCAACCACATATTTTTAAAACAAATATAATATAAGCAGTGCAAATGAACCCTTAAATCTTCTTTAAATCTGTTCAGACAATTAGTAAAATCCCTGAAATTCTGCTACACCAAGAGCCCAATGATCATTTATTCCTGCATTTATTCCAACATATACATGGTGAATGTTTTCACGTTTTTCTACATTTTGGTCTTTCAGGGTTAAGAGAGTGCTTTTTCTAAACTGGGAGATGGGTCTCTTAGAGCAGGAGGCTCACCTATAAACCTTTTATGTTACTAGTAGCACACACTGTCTATTTTCAGATCAATAGACCAAAGTCAGAACAGAAAGGAATATAAAACATAGAAGAAAATCCAATATGTCCGGATATGGCTCAGCCTACACAGGAGCTGGAAGTGAGGTGACTGACGGCTTCTGCCTGGAGGCCGAACCGATTAGATCAGTGCACTTACTCACTCAGAGTGGGAGGATAGATTGGCTATCAGCATTGTTTAACCTGTGAGCCTGTCCATCAACAGAAATCATTACACCAGCTCAGGGAGTGCATGGCCATATATCTGTGATGCAAGTGAGAACACAACACATTTAGCATCTCTTGCAGTTTTAAAAGTTTCATGCATTATTTAAATAAGAACTAAATATGTGCATGGCACAAGAATCATCACTTACACATGACGACAGCTGTTAAAAAAGAATGATAATGTGTTCACCCGCTGCTGAATAATGGCTTAATAATGTAAGGTGTAAAAAAAGTTATTTTCTCAAAAGCAGTCATAGCATCACTATGATTTCTATTACTTCTGCTCAGTTATAGGACATTTTAGACTTGATGTTTGTTGTTCATTTGTTAAATCACAAGTTAATGTAAAGTGGCTGGATTAGGTTTAATAATCTTAGTAATGTGAGTTGTAACATGCTGCAGGACTATTAATTTCTAGAATGCACTGTGGGGTAATATAACTTTCCATTCTGCTGTTTTTGATTGTACTGTTATCGTCCCTATCAGACATTTATTGTATTAATAATCACCTATTGTGGAATTGACGTGCATTGAGGTTAGACTTTGTGTCTCTAGTTGGGTATTTAAATGTATTCCCCAGTCAATCCACACAGCTACATCCAGATAGTTCCTTACTTGATCAACACACATAAATAATAAATAAATACGGCCCAAGATGATATGATAGTCAGCAGCATCCCATCAACCCTTTAAAAAGCAGTTTTCAATGTATTTACATTCATCTACTTATTTTCTATGTTCATTTGTGAAAAGCTCCAGTGCTCACGTAATTGATTGTCAATCTATATGACTTAAACTTGGTTTTAATAATTATTATGTTGTGTACTTATAATAGGTTTTCTTGATGCTTTAGCATGATAATTTACTAAATAATAATACATTGTTGCCAGAGTAAATATTTACATCCTTATTAATAAGCCTATCATCAATGCTTGCACGTGTTCCTCTACATTTTCCCAAAATGCTTACACCACATCCACCCCTCCACCCACGCAGCCAGCCAGCCATGTGACATTGCCAGATATATAAAAAAAAAAAAAACACTTAAGTGTAGGTGGGAGGTGGAGAAAGAGTCAATATGGCTTTTAGAGCAATTGTTCTAATTTTATAGGGAGGGTGAGTAGTGAAGTGATTCAGGAGGAAATGGCCCAAATATGGGAGTGTATGAGTGTGGGCTAACAGTCTGGCTCTAAGATAACTGTCATAAACATCCACACCTCTCCATCTGGACAAACAGCAGAGGTGCAGCATTACAGGACTGATTGTAGGAAGATAGACTGATTTAGGCATTTTTGGGCTATGAGAAGCTGGCCTTTGAATTATTCTCAGAGTCACAGAAATATTGAGATACGAATAAGTTGAGGATACAGTAATTATTTCCTTTCTATTGTGAAATATCTCAGACAATTGTGAAATTGTCATTTGTAAATACTTTATTTTTTTATTAAAACACCTATTTTTTTTATTTTGGACAAATAAATAAATAAATACATACATCTATGACAACATAACATTAGACTATGAATAATGATGAATGCTGTAGCTCACTTATAATTAATACCAAAATAAATTAAAAAAAAGTTATGTTTATTAATCTAATAAAGTTACCCAATTTACCCATTTCTTTACATATTTCTGTATTGAAAATCCGTAAACAACACATCTAAGCAGTGAATACTTCTCAGCAGCTGATGCAATCTCTAAAATTGCTGTATTATCATATAAATATATTTCCCTAGCAATAACTTGTCGGTCTTTCAAAGAATCTCATGGTTGTCAGCACACCATATGACACACAAACACATTTAAAGATGCTCTTAATGTGGGTGAGCTGAGGTGTCCGCTAAGGGATCTCATCTGAGATTCATTCTTCAGGGTATTTCTGCTCTGGCTGATAACATGCCAGTATTGACCGCAACTTGACCCCAAAGATCTAGTTAATTACAGACTGACAAATCTCCCTTTTCTGTCAAAGATACTAGAAAGGTTAGTATCTTCACAATTATATTCCTTCTTAGAGAAAAATGGTATCTGTGAGGATTTCCAGTCAGGATTTAGATCATATCATTGTACTGAGACTGCTCTAATTTGAGTTACTAATGACCTGCTTCTATCATCTGATCGTGGTTGTATCTCATCATTAGTGCTATTGGATCTCAGCGCTGCGTTTGACACTATTGACCACAACATTCTCTTGAATAGACTAGAAAACTCGATTGGCATTAGTGGAAGTGCTTTTGCATGGTTCAAATCATACTTATCTGACCGCTATCACCGCTATATTTGTAGCAGTGAATGAGGACGTATCATATCGATCACAAGTGCAATATGAACCTCAAGGCTCTGTACTAGGGCCGTTACATTTTACGCTTTACATGTTACCCATGGGAGATATTATCAGGAGACATGGTGTTAGCTTTCACTGTTATGCTGATGATATTCAGCTCTATGTTTCTTCTCAGCCAGGTGAAACACACCAAATTGAGAAACGGAATGCATAGCTGATATAAAAAATTAGATGACAAGTAACTCCTTACTGTTAAATTCTGAAATTTAAGTGCTACAGCATTTTAAATAGTTACATACCTTATTGAATAAACACCCAATTTTTCTCTCCTTTATTTTTATTTATAAAATTTAAATGTGATGACTTCGTTTAAATATGATGTTCTGTGACATACATGCTAACTGTAACATACCAGACAAGGCGGTTGGATCCATTTGCAGTATTTTAATGTAGGGATGGTCAGACAGTCCCTAGTATCCCAAGATGTCCAGCGCTGGGGCTGTCATGGACCAGGTGGAGTACTCTGTCTCGTAATGCAGTGGGGACGAACGTCTTGCAGTTCTGGCGGGGCAGGCAGAACGGAAGTGTCCAGACTTTCCACAGTAGAGACAGAGTCCCTGGTCGTTCTCTTTCCTCCGCGGACAGATGTGTGGCTCCGATCTGCATGGGCTCAGGGGCGGCCGCGGTGTAGTAAGTGCTTGGACTGGGCAGTGTGCGACGGCTCCGGCGTGAGTGCATGAGTTGGTCGGTTCTTATAGCAAGCTCCATGTACTGGGGAAGTGAGAGATCGTCTCCGCGACCGGCCAGTTTTGCTTGGAGCTCCTCCCGAAGCCCGCGGTGGTAGATGGACATTAAGGGGTCGGAGTCCCAGCCTGTGCGAGCTGCGAGGGTGCGGAACCGCATGGTGAACTCAGCAGCAGTGGAGAGGCCCTGTTGGAGCGCTAGTAGCTCATCCTTAGCGCTCTTTCCGTCCACGGTGTGGTCGAACACCTCTCTGAATTGTCTGAGGAAGCTTTCATAAGTGGGGAACGCCATCTGACGCCCCTCCCAAAGCGCCGTAACCCACTCCAAAGCTTCTCCTGTCAACAGTGAGCATACCAGCGACACTTTAGCGTCATCGCTGGTGAAACAGGCGGCTTGTGATTTCATATAGATGTCGCACTGTATGAGAAAGCCCTTGCACTTGCCGGCGGCGCCATTGTACTTCTCAGGAAGCGCCAGCCGCGCGGCGCCGGGGGTGTAGTGCTGTGGCCGGAAGGGCGCGAAAACGCCGAGGTACGTGGGTTAAAAGGGTCCGGGTAGGAACTAATATTCTGGCGAAGGTTCCCGGAGGAGAGGAGCGATCCGTGACACTAACAACTTTACTGCATTTAGAAAAAAGGAGCCTGGTGAAGTACGGAACACAGCTGTCACCATCTTTGCTGTAATGGAGCAAGAGGGGACATTGTCTTTAAATTCCATTGGATGTTTTGATTCTATTTGAAGATGATGTCTTGGTTCAGTGCACTGTTCCTTTTTTTGCATTAAAGTATTCCTGTATTTACAAATGTTTCTACTCTAAGTGCTGTTTATCTTGAGGAAAGCATTTTTTTACATAAAAATTATCCACTGTTATAATTTTATTATATTATTTAGCAGAAAATGCATTTAAAATGGATTTTGTTAAACATTTCCTTGTTTTGTGTGATCTTTACTTATTTGGTAAAAAGACTGATTAGCTTAAATGTTATGTTTTTGAATATATAACCCACTGGTTTTGTTTTATGTTTAATGCTAAAAAAACATTTGTTGTATTTCAGTAAATACTTGAGAAAACACTCCTGTCATTTTTTTGTAGCTGTGTTTTGGCTTAGGCTTATGTAACTTTATTGCTTTGATTTTGAGGAACTTAAACCATTTAGGGCAATCGATTTCCTCAAACCATTTAAGTAGCTTTATAGTTGTTAAGACTTAGTTACCTGAATTCAAACTGACTGAGTGGAATAATCTTAAAATGTTTAAGTTGAGTTTACTTTAATTGACTGTGCCAACACTAAAATAAATATGTTAATATAACTCAACTGAATGAGTTTATAGTACTCTGTATTAATTGTTTTTTCAAACCTTAAATGGTTTAATGCAATCGGTTTTCTCAAACGGTTTGAGTTACCGTCAATGGATCTGTCTGCTGCTTTTTATGTGGTTAACCACCAGGGGCCAGTTGCACCAGCTGGACGTATGCCCGGTCGTAAGACTAGGCTGGACGTAAAATGCGTTTTAAGTCCTGCGTAGAATTTATACCCGTTGCACTATCTCGACGTAAGCTACATCTGAGACTAAATCTTACGCCTAGTGAGAGGTAGGTGTAATGTAAAAATCATGATTTGCTCTGACATTCGTTTTTACGCTAGCAACAGTGTGGTCTTTATCGTTAGCAAATTATCTGAAATCTCCTCTATGGGCTCAAATGGTGGCCCACAGAGGGCTTCTAACACAACAGCCAAGTCCCAAGAGGGCACCCGGGACTGTACTGGTGGCCTCAACCTCAGCGCACCGCACCGGAAGCGTATAACCAGGGGTTCTTTACCAATATAGCCACCACGTAAACCTTCAAGGTGGAGTGAGTGACCCCAGTAGCAAACCTAGCCTGCAAGAATTCTAGAACTGTACCAACTGGACAGTTAACTGGCGTTCTTTACACCATGAAGTTAATAATTTTAATTTTAGGCCACACAGCTTTCTCGTAGATGGAGCTCTGGATTGGAGAAGGGTCTCTACCACCTCGGCTAAGAGACCAGTGGCTATGAGTTGCGCCCCCTCAGAGGCCACACTCTCAGACTCCACAACTCCGTACAGGGGTGAACTATTGTGCCCCCTCCTTAAGAGAGAAGATCCCTCCTAGGAGATCTATAAGGTCTGAGAACCACACTCGGCCTGGCCAAAACGGTGCTACTAGCAGTAGGCTGACCTCGTCCTGGCACACTCTCACCAGAACTCCAGGGAGCAGAGCGATCAGGGGTAAAACGTACAGACAAAGTCCATAACATAAGTCCAAGTCTGTAACAAGGCATCCAGTTCCAGAGGAGCTGGATGAACTAGAGAGTACCAGAGGGGACATTGCGCGTTCTCTCGAGTTGCGAAGAGGTCCACCTCTGCCCTGTGGTATTTTCTCCAAATCTGCTCCATCGCTTCTGGGTGAAGCATCCATTCCCCGGGCCTCGGCCCCTGTCTCGACAGGATGTCTGCCCCTACATTTAGATGCCCAGGAATGTAGGCGGTCTCAGTAAGAGGGACCTTTTTCCAGGCCCACACAAGGATCTGGTGTGCCAGCTTGTACAAGGGGCGCGACCGCAGACCTCCTTGGTGATGGATGTAAGAGACAACAGATGTGTTGTCGGTGTGAACCAACACATGCTGTGAGTCCTGAGAATGGCATTCGCAGGAGACATCTCGTAACACCGGCGGGGTACGTGAAGCAATCTCCCGTGGTCAGCTTGGTACACCTGTAATAGCGCCATGGTATGCAGACACGCACCTGCCTGATCCGCTGCTGAGTACCCCCTACCCACTAAGCTAGAAGTAGTTCTCAATGGCTTTGTGGGTTGCTAAGTTGGGAGGGAGATAGCTCACGAGCGTCTGCTCTACCCCGAGGCAACGTCTTGTAGCCGCTCTCGCTCATTCCGCTCTCGCTCATTCGCTCGGATTCCTCTTCATTTAATTCAACCTCACAGAGATCAAGTTGCAATCCCTACGAATGCCGTCGCCACTTCACCTCGGCGTGAGTGGGACCGGCACCGCAAGGATCGCTTATGAAGGCTCCCTCTCGGTCGAAGAGAGCCTTCTGGAAGCGAAGCACACATAACGGCAATATTTCACAGTGTTTGCAACCCTCCTTATCACTTTGTTGAAAGGCTGCATCAGCATGCTTCGCTCCCATGCAGACTACGCAGAGCGTGTGAGAGTCATCGGGTAATATACACCTCTCACACTGGCTCGCACAAACTTTGTAGCTGCCTTCGCCCCTTTTTGATTTTTGTTTCATTAGTAGATATACCTACTAAAACAGTTCAAGCCTATAACAATGTTTAGATTTTTAAAATGCGCTATAATAATTAATGTGGGATATGTTTGTGCGGAGAGGTTCGAGTGTGCTGAGCAGGACGCAGAGGCAAAAGCGCAATCACTTGCATTTTTTTCAGAAACAAAATAGCCTACGTCGTCAGTTTAAATGTCCATAATTAAATAAATCATTTGAAACTGTAAAGAGTCAACAAAACATTGTGATTTTATAGGCTAAATTAAAAAAAGTTTTTTTCTTAACCTGCCGCCTTCATTTTTAATGTGTGTTTGAAGAATTCTGTCATGGAACGTATAGGGAGACTTCAGATAGAAAAATCATGGTGTTGTGGATTCATTTGTTGAAGCGCGAGCTCGCCTCAGCTGTATCTTTAACTGGGAGAGAATGTGTCTGTGAGGAAGGGCATCGTCTACGCCGGGCGTAGCTGCGCCTGGTCGTAGTTTTTGATGGTGCAACTAGTGTAAATATTGAGCAGAAAGCTGGTGCAACCGGCCACAGATCTTCCTGTCAACCCTATTGGCAATGTACATCTCAGGAACCACACTTCAGTGGTTTGAGTCTTACCTCTCAGATAGGTCCTTCAAGGTATCTTGGAGAGGTGAGGTGTCAAAATCGTAACATGTAAATACTGGTGTGCCTCAGGGCTCTGTTCTTGGACCACTTACGTTTTATGTCTGCATGGCATCTCTAGGTTTTGTCATTCAGACACATGGCCTTTCATATCATTGCTATACTAATGACACTCAACTCTACCTCTCGTTCCATCCTGATGATCTGACAATAGCTGCTTGCATCTCAGCTTGTCTAACAGACATGTCTTGGATGAAGAACCATCACCTTAAACTCAACGTTGCCAAGACAGGACTGGTAGTGGTTCCATCAAATCCATCAATTCATCACAATTCCACCATCCACATCAATCATAACTTCTTCAAAACCAGAAACCTTGGAGTTGTGATTGATGATGAGCTGACTTTCTCAGACCACACTGCTAAAACTGCCTGGTCCTGCAGATTTGCTTTATTCAATAAGAAGAAGATCCAACCTTTTCTTTTGGAACATGCTCCTTTTCAGAACTCCTTGTTCAAGCTCTTGTTCTGTCCAGGCTGGACTATTGCAATGCTCTCTTGGCAGGTCTTACTCTCAAAAATGTTTGCCTTCAAAACCACCACTGGTTCTGCACCCCTTTACCTAAAACCTAAAAATTAATTACTTACAACCTACAGACTTATGTGCCCTCTAGAAGCTCGGGTTCTGCAGGTGAACAGGGCTTTATTGTGCCATCTCAAAGAGGCACAAAATCTTTTGCTGATTTTTATTGCTTTCATTGTCCTCATTTGTAAATTGCTTTGGATGAAAGCGTCTGCTGAATGACTAAATGTAAATGTATCATTCATGTTTTTTAGGAAACTTTGTCAAATCAAGAGGCAATGTAGACAGTTAATTTGTATGCAACTGAAGTTAGTATTAGTATGCGACACACAAATGAGTGCCCCACAAAGTTTGTGACCTTATGTGCTTGGAAATATCATGTGCAGAGCAAAGACATAGGGCGGCAGAGGTGAGACACTTCAGCTCGGAGGACATGCTGCTTTGCACTTCTGACAGTTCTGGCAGCCAAGACACATGCTTCCTCTTTCCCACTGGCTTTCTCGGCAGTTCCCTTCTTCCCAGACAAAACTAACCCAATTAGTGAGTGCTAAAACCCGGAGTTATTGTCCTAGAAAAAGGTGGGAATTAATGCCAGATTAATAAGTTTTAAAAACGTTTCAAAATACCCTTCTCCTATTTTTTCAATGTAAATTTCTTTTTCTCAGAACGCAGTCTAAATTAGACTACAAAAGAAGGAGTCACATCAACACCATGCTGCCTATAGCCAAGCCATTCAGGGGAATGAGTATGGGATTTGCTTTTTAATGGCTACATTAATAGGAATTTTATTTACAAAATGTTGTAAATATATGCTGGATGTTGCTGTACTTAAGTTGTGTCATTGTTAAATCAGAGTTTGGAAGGATTCAGGCAAGCAAATCCCCATGACCTTTGGCGTCTACTCATTATTGCTATGAGTTGTCGTCATTATTACATATCCATATTAGATGGCTGACATATGCAATTTCATGCTCTAGAAAAGCTGTAGCTGAAACACTTGCCTAAGTAGATGTGTAATTTAAAATGGAATAGATTTTGTGTTTACATCATTATACAGAACTACATAGAATGGTCACTGTATACATAAAGCACAGTCTTTCACTATAAAAGCCTTTTTATATGTTTTTAAATATCCCTTTCTATAGCTTAAGTGATGCCATGTTGGTTCCAAAATAGCAGCAGCTGTGGCTGATACACAAGATGACAGAATAGTGAGTGTGTTTCCATCTGCGGTGTGACATGGTCCTGATAAGGAGATCTCTTCTGATGAGAGTAGATGTGTTCAAGGATTCAAGGATTTTTTATTGTCACACCAGTTCACATTTACATGTTTGTGGTACGAAATTAGTACTCAGGAC
>JAUMHI010000053.1:2277670-2289283 GCA_032359435.1 Enteromius unitaeniatus | reverse complement strand
ACAGTGCAATTATTATCGTCTATGCGTTCAGAACAAAAGGCATCGTAGCAATCACTTGAGAATGTACTTACTAGTCAGATGGAGTCAGATTATTTACACAATGCATCTTAAGTTGAAGCTTAATGTACTAGTACAGCCCAATCCACCTGATCAAATAAAGGATAAGCATTATAACCAGACATATATCCAGTAAAATACACTCTTGACATTTTAAAGAGTAAATTCAGGTGTCTGAATCACAGCAGTGAACCAATGCTGTGTCACTTGAATGGCATCTCTGAAAATAAAGATGACACAAATTATTTATGTAATTTAATATAAACATGGAAATAGAGTACATTATATTCCACAGCTTATTTTGGCACTTATAAATCAAAATATAAATAAATAAAAAACATAAAACTTAAATTGCAGTTGGGGAATAGAAATCAGCTCATGCAGACTGTGAAAACAACTGGGCAGAGGCTATTTTCACGTATAAATAGTGTCCAGTGGTATTAGTAGTAAATGGGGTTCGGCAAATGACAAAAGAGGTATTTATAGCTTGATTTATTGTTTTATAGCCCTTTTATGACTTAATGAGGGGGTCATAAAAACTACACCCTGTACACCCCCACGTTCTGCCATAAATTCCGGAATGTTAATGGGCAACTGTTGAAATGAGAAAATAATTGTTTTTTGCACCTAGGTAAAAACAAACAGTTAGTTTGACAAAGTTTCTTCATGAAGATACGAATACAATGACCCGGGATTTTCAGTTGTCTGCCGAACGTATCGGTAGATATGTGTTTGACAAAGCGATGCGTACTGTGAAGATCTACGCTACAGGTGTTGAAGACAATTTTACAGCGCAGGAGCCCTGTCTGGTTTTCCCCGCCGAAGACTAGAGGATATTCTACAACTATGTTTGGAGAGATCTCAACGACTGCGGTGATGAACCATTGTACATAGCAGAGTGGGATGATATAGTTCTGGGTACAAGATTTTGCATCGTTGGAGATCACACTAAAAAGTTGCCGGACGACAGCGTTTACATCTTCTGCTGTGACGACAAGACAAAGATCCGTGAACGCGTCTGGCCTATTCCTGCAGTGGAACACCATACGCAATATGACATGAAATTTTTGTTTCAGTGGAAAGATCTTCATAGAATCAATGAGATTTTTACATTTATTGACAAAATGTTCAGATGGTGTGATATGTACGACCATTACAACTCTGTAAAGGTGAAATTGTTCCAGCCGGAACAGGGCGTCCCCAGGGGCTCCGACCGCCTCTTATCTCCACCCACCTACTACAGCCATTAAAAAGTCTGCAGAGATCCGAACGCTCTCTACATCGAATGGGGCCATGTCTCAAGAAATCTTTTCGCATACCCCTTATACTGCGTCTACAACCGACTTTGCCGATGATAATGCCGTCGAGCATATGTCGATGGACACTACACCTGACCCGAGCAAAGAAGGCTTGGATAAATTCTGCGCTGAACTCGGGTATCGCAACCTGACCTTTCTACACGCCATGTGTACCCCCTCGGGACACTCAGGCTTCAATAACACGGATGGGTGTTTCAATGGGGCCGGATTCAGAATTATAAAAAACACGATCGTACTGCTGCTGCAGCACATTATCGACAGAAAGCTCAAGGATGAGTGTGAGGGGTGCGCTTCGGACCACCCCAGCCAGCTGCAACATTCCTGTGTGTTCGAGCCATCCCCCTATTATTTTGACTCGCGCTTTGAAGAGCTGTCCCCAAACTGTTCAAGCCTGATCTCCAGACCATCATCGACTTCACACTGCATTGCTGTGGTTTAATGACCAACAACGTTCTGAGAATTCAAGGAGCTGCCGCCGCTATTATGCAGGAATCAAGAGACGAGCCATTCATCGTCGCCAAACTGCAAGAAATCAGAGAGAAGTTGCTGGACAAAACCTGTAAGAAAGCCATTTACGACGCCGTAGATCTCTGGCAGAGCAATCCCATTCCCCCAGGCTTTTGACATGGGCTGCGTGTGTAGCGTAAAACAATTTTTTAAAAACTATGTGATCATACCACGTTATAAAGAACAAATGATCACCATACTGCGTACTATCATCGACTGCAAATGCAATCCCGAGAGGGATTACGAGGATCAAACAACACGTATAAAAAATCTCAAGAAACAAATGGTCATTGTAAGAGGACTGGCTGAATCATGGAGTGATTTGGTAGACCTATGCACAAACAGCGACGAGCCACCGGCTGTAATGTTTAAAAAACTTTTAGTTGAGCTGTCTGTAACAGGCAGAGAAATACGTGTTAGCGATGTGCTGTGTATGTGTACATATGTAACCGATGTTTGTGTGAAACTCATTGCTGAAAATAAGAGCCGCAATGCTTACAGACTGATTGAAATCCTTGTAAACTACATACTAGAGCAGTGGTTCCCAAAGTGGGGGAGACATTGAGGGGGGTTGCGAGAGGATTCCCAAGAAATCAAATAATTTTTAACTATTATAAATAACATATTTTATCTATAACTAACAAAAGATAAAAAATATAGATAAACCTACACGTAATGTGTAGGTAATTTTCATCTCTTTATGCTTAGGATATTATTTTTGTTGAAATTAAACGATGGTTAATATCAACTAATGTGCACCGTTGTGCACAACATTTGTATTTTTTAACCAATTCTTAGGATAGTGGGGGTCACGAGTCACTGGCACGGTTATTTTGGGGGTCACAAGCTGAAAAGTTTTGGAACCCCTGTACAAGAGCACGGCTTTACGTCTTGTGAAAAATGTCTCTACTTCTTGGACAATCTGTAACAACGTTTGATTCTCGTCATTATCATGTAACCATTATTTTAAATGTTTGTCTGTTATTTAAAATAAAATACTATGTTATAGCACACGCGGTGTCATTCTTACGAGTACGTTCGAAACGTCAACATGGCAGAGATTATGAGAAAAGTTTATTACGATCCATCCAACCCGGGGTCTCTAGGGGGGAAGAAAAGGTTAAAAGCAGCCGTTTTGAAGAATACCGTAGTAAGCCTGAACGACGAGCAGATTTCGGACTGACTGTCGGGCGAGGATGCGTACACATTACACAGATCGGCCCCTAAAAACTACAGACGTAATAGAGTTGTGGTGTACGGTACGGATGCTCAGTTCCAAGCCGACCTCGTTGAGATGCCAAAGAGAACGATAATAACAAATATTTGCTGACGTACATCGACGTGTTTAGCAATTATGCTTGGGTCAGAATGCTTAAGAATAAGACTGGGATCGAGGTTACTAAGGCGTTTGCGTCTATACTTGAAGAGGGACGTGTTCTAAAGAAATTGCAGATGGATAAGGGTACTGAATTTTTTACAAACATTTCCAAGATCTGATGAAAAAACACAGCGTTCCTGATTTTGCTACGGCTACTGATTTGAAAGCGAGCGTCGTGGAACGATTTAATAGAACATTAAAAAGCTGGATGTGGAGATTTTTAACTGCTAAAACTCGAGACGCTATGTGGACGTTTTACAGGACATTACGCAGGGGTACAACAGCAGCTACCACAGGAGTATCAAGATGCGACCCATGGACATCAACATAGAAAACCAAGGTATCGTGTTATTTAACAGTTATATAAATAAAATAGATTTGGTGGATCTGCAGAAGCCTTAAAAGAGCAATGTTTTAACAAACGAGGTCATTCGAGTACAAAGCTGCCATGGACGATCAAGGTTTCTACGTGATGCTGCTATGCAACGCTTCTCTGTCAGTTTACCCCGAAAACCGTATTTCGAGTTATACGACCCGACTGGCGAAAACTTTAAACCTTAAGGGCAGGTGGCAAGTAGGACTCGTCGAGATCGAATACCCTAGGACCTGGTACACCATTAACGAGGACGACGGATATTTCAGCCTAAACGCATACAACGTCCCAACCCAGCATCATGCTAATAAACCCGACGGATTATCAAGAACTTCAGTCGGGTGGCGGCACCGCCCATTCTTTACTGGGAACCCCAATGGGAACAGGCTTTCCAGGAACTGAAGGCTCGGTTCACCTCAGCACCCATACTCCGGCACCCTGACCCCCTTAAGCAGTTTACTGTAGAGGTTGACGCATCGAGCACCGGCATTGGGGCAGTGCTTTCCCAGAGACAGGGCGAACGATAACTCTGCGCCTTCTACTCCCGCAAACTTACCTCGGCGGAACGCAACTACGACGTGGGGGATAGAGAACTGCTGGCCATGAAATCAGCCCTTGAGGAGTGGCGTCACCGCCTCGAGGGATCCACACAACCGTTTCTGGTACTTACCGACCACAGGAGCCTGGAGTACATTCGTAGTGCCAAAAGACTCAATGCCAGACAGGCCAGGTGGTCCCTCTTCTTCACATGTTTTAATTTCCCCATCACTTACCGACCAGGCTCCAAGAATGGGAAGGCAGATGCCCTGTCATGCCATTTCGACACACCCACTGACCAGAGACCACCTGATTTCATTATCCCTCCTCCTCGCATCCTGGCACCTATACGGTGAGATATCATGGCAGAAATGTGGAGGCTCAAACCCAAGACCCCATACCACCTGAATGCCCACCAGACCGAACCTATATACCGGAACCCATCCACCAAAAACTACTACATCTCATCAACGACTCACCCAGTGCTGGTAATCCAGGTATTGCAGCCACAACGGAACTTGTCACGAACCAGTTCTGGTGGTCCACCCTCACTCCAGACGTTATGCAGTTTGCCGTTGCACCACCTGTGATATCAGTAAAACCCCACATCAGAAACCAGCCTGACTACTGCACCCTTTGCCTATTCCCCAGAGACCGTGGTCACACATTGCCATGGATTTTGTGACAGACTTACCTGCTTCTAACAGATTTACCACCATACTTACTAGGGCTGGGCGATATATGTTGAACGATATATTATGCGTATCTCATCAGTAAAGCCGGTTCTTTGATTAGCGGTTAATCTCCAACAGCTGTTTTCAAAAGGAACGCCTCTGGCGTTCAGTTTACTCTGCACTGACCTGTTACTTCCCTGGATTGTTTATCTCGACGTTGATTCTCGCCTGTTGCCCTGAACTCTGCCTGGACTTTTGTTTATGATACCTGCCTGATACCCTGGCCTTCTGCCTGCTTACGGTACTGTCTTGCTCAGCCTGCTTTGTGTTTGTCTGCCCCAGCTTTACTGCTTTCTGTCTGACTACGATTGATTAATAAACAGCTCGCAAATGAATCAAATGTCATCCGAGTTTGTGTCACAGGAGTCATGTAACGCATTTTAGAATCAGTGATATTGTAATGTAATTTTAAATAACAGTAACAAGTAATATGTAATGTATTACAGTTTGGAAGTAATTTGCACAACACTGTTGATAATTGCTTTAATAATACAAGTGGCAATAAAGAACAACATACTGACAAAGTAAAAATAATAAAATTCGAAATTGCGAGATGTAAAATCACAGTTACTCTTTTGTATTTATTACTTCACAAGACATTAAGTGATGGACTGGAGTCATGTGGATTACTTGTGGATTATTGTGATGTTTCTATCAGCTGTTTGGACTCTCATTCTAACAGCACCCATTCATTGGTGCAGGTGAATGGTGAGCAAGTGATTTAATGCTAAATTACTCCAGATCTGATTAAGAAAGAAACTAATCTACATCTTGGATGCCCTGAGGGTGTACTTCAGAATTGCATGTTTAATTCATATTGTTACTTACCATTTCTTCTTTATACAGTATAATTATACGGCCAGTGTTGCCATGGGCACAGGCATTGTTATTGTACCACTGCTAGTGCTAGAGTTGGTCAATCAGAATCTGAACATCTGAACAACCAAAGTCTGATGTCTCTGAACAGCACAAACATGGACAATTGTAGCGATAAACAGTGAAAAGTCCCAAAGCTCTGGCTGTATTAGCTCCCTTTACAGTATTTGCTGTAAAGGTTGTTCAGTATAAAGTTCAGATCAGTTAACTGCACCATTTACATTTTTATTGTAACATGCTTGACTGCATGGCTGCTTTTTTAATGCAAATGGAGAAAATAGCAAATCCTCATGGTGCACTTGCTAAGTGAACATTATTGAATCTAAAATTTCTCACTAGCAAGAAGAGTTTATTCATGTGGAGTGAAAAGACATGGATGAAGTTGCATATTGATCACTGTAATATTATCCAGCACAATAAAAGCTCATGCACTTACTCGGAGTAGAAATTTACGAAAGCTGTAATTCCATGGTATTCAAACTGCTGTTCTCAACATGTTTCCAACAATTGAAGCATCAGAATCTAAGCATATTGTAATCATATTTGCAGCATGTTCTGAAAGGCTACTATCAGCTATGCCTAGTTCACAAGCTTGTTTGCTACTTTTGTGTCTGATTAGACTTGTATTCTGGAATGAAAAAATGAATGAAATCATAATTTAGAACATATGGGCTGAGTGATTTCTGCTTGAGACTGAAGGAAGGCTACAGCTGTGTGACAGCTGGATTTTAATATAAAAAAAAATTGTACACATTAAAAAGGCTCATAGCATACACAAAACATACATCATCTGAACTTTTGGGCACACAATGTAAAATTACACTTTTATTCATAGTTTCAAGCTTTTAATTTTAACAACTTGTGATGGTACGCGCTGCATCTTTTAGATATTAATTATAATTTCCACATTTTTTAAATTGTGCTCATCATTTTGAGAGAGAAAATGCAAGACAGAAAGCCATTTAAACTTTAGCATATCAATTTCAATAATGTTATTTTAAAATAAAAAAATATATATTTCAATAATCAATTAATTAATAGGACATTATTTATATAATTATTGCATGAACTTATTTATATAATTATTACATGAAAGAATTGCTCGAGCAATAGCATTCATGTTGTTTACAGCTAAACATCATATGACTGACCATGTGATCAACACATGGATTACAGAACTTCTCCATTAAGAGTAAAATAAATACATAACTTTTAATCACTGATCCATGCAAATTTATTTTTAAAGATCCAGTGATAATCAGTTCCAGTCTAAACAGGGCTCACATTAGTAATGTAATGTGAATTTTTTCATCTGGATTATGTACTTGTTTCATTTTTCATTAACTTGTTACTTTCTTGATCACTTCTCGGGAACACACTTTGGCCTACAGTTAATGTTTCAGCAGGGCTGGAGCTTTGGCACTGTTGAAAGTTATTTCAAAGCTGAAGAATTAACTTTTCATTGCCAAATGCATGGCAGCGCTCCACAAAACCAAAGGGAAGTCCTGATGTTTGCCTCCCTGACAGCCTGTCCAGATGATGTGGTCTTAGCTGTGCTGTGAATGACTACAGTGCCCTAGATATACCCAAAAATTGAGTTGTTATCAACTGAAAATGCTATAGATTCAATATTCAGATTCAAGAGCCAGTGGGGTATGTTTACCTGGGTGCACTTTTTAGCGTGACTTGAAATATGTACCAATAAGTACGTATCGCTGTTCCAAAAAACAAAACACTAGAGAACACTAGAGGCAGTAAAACTCAGACACCTTTTATTCCTTTTCACACACATTTAGTTTACACAATTACTTAAAGAATATCATGTGATTTCAAAAATCTTTAAATTGCTGGTCAGTGTTGTGCAACTTACTTCCAAACTGTAATACATTACAGATTACTTGCTACTGTCATTTAAAAGTAATCCCTTACCATTCAATATTACGGTCTCAGAATTATAATACGTTACATGGCTGCTGTACTTTTGAGTTACTTTCGCCAAAATAACTGCAGAAGTATAACGTTCTAAAATAACAAAAGTCTGCAGAGCATTTTACATACAATAGAGGGCAATATCATGTAGCATAATGACTTTGGCCTATCCAGGGTACTAACAATATAGTTTATAAATGGTGTAAACGCTCAAGACAATGCAAGAAACTTAATTTCTGTTGCTTTGGCTTATTACTCTCGTCCTCTGTCTTCTTTCTCTTCTCAGTAAGTGGAGTGGTCGCATGTCACCACTCGAGATGTTTTTTTAAATTGCTATTTCTCGACGTCAATAGTTCTCTCGGTTTTACACAAAGGTTGCATTTGACAATAACGTTCTTCTTATCTTTCCCCAAAATCAAAGTAATGTGCATACATCCATCTCGCGAAATGTACTGTCATCTGCCATCTTCATCCATTTGCCGCTTTTCCACTAGCCAGCGCACGCTAGGGCTTAAAGCAAACTGGGCGGGGCTTATAGCCTTGGACCTCAAGCTCATAGGCTGAAATCCTGCCGCGTTACAAAATACAAAGTTCCACCAGCGAGAGGGAGATGATGAGTGACAGAACACGTGTCAATTTACTGACCACGAACAGGAAATAGAACTTAATTGCAGGATTTTTGATTTGTTAATGCCTTGCAGGAAGAATGTTTGTTGTAACACAAGCATTACTGAAAATGTACCAAGTAAAATATTACTTAAAGGGGTCATACATGCACTTTTTCAAGCTGTTTGTACGGAAATGTGTGTTGGGAGTGTGCGTACACAACCACCCTACATTGATAAAGATCCACAGGTAGTTTTCTTTTTATTTAATAAAAATAAGTTGCCCCTTCTGAAATCAAGCCATTTTCAAATGCATGTCGGTGTGACTACAACCATAATAGATGATTGACAGCAGCGTGTCACACAGACTGAACTTGAGTCTTACCTGAGTGAGCCGTCATCAGACCGAGATGCAGAGACAAGCCAGACTCCTAAGATATTGAGGTGTTTTGTTGTTGAATGTATTAATGAACAGAGCAGTAGTGATTTACTCCCGACATCTGAGAGACTGAAGACGCAGAGGATTAACATTGTTTGATTCTGAAGGGAAATGCCCCCTTGATCAACTGGAATGCGTTTATGTTCGCACGAATCATTCATGATCCAGCCTCACCCACAGAAGCAGTGAGTATAATGTCTTTTAATGAATCTTTGCAAATCGCCTTTCTTAATAATGTGCTTATTAGCAAGTTTCACTATGAATATGGCTAAAAAACATCCTCAGAGAGCGGCTCAGAAAAGAGGGGCGGATGTACACAGAACAGAGTGATTTCAAAAGAGCTGTTTATGACAGGGTAAAATTAGCGTTTTTTAAACAACATTTGATACATTTTTAAACAAATTATATTTCATTAAGACCCTAAAGAATCATGTTAGCTTGTGGAAAACTGGGTTTGTATGACCCCTTTAAAATTGATTAGTAATGCCTTACACTACTGCTTATACAACAATAAGCAATATGTTACATTACTTTTGTAATGCATTACTCGCAACACTGATGCTGGTATATCTGAATAAAGATATGTGCATAAAAATGTGCATAAAAGGAAGTTGAAATGGCATGGTTGCATCAACAAAATAGTAGACAGGTGGGTTTTAGAAATGACATAAACCAGATTTGAACTTGAGTCACCCACCTAAGCAGCATTGTGCAAAGTGTCAGAATATTACCTGGCCTTTGAATTTAAACCTATTACATCCAGTGTGATTTTCTGTGGGCTTTGCTTCATGTGCCCAAAAGCAGAAGAATAGCACAGTCAGAGAACACTGCCCACATGAATGAGATCTGACAGTCACCAAATTATCTTCCCATAAAGTGTCCCTGGGGTAAGATGGTCTCCTTGTAGCCCATGTCTTTCAATCTCAGCATCATGAGAGCTGGCTCCATTTGAACTGTACTTCATCAGATGAACATGTTTCCCCTGGATTTTGAATTTGTTTTCATATCTGCATATGTGCACTTTATATTAAACGTGTGGTGTTCTTTTAAACATTGCTCCGAATATAATGAACAATTATAAATAATTAAATAATATTACTAATTAAAATTATTTAAAAAATAATAAATAATTGTTTAAATTATACTGTTGGGTTTATGAATTTATAAACTACGGCATTACAACATTCTTTTTCAGGAAATCAGTTGAACAGTTTAAAATTTGACTTTTATTCTTCAATGTTATGATATAGAGATTGCAAATGACATTTCTCGGAAATAGACAGGGCTTCTCAAAGTCATACTCAAAGGAATTATTGTACTTATGAACCTGACAGGAAGCCAACACCATGCGCTGAAGAGAATTGTAGGGTGTGTAAGCCATAAATGATAAATACTAAAAAGCAACAGAGTTATGTCAAAAGTCTATTAAAGATACATAAAAGAAACATATTAAAAAATAGCGGTTCTGTATTGGCATCTATGGTTCCATGAATTAAAATGATTAATGATTAAAAATCAATGGATACTTTCAATTCCACAAAAGTTTCTGTCATGTGTCCCGTGTTTTATGTCAGTCATTAAAGTTGGTCGTTTGATGTCCACTTTGATTTCTGCACATTCGTCAGGATTTTTGTATCCTGTGTTTCTTTATTAAATGTTTTACGTTCATTGGAACCCTTATCTCCATGATTCCGGGATCGCAACAGCTACAGCAGCCAACCATTACAGTTTCTTTACAGTGAAAAGGAAAAATTTATTAAAGATCTAAAAATATTTTTCACAATAAAAACAATAATGGTTCTTTTAAAAAGGACAAATTATTTTACATTTTATATATAAACCCAAGATTTTTTAAAAGAACATAATATTTTAGACCCTGCAAATGGTGCTTGACTCCTAAAAATTAAGGTTCTTTATTTGAATTTATGTTTCCACGATGGACCTTTAACACCCAAGTAAAGCTTTAAATTCTTTAAAATGCTCTTTATAGTAGAAAAGCATTTTTATGGGGGGAATATTAAGGTTCTTCCCACTAGTGAAAGTTTTTTCAGAGTCTGTCATCTTTAAATTGGTAAATTCAGGCCTTGATTCTAGAGTAAATATCAATTGTTGTAGGCATACTCTGCTATAAAATTGATTGGCTAGAAATTACTCTTTGTAAATGCAATCTCAATATGAGATTGACAATGACACTTCAGGTACTTCTGATACCCTGGAAAGATGTATTTTAGATTTGTTTTTCATGCAGATTGAGATGAAAATTGCAAATATGTATGTATGTGTGGTTAAAAGAGTTTCATCAGGATCAGCATGTGACAGATATGTGAGAGTTTACAGTCCCCATTCATTGTGATTACCATAATGCTGTAATAAGAACCTTTATTTTTCCCTTTTTTAACCTGAATGCATGTCAGGTTTTCTTTCGAATGGGTACTCTACGCTGCATCCCCTAGAGGGGGCTTTTGGGGAATGTGTTCGGCATGACCCATATCTGAAGCATGAATCTAACCACGACAATAAACTTGACACTAGGTTTGTCAGATCACTTACTTAAAGGGGTCATACATGCACTTTTTCAAGCTGTTTGTACGGAAATGTGTGTTGGGAGTGTGCGTACACAACCACCCTACATTGATAAAGATCCACAGGTAGTTTTCTTTTTATTTAATAAAAATAAGTTGCCCCTTCTGAAATCAAGCCATTTTCAAATGCATGTCGGTGTGACTACAACCATAATAGATGATTGACAGCAGCGTGTCACACAGACTGAACTTGAGTCTTACCTGAGTGAGCCGTCATCAGACCGAGATGCAGAGACAAGCCAGACTCCTAAGATATTGAGGTGTTTTGTTGTTGAAT
>JAUMHI010000053.1:2253544-2277570 GCA_032359435.1 Enteromius unitaeniatus | reverse complement strand
TCTTTCTGACTGTGTTTCTCTGACTGTGTTTCTCTCTCTGACTGTTTCTTTCTGACTGTGTTTCTCTGACTGTTTCTTTCTGACTGTGTTTCTCTGACTGTTTCTCTCTCTGACTGTGTTTCTCTGACTGTGTTTCTCTCTGACCATGTTTCTCAATTCAATTTGCTTTATTGGCATGACATACTTGGGTACATTATAAATATTATATGCTACTAAAGAGGAGGTAGATCCTTCACCCAGTAATATTTGTCAGGAAGGGTTAGGGTTAGGGTTAGGGTTAGGAATACTCTGCTGTATTTGACTGTACAGCGAGTCTCTTAAAGACGTGTGTTTGTCACAATAAAGGAGGAAGTGTTCCTCTGTTTCCACTGATCCTGATCTATATTTAGCACAGATTCTCTCTTCTTCAGGTAATCACGTCTTTCTATGTCCTCCTCTTTCTATGGCCAGCTGGTGGTCAGTGAGTCTGTATTTGGTCAGTAAGTGTCTGTGTGTTATATTCCTGACCGAGAGCAGATAGTCAGCTAGTCTGTACTCTCTGTTGAGTTTCAGATAACATTGGAGACGTCTCTGTTCTTTGGTTTGTTCTTTCCAGTGCTGTATGTATGTGTCCTCCTCTTGATTCCTTATTTCTTTGATTCTTCTTTGTTTTTCGGAGTTGGTGATATTGAGTGCTTGTTTAGTCAGATCTGACACCATTACACAAAGGGGGCTTCTTTCAGCATGACTAATTTGTGTTTTCAGAGCTTTAAAATGAAGAGAATCTTCTGAACTAGAGTTTACGTGGATCCAGTTTAAAGAAGTTTAAAACTCTTTTTTCGATGGTTATATTTAAAGGCAGATGGCCTAGCTCTGCTCTGCAGGCTTTATTAGGTGCGTTTCTGTGAACATGGAGGATATTTCTGCAGAACTCTACATGTAGAGCTTCTAAAGGGTGTTTTTTGTCAGTCTTTATGGCTGTAGTAACTCGCTGGGCCCCAGATCTCACTTCCATACAGAGCAATGGGCAGTATGACACTATAAAAGGACTTTGTCCCGATTCTGATGGGGATGTCTGTGTTGATCAGTCTTGTTCATATGGCGTGCAGTGCCCTGCGGGCTTTCATCACCAGTGATTTTATTGCTAAATTAAAATTTCCAGTGCGAGTTAAAACCAGACCAAAATAATTATATTGGGAAGCATGTTGAAGTGTGGTGTTGTTTAAAGTAAATACGTGTTTATGAATATCATGAAATATAAAAAAAAAAATCTGAAATATCATAATCTTAGTTTTCTTTGTTAACTTCTAGGTTCCAGTCATGACAGGATCTAGTTAAAATATCAAGGTTGTTCTGGAGTCCTTCTGGTGTTTTAGACAGAATCACCAGGTCGTCTGCATATAGTAAATATTTGACTTCTGAGTCTAATAATTGTAGTCCTGGACTGTCTGACTGGTCCAGTAGATCAGCCAGTTCATTGATATAGATGTTAAATAAAGTGGGGCTGAGGCAGCAGCCTGTCTCACTTCTCGCTGCTGAGAGAAATATTCTGTCCTTTGCTGTCCTATTTTTACTGCATATTTATTTGGTTTATACATGTTTTTAATTAAGTCATATGTTTTACCCCCTATGCCACACTGAATTAATTTATAAAACAATCCAGTATGCCAAATGGTGTCAAAAGCCTTCTTAAAATCGATGAAGCATGCGAATATCTTCCCCTGTTTCTTTAGGTGTACATGTTCGTTTATTAATGTGTGCAGAGGATGTTTAGAGAGGAAGCCAATTTGAGATTTGCTGATGACGTTATGCTGCTTTAAGAAAGATGAGATCCGAGAATTAATTATAGAAAAATACTTTTCCTAAGTTACTGATTACACATATCCCTCTGTAGTTATTAGGATCTGTTTTTTCTCCATTTTTAAAGATGGGAGAGATGAGTCCTGTGTTCCAGACTTCAGGAAAAAAGCCTGAACGCAAGAGAGCTGTTTTTAAGCATCTCGTTTCTTACGTTGTCAGGGCCACAGGATTTCTTACATTTGAGGGATTTGAGTTTTCCACTGAGTTCTTGTTGGGTTATTGGATAATCTAGTGGAGTTTGGTTGTTTTTGATACATGACTCAAGAGCATTCAATTTTTCAAGGATTTGTAATTGGTTGGGATTATTGGGGTCAATGTGATGTGTATATAGCTTCTCAAAATAATCTTTCCAGGTCCGACTGTCTTGTATGGCTAGTTCCTGTGTTCAGACTGTTCCAAGTCCTCCAGAACTGACCCTGATCAATCTTCTGAAGTGTGTTGTTATAATAATCACGTTTCTTCTGTCTCAGTATGTTTTTGTATTGTTTCAGAAGTTCAGAGTGCTTCAAGCGTAATACTGGGTTGACATGATCTTTGTGTTTTTGATTTGAAGTTAATCGTAGCTCTTGTCTAATTGTTTTGTAGTCATGGTCAAACCACTTATCAGAAGGTTTTTGTTTAGCTCTGTTTTTGTGTTTATATGTAGCGGTTTCATTTAAATTAGCCTTGCTATATTTTCAAAGATGTCATTAAAATGTTTAATTGCTAAATTTAGCTCATTATTATTATCTTAAGTTGAATTATTAAACAGTGTTATGGAATTGACTATTTCATTTGACTTAAGTGCTTTAATATATGTTTCAGCAGCATTGCGAGTCCATCTATACAGAGTTTTGAGCTTATGTAGATGAAATGGCTTTCTATGGATTTCTCTTGGTTTAATGTTTTTACCTGTAATGATAAGATTGATCTGGCTGTGGTCAGACAGGGGAGACTGGGCTTTGACTGTGAGAGCACTGAAATGGTTTATATTTGATATGGCATAATCTACGACACTGTTGCCAAGATCTGAGCTGTAGGTGAATCGTCCACAGGAATCTCCTTTGATTCTACCATTGAGGATATAAAGACCTAAGCTTTGACAAAGGTGGACTACGTCTTTTCCATGCCTATTGACTCCAGTATCCTGGTTATTTCTTCTGGGCAGGGTACTGAAGAGATCTTGGGGTAAACATGCAAACAGATGTTTATCTCCTGAGTTATCAATAATCTAATTCTGAACCAGTCCGAGCATTTAAATCTCCACATAGTAGAATTTTCCCCAGAGTCTGATATTGATGAATTTCTTCCTGTAAAGTGTCAAATATTTCATGGTCGTAGTATGGAGAATCTGATGGGGGAATATAGATTCCACAGATAAAAAGGTCTTCATCTAGAATTCCAAAGCTTTTATCCAATTTTAACCAAATGTGATTTGTTCCTTGCTGTACTGGTGATGTAAAGGGGGCAAGGTCATTTTTGATCCTTATGACTAAACCTCCAGAATCTCTACCACGATGTATTGAGCTGATTTTCCAGGAGGGCACTATGATCTCAGAGTACTTTGCAGGACACTGAGTGGACACATCTGATCTACACCATGTTTCTGTTAGAATTAGGATGTCAA
Source organism: Enteromius unitaeniatus (assembly GCA_032359435.1). Taxonomy (NCBI): domain Eukaryota; kingdom Metazoa; phylum Chordata; class Actinopteri; order Cypriniformes; family Cyprinidae; genus Enteromius; species Enteromius unitaeniatus. The sequence goes on along the minus strand of JAUMHI010000053.1, from coordinate 2,274,125 downwards.
CATTTGTGATGCTATTTAGTAAGTCTGTGTTTGTGCTTTTTAATCCAAACCTTTTGTAGCACAAACCTTGAATATTCCAAAAACGAATATGTAACATTTGTATATGATTGGCAATCAAACACATGGCAATGCTGTTTATCTGGAGGCAAAACCCTCCAGATAAAAAGTCACGCTCATGAGTAATTTCCGTCCAATCTCAAAACTACCTTTTCTTTTGAAAAGTAGTTCTAGTTCAACTTTAAAACTTTTTAAATATTTTACACAAGAAATTTCAGTCTGGTTTTAAAGCACAGCACAGTACTGAATCCGCACTTTTAAGAGTCATGAATGACGTAATGCTCTCTACTGATTCGGGGCAGTCTGTAGCCTTGGTCCTGCTAGACCTTAGCTCTATCATTTGATTGGATAGATCATAATATTCTTCTATCACGCCTAGAGACTTGTGCGGGCTTTCGGGGCACAGTGCTTCAATGGTTCCGATCATACTTAACCAATAGGGGTTATTCTGTTTACCTTGGCTCAAATTCCTCTTCTGCTGTACTTTTAAACTCTGGTGTTCCCCAGGGCTCTATTCTTGGCCTGGCATTGTTCAACCTTTATATGCTCCCTTTGGGTACTATATTAGCTAGATATGGCGTATCTTATCACTTGTATGCTGATGACACCCAAATATACCTGCCTTTAAACCGCGACAATAGGTTTGCCATGAAACCTATATTAGACTGTATGGAAGAATTAAAACTCGGGCTAGCCAGCAATTTCTTAAGTCTTAATGAATGTAAGACTGAAATTATTCTGTTTGGCACAAATGATCACACTACTCACAACCTTGATTTGGGCACTTTGTTACCATACAGTACAAACTGTGTTTGGAATCTGGGTGTCTTATTTGATACCAACCTTAAATTTGACAAGCAGGTATCTACTGTCGTGAAGTCAAGCCTTTTTTGTCAGTTAAGAATTTTGAAATTGTCGTGCATGCGTTTGTAACGTCCTGGCTTGATTATTGTAACTCATTGTATATTGGTGCCTCTCAGTCATGTGTCGCACGGTTACAGCTGGTTCAAAATGCTGCGGCTCGGCTCGGCTCCTCAAGGGGAAGCGTAAGTGTGAACATATCACACCGGTTTTGATTTCACTGCACTGGCTCCCGGTCAAGTACAGAATTGACTTTAAAGTTTTGATATTTGTTTTTAAAGCCCTTCTGAATCAGTCCCCACGGTACTTAGCTGATTTATTACACTTGCCCACACAGCGCAGACTACTCAGATCTAGTAACTCTGATTTACTTTATGTTCCTAGAACCAGACTCAAAAACAGAGGTGATCGTGCTTTTGCAGCAATTGGTCCTAGGTTATGGAATAGTCTTCCACCCTATATCAGATCATCTCAAACTTTGTCAGTCTTTAAGTCTGCCTTGAAAACGTATTTATTTTCAAAGGCGTTTAATGTTCCTTAACCTAAATCTTGTTTTGTATGTGTATTGCCTTTTAAATTTAGTTTTTTGTAAAGCACTTGGTTGTTTTTAAACGTGCTGTATAAATAAATTTGATTTGATTTGATTTGACTGTGTTTCTCTCTATGGCCGTGTTTCTCTGACTGTTTCTCTCTGAACATGTTTCTCTCTGACTGTGTGTCTTTCTGGCCGTGTTTCTCTCACTGTGTTTCTGTGACCCGTTGCTCTCTCTGCAGGTGGTGGCGTATCACTACTGTCAGGCTGATAATGCATACACCTGTCTGGTGCCAGAGTTTGTGCACAACGTGGCAGCGCTTCTGTGTCGTTCTCCGCAGCTGGCCGCTTACAGAGAGCTTCTTCTGAAGGAGCCACACATTCAGAGCATGCTCAGCCTAAGATCCTGCGTCCAAGACCCACCAACGGCCTTCAGACGAGGAGTGCTCGAACCGCTGGACACTCTTTATAAAGGCATCAACATTAGATCAACATTAACATACAATCAAGAGTTGTGTTTGTGTCTTTGAAGGAATAGTTCAGGCAAAAAAAATAAAAAATGTGCTCCCCCTTGGGTAAACCATGATTAGAATGAGTGAGTTTCTTAATTAGATCTGGGGAGATGTGTCTCAGTCATCTTAACGCTGGATTAGTTTGATCTTGTGTCTCTCATTCTGACGGCACCCATTCACTTCTATTACTGAGACACATGTCTCCAGTTCTGTTGAAGAAACAAACTCATCCTGATCTGGGATGATCCGAGGGTGCTTTTATTTTCATCAAAAATGTTACTTTTGGGATGAACTGTTTCTGTGATGTAAGATAGATGCAACAGGTGTAAAATAATTTTAAATATTGAATGCATGTGTAAACGTTCTCATTGTTGTCCTCAGAGAGGAAGATCACTCCAGATGAAGACCTTATCATTCTCATTGATGGTCTGAATGAGGCTGAGTTCCACAAACCAGACTACGGTGACACTATTGTGTCTTTTCTCTGTAAAACCATCAACAAGTTCCCGGCCTGGCTGAAGCTGGTGGTGACCGTCAGAACCTCTCTGCAGGTAAACACTCTCATACTGTCCAAGTCTCATTGCTCTTTTGCAGGAATTGGCAAATACAAAACATGCTCTTGAATTACTAAATAAATGGATGAATTATAAATAGTTTTAATACACTTTTCTTTAAATAACTAGGTTGCAATATTAAGGAAACATGGCTTTAACATAAAAAAGATATTGCATTAAAATATTGCATTATTTCTTTCTTTAATATACGCCTTAAAAACCTAGGATGATTTCAAATACATGTTTCTTTAAATAAGTTTACAAAATTAAGAAAACATGACTTCTACATTAAGAAATCAATATATCATTATATTATCGCACTTTTCTTTCTGCACAAAACGTGTTAAAAAAAGCCCCCCCTCAGAGCTTTCATTCCCCTCTTTAAAAAAAAAAACATCATTATTTAATTGCTCTTTTCTTTCTGTACTAAGCACGTCAACAAGCAAGTGTGATTTCTGCTGAGCTTTCGTTCTGGTTCTGTGCAGGACATCACCAAGCCTCTGCCCTTCCACTTGATCTCTCTGGACGCTCTGGAGGAGAATGACGCCATCGACCATGACCTGCAGAGCTACATCCTTCACCGCATCCACAGCAGTGCAGAGATCCAGAACAACATCTCCCTCAATGGCAAGATGGACAACACCAGCTTCGGCAAGCTCAGCTCTCACCTGAAGGCCCTGAGCCAGGGCTCCCTGCTTTACCTGAAGCTGACCTTCGACCTGATCGAGCGCGGGTACCTGGTGCTTAAGAGCTCCAACTACAAGGTGGTTCCGGTCAGTCTGGCCGAGGTCTACCTCCTGCAGTGTAACATGCGCTTCCCCACGCAGTCGTCCTTCGAGAGGGCCCTGCCGCTGCTGAACGTGGCCCTGGCTTCGCTGCATCCACTGACCGACGAGCAGATCTACCAGGCCATCAACAGTGGCTCGGTCCAGGGCACACTGGACTGGGACGACTTCCAGCAGAGGATGGAGAACCTGTCTGTGTTCCTGGTCAAGAGACGGGACGGCACGCGCATGTTCGTGCACCCGTCCTTCAGAGAGTGGCTGATCTGGAGGGAAGAAGGAGAGAAGACCAAGTTCCTCTGTGATCCCAGGTCTGAAGCACAACGTCTGCTTACAACAGCCTGCAACTTTTTGATGGGCCGGTTTGGGCACATAGAATAACTAAACCATCTAAATACCAGCATTTTAAAAGTCAAATTTGTGAGCCTGGAGCACAAAAGCAGTATAACAGGTGTATTGCCAGAAATAGACAACAATTATAAATTATAATTAAAAATTATAAAGAAAAAGATGTTATGCCAAAAGTTGTTAGGAGATTGAGTAAAGATTATGTTCTGTAAAGATGTCTTGTACATTTAATACCATAAATATATTGATTTTACACAATATTTTTATTATATAAGATTCAGATTTTCTAATAGTTGTATCATCTCTTTGTGTTGGTACACCGTCTGATCTGGATACGGACTAAGCAATCCTTTAACGGATTTGATTAATAAATGTGTATCAGTGTGTTATGTGTAAGCCAGAGTATGTAAACCAGAGTAAAGAGATGTGTCTTTAATCTAGATTTAAACTGACAGAGTGTGACTGCCTCCCGAACAGTATTAGGTAGATTGTTCCAGAGTTTGGTGCTAAATAAGAAAAAGATCTGCCACCCGCAGTAGATTTTGATATTCTAGGTATTATCAGATGGCCAGAGTTTTGAGAACGCAGCAGACGTGTAGGACTATAATGTGATAAGAGCTCGCTCAAGTACTGAGGAGATGTGTTTTTATGACACGTGTTTTCACAGAGAACTGAATCTCAAAGTGTTTCATGTTTCTCACATGTCAGTCTTGTTTTTTGAAGGAATGGCCATACACTCCTGGCTTTCTGGTTCTCCAGACAAGAAAACAAACTCAACAGACAGCAGACGATTGAGCTGGGTCATCATATCCTGAAAGCACACATATTCAAGGTAAGAGAGTCAGGCACAGATCACAGGATGAGCACTGTAACACAGAGCTTCATGCCTTCAGTGTTTCTTTGGTGTCACACTGTAGGGCCTCAGTAAGAAGGTTGGCGTTTCTTCATCCATCCTCCAAGGACTGTGGGTGTCGTACAGCACAGAGAGTCTCTCCACAGCTCTGTCGTCGCTCAGAAACCTCTACACACCCAACATCAAGGTGCTCCTACACTCCACACTGTGAAATATACAGAGTTCAGAAAATTAATGATTAATAAGACAAGCTGATGCAGTGAGACTTTGAGTTCTTCTCAGGAAAGATGCTTTGTTTAGAGAACATAAATGAGTTTCATAAATGATACTTATTGTGCTATATACTAAAATAACAATTACTGCCTGGTAATTCTGAATAAAAAAGAAAAAGAATATGTAAAACACATCAATCACATTCATTTTATGTTTATTTTAGTGCTGTCAAACAAGTATTGCATCAAAAATAAATGTTTTTGTGTGCATAATATATAAGCATGCATTGTGCATATCTGTAATATATATATAAACATACATGCATGTATATACTTCAGAAAAAGGTGTTGTTTATATATGAAATATATTTATATATATAATGAATATTCATATATGCATGTAAATATATATACTGTATGTGTTTGTATTTATACATACATAATAAGCATAAACATGTGCCTTAACAGTTCAGCAGTGTGAAAGTGTTTGACTCGTTGGGACAGGATTTGAGGTAGTTTTGTTGGTCTGTCAGGGGGTTTTATGTAGAGTACACAGTTGAATGTGTTCCTGTCTTCATCTGCAGGTGTCACGTCTGCTGATTCTGGGCGGTGCTAATGTGAACTACCGTACGGAGGTGCTGAGCAACGCTCCGGCGCTGTGTGTTCACGCTCACCTGGGATACTCTGACATGGTGCACCTGCTGCTGGAGAATGGAGCCGGCGTGGACTCTGTGTCCGAGAGCGGCCTCACTCCGCTGGGATACGCTGCCGCCGCCGGACACCTGGCCATCGTCACTGCCCTCTGCAGGAGGAGAGCGAAGGTACGCTCAGACAACACTACACACACCAGAAAGCCTGAGAAAGAGTTGTGGGTAATGCATAGCCTAGATACATAATCAGATTAAGTCACTAGTAAAGTAATGCATGGAAACCAGTCAATCAGACAGGTGCTTTGGTTTAGGCTCAGAATGATACTGATATGTGTGTCCTCTCCACAGCTGGATCACTTGGACAAGCATGGTCAGTGTGCTCTAGTGCACGCAGCTCTCAGAGGACACCTGGAGGTGATGAAGTTCCTGATTAAGAGCGACTGGGGTCAGACACAGCTGCAGAGCCCCTCCCCTGCAGAGTCACAGGCCACGCCTTCCCCCACACAGGCCACACCCTCACCCTCGCAGACCACGCCCCAGGAGTCGCAGCCCTCCAGCCCCGAGCAACAAGAGGAGGCGGAGCCACAGGAGTCTGAGCAGAAGGAGGAAGAGCAGGAGGAGTCTCCGGAGGAGGAGTCTCAGCAGCAGACACAAGCAGACTCTCAGACTCAGCAGGAGACGTCTCCAAAACCTGCCACGTTCAGCAAGACTGTGGCAGTGCAGCAGGCCTTCATAGCAGCCGCCAGCATGGGCTACACTGAGGTGATGCCTCTGTGTATTCATAGTATTAATAATGATGCTTTGCTCCATACCTGTGATATATTTACGTATCATGCATTGATCAGATAAAAAAAATCAGCAGCAGCTCAGGTAGATCTGTAGCAACAGATAACAAAATTATACATTTTTAAGATATTAAGTAAAGATCATGTTACATTTCATACCATTAATATATCAAAACTTCATTTCTAATTAGCAATATGCATTGCTAAGAACTTCATTTGAACAACTTTAAAGGAGATTTTCTCAATATTTAGATTTTTTGCTTCCTCAGATTCAGATTTTCAGATATTGTCCTCTCCTAACACACCAGACATCAGTGGAGAGATCATATATAAAACAATCAATTCTAAATAAACGGACCCTTATGCGGTTTGTGCTCCAGGGTCACATACAGCTGCTAACCGTGTGTGTGTGTGTGTGTGTTTAAGGTTGTGTCTTATCTCTTGGACTTGCCTGAGGGAGATGAAGAGGATGTTCAGCGAGCTCAGATTAACAGCTATGACACTCTGTGGGGCGAGACAGGTAGAGGTCTTTCTGTTTATAACTGTGTTCTAAAATCTAGTGCAGTTGTCAATTATAATCATCAAAATTAAAAGAAATAAACACTTGAAATATATCAGTCTGTGTGGAGTGAATATGTACATTATACAAGCTTCACTTCCTGAATGTAATTAGTGAAATACATTTGTTTTAAAGATATTCTAATTATATGACCATGTGGATTTATCTATACATAACAAATATAAACAGTACTCACACATATGTGTGAACAAAACTCACAACAATAAAATAAAGTAAAAAAAAATGCTTTATAAAATAAAGTTACGTAAAAAAAATAAAATAGTTTAGTTCCTCCCGAACACTGTCTTTAGAAGAGCTCTCAGTGGTAAGATGAAATGTTGATGTCTCTGAAGATGTTTCTGACTGGTCTCTGTCCGGCTCGTGTCCTCAGCGCTGTCCGCCGCAGCCGGCCGAGGGAAGCTGGAGGTCTGTCAGATGCTGCTGGAGCAGGGCTCTTCTGTAGATCAGCCCAACCGCAGAGGAGTGCTGCCGCTCTTCAGCTCTGTGAGACAGGGCCACTGGCAGGTAACTGATGAACCCTGCTCCTCATCTACAGAGAGAGCTTCTGCACGCTTCAGCTGTACACTCTCTTCCAGATCGTGGATCTGCTGGTGTCACACGGAGCAGACGTGAACCTGGCTGATAAACAAGGACGAACCCCGCTGATGATGGCCTCCTCAGAAGGACATCTGGACACGGTGGAGTTCCTCATGACTCAGGGTACAGCACACACACACACACACACACACAGAGCTTCATGACACAAAAACACATCTTAATGAGGCTTGCATGAAGTTTATTTGTACAGTCAAACCAAAACTTGTTCGGCAGCAGATATAATTTTTTATGTTTTTTTTCTAGTGGATGCAGGACTTTATAATTCAGTTATATAAGTGACATATTATACCCAACAATTCTTCATATGGTGTACTAAGAGTAAACTGATAGTTAAACTGGTAACTAGTTAACAGAATCACGTACATTTAATTACAAATGAACCGTCAGGTGTTTATAATACAGAGTAAATACGCAGTTAAATACTTTGTAGTAGCCATTGTACTTACATGAAACAAAATGTGGTTCTGGAGCAGCCTGTAATTAGACTTTGAAATGATGTTACACACGAGTCTGTTACACAGATACTTACACTTAACTACAATCTTCATACACTAATATTTTAAGTAGCTTATGCCTGTGTAATATTCTGTAATTGTAATGTAATTACAAAGGTTTTACATATATTGTACCTGTACTAATTTGTTAAATCAAACTAAGGTGCGCCAGAGTATAGATAAGCGTGAAGTACACTTAAGCACAACCTTGAAACACTTATGTTTTAAGCAGCAGTGTTTGTGTACTTGAATTTATAATTGTGTTGTATATAGTCTTGTTACATAAGTAGCTGAGTAACACTGTGTGACATGTGTTACACTAGCTGTCTGTTACATCTACATAATTACACTCTGTAAGTACAGTTTGTTCCATAACTTAGTCACATAAATACATTTTGTTTTATGTTAGTACAACAGCTACTACGAAGTACTTTACTCAGTAATTACGCTTTATTACAAATAAAGTGTAACCCTTTTTCTTAGTAACTGTAACTAATTAGATTTATTTAGTAATGAAATGATGTAATTCCGTTACATGTAACTAGTTACTCCTTAACACTGATTGCAGCTAAAAGCACAGTTTAATGAGGTTTGCATGAAGTATTCCTCATGTTTGTAATTTTTTCACTAGTGGGTGCAGGACACTGTAGTTCAGTGAGGATAGCTAAATAAACAAAAATTCTCCTACAATGTACTCCAAGTAAAATCTAGGATCAAAAATTGCTAGTGCAATCTTTTTCCACCACAGACTGAACAAGCTGAAGTATTGCTGGGTAGTTGGTTGAGCTGAACTGGTTTTATCTGATTGAGTTCTTAAACCTAACGGCTGACAGCTCTTCAACCCACAAAGGCACACCTTTGCATCAAAGTTATCTGACGTTATGAAGATGAATACGGTTGAAGGTGTTTGTATGTCTGTGATGTCAGGAGCGTGTTTGGATCTGATGGATAAAGAGGGTCTGACGGCTCTCAGCTGGGCGTGTTTGAAAGGACATCTGTCTGTGGTTCACTGTTTGGTGGAAAAAGGAGCCGCGACGGACCATGCTGATAAAAACGGACGAACGCCTCTCGATCTGGCTGCCTTCTACGGAGACTCAGACGTGGTGAGCCATATTTCATGTGTTAATTTGAGACCAGATTCTCTGAATACTTGTGCTCCATCACTGAGTGTTCTTCTGTCCTCGGCTCTCTCTTGCTCTCAGGTTCAGTTCCTGGTGGATCATGGGGCTTTGATCGAGCATGTGGACTACAGTGGGATGCGTCCTCTGGACCGCGCCGTCGGCTGCAGAAACACGTCTGTGGTGCTGGCCCTGCTGAAGAAAGGAGCCAAAATCGGTACAACACTTTACATTTACATGTGAAAAGCCACATCAACCCCTCGTTCCATCCGATTGAGCTCAATCTGAATTTAATTCCCATCTGTTGAAAGGGGTAGTGTAATCCTGTAGGGAAAAATATACTTGAACTGTGTTTTCCTCATTTGGATTAAAAAATACAGCACATATATATATGACCCTGGAGCACAAAACCAGTCACTGAGAATCAAACATCAATCTGAATAAATGCACTGATGATTTGTTAGGAGAGAGGATAATATCTGTCTGAGATACAACTATTAGAAAATCTGGAATCTGAGGGAGCAGAAACATCTAAATATTGAGAAAATCATCTTTAAAGTTGTCCAAATTAAGTTCTTAACAATGCATTTCACTAGTTTTTGATATATTAACTAGGAAATTGACTAAATATCTTCAGGGAACATGATCTTAGTAGTCTAATTATTTTTGGCCTATTAAAAGAAAACTGTATAATTTTGACTCATACAGTATACCAGTGCTGCTGATGACTGCTTCTGTGCTCCGGGCTCACACATATTTCATAAAAGTTTATTTTCAACTTTTTACCGGTCAATAGAGGAGAATAAATATTTGCTAAAAAAACATTTTTTAATGGCTTTTAAATAAAGTATTAGCAGATATTAAACAGAAAGGGATGGATTTACTAACAGCTCGGGCCAGCGCAAACTATTTCAGTGAAGCTTCCTGACTTTATTGAATACACATGACTTTCCCTTTCAGACGCTAAATGATGGGAGGAGAGTCTTCAAATAATTCATGCATCATGATTTACTAACTTCTGCACGCATCAAGTTATTGGTATTTCCACTATTATATTTAAATGCCAAAAAACTTAATGCTGTCTGTAATTTGCTGGTCATATTCATAGTATAAGTAGAATACCCCCCAAAAAACAGCTCAGAGAAGAGAAATGAACATGAGCTGATAGGAAGTGACTGTAGCTCTTCGTGTGTGTGAATGTGTCTTCATGTAGCTCAGCTTGTTCTCGGCTGCTCCAGCATTCATGTGCTTTTCTTCACTGACTCTTGGCTCTGTGTCTCTGGATCCGTGACTCTTTTTGTTTGTGGTGTTTGCATTTGAATTCACCTGCTACCTGTTTATCTTTCTCTGTTTGTCCGGTTAATTGTTGGCAAGGGATGGTTTAAGATTGTTAGTGCTGGTGCTGTTCGAGTCTAGTCCATTTATTTAGACCAAAATACTTAATATATCAAACATATGGCATACAACCTAAAACAATCTTGAAATTACATAAACTTGATTACAATTAAACGCAAGAAACACAAGTTTTAAATGAGATTTAGGCAGCAGTTGCAGTCGTGAAATTGATGCTTGAGAAACGCTGTGCACTCTTAAAAATAAAGCTGCTTCACGCTGCCATAGAAGAACTGCATGAAGAATCTTTACCATCTGAAAAACCTTTCTGTTTCACAAAAGCCTCTTTGTGGTGAAAAGATTATAAAAAGGTAAGAAAGAGATGGTTCTTTAAAGAACTTGGCTCAGTAGTTCTTTGTGGAACCAAAAATGGTTCTTCTTGGCCTTGATGTGAAGAACCTTTTAAGCTTGTTTATTTTTAAGAATGTAGTACACAATTAAGTACAATAGTCCAGTTTGGACGTGATAAAAGCATGCACCACAAATTATTAAAAGACATAAAAGGTTTAGATTTCGCTATGAATGGAAATAAACACCACAGAACCGATACGCTTACCAAACCTTTACTCTACATTAAAAATCACTTTGATTATGATTATGCACCTCAGATTTAAAGAGACAAACTGATTGATCATGAGTTCAGAAAAGCTATAATAAAGTCTTTTTTTGCTCCCTAACATTAAAACGCACAAAGAGAGACTGTATGGCTGAATTCTCCCTCATTTTTATAGGCAGATAAAGCTGACTTTACTTTTGTCTTGACATTATTTTATTATTCTTCTGCCGAAGCTCTTATTTCTCAGCACTCACGGCTGCTTTTTTGTGTTCCCCCTCACCTTTCTTCCACGACCACTGCATTGCTCCTCACTTCTGGCTTTCACTCACCTAAACACACCACTCGCTCCATTATACTCTCCCACAACCCCAATCCTCATTCCCTCGCTCTCACGACCCCTGACCTCCGACCTCAGGATGTCAGACGCTGCCGAGTCGGCGTAAAGGAGGTAATGCTGGTGCATCTGGCTTGGCTTCAGGCATCCTGACAGCTCTGTGTTGTTTGGCAGCGCTGTGTTTGGGTGCTGCTGGTTAAACCAGAGCGTTAAAGGGAATGAGAACTGAAGGCATCCTCATCCCTTGTCCATGCCTTCATCTGTTTTTAGGACTTTTAAAAGTAATGCATTGCAATATTGTGTTATGTTGCATTTATATATATACATTAGGGATGCAGCGATTAACCAGTTTCGCTATTAACCGCAATTTGAATCGTCACGGTTAATTAACAGTAAAGTTCTGTTACACACAACGGTACTGTTGCAGCTTGTGCAAAACTAGAACATAGTTACACAATATTAACTGTGACTGAACAGATCCTTTACTTCCACCGGAGAAATGTCTGTCGATAGTGAGAGACTATTTTGGGTTCACCAAGAAGGTGTAATTTAAATATTGCCGTAAAAAACTGCTGCTAAACAATGAATGCATAATGAATAACGGATGGCTAGATGCACATTAAACAATTTTAATGCACGGCGAGAACCACCTGACCCTAGTGCAGCAGTGTGACCGCTTCAGATAAGAAAGAAATGAAAGTGCGGTAAGATCACGTTTACTTACATCAGCTATCTTCTTGAATTAAATATTAGGTCGATCGATCGAGAGAGAGGTGACAGTCGCGTGTGTGAATTAGTCTATCCTACCTATAGATGACTGATTATAATATTTGAGTTCATTTCTATCATTAGTAACAGTTTCCCCTGTGGGTTAAATAAAGTTAATGTAAGTCGGTAATAGAGTAATATTAGAGGTCACTTTTTTAAATTCCAATGTGAGTTGGAGTTGGACTTTATTATTTAACTGTTTATTATTATTCTGTGCTGTATCATTGCTTACTGTGTTATTTCGGCTTTAAAAGCCAGTGATAAATAACACTTTAATATCTAAATGTGGTAATGAGTGGTAATGTGTTTTCATACGGTAGTAATGTTATGAAATGAATAAATGCATAATAATCGTCATAATCGTAAAACCATGATTATTCTTCAGACTATAATTGTATCAACAAAATCGACAATCGTTGCATCCCTAATATACATAATATACACGGTACATATACATAAATTATGTAAACAAAAACCTTGTTGAATGCGATTAATCATTTGATACCACTAGTAAATACATGTTCATATTTAGTCATAAACTACAGCAATATAATGTTTACACACAACGCTCTGCACTTACTTCCGATTTCTCCAACACTATATCATGACCAATTCTTATGTGTTTCATGAGCTGGCTAGTTCGTACAATTTTTTTTTCCACTTGTACAATTTTGTACGATTTGTCTAAACCCTGTACTAATTCATATGAATTGGCAACTCAGCAAACAAAACATGAATTTGTCTGAGTAAGGTCGTAAAGAATTCATACGAATTAGCCACCTCGTAAAATATGTACGAATTGCCACGAGATTGGGCTGATTTCTCTCAACATGGCAACATAAGAGCTGTCACTCAATACGAGGGAAACAAAGTAGCTGGAGTTACTTGTTTATTATTTTTCCCTCCTAAATGGAAAAGTTACTAGTTACTTAAAATATTAATCTGATTACTAACCCTAACTGGCTTTACTTGCCCCAGCACTGCTCCTAAGCGCTCTCTGCACTCCTCCGTCTCTCCCCATGTTTTCCCCTCAAACCAGTTGTTCATTTTGACCCATCGACCATCCTGTAACCCATAGGTCCTGCTACCTGGGCAATGGCGACATCGAAACCTGACATCATGATTATTCTACTGACTAAACTTTTAGAGGAAGGAGATGGCTTCTACAAGGTCAGATCTACTCATAATTTACCTGATGTTTGCTCAGATTTGTGGAGTACAAAGTCCTTGGCTCTGTGTATTTACACAGTCAATCATCTTTTCACCTGCAGAAGGGTAAAGTGAAGGAGGCAGCTCAGCGCTATCAGTACGCTCTGAAGAAATTTCCCAGAGAAGGATTAAGTGAGGACCTGAAGACCTTTAAGGAGCTCAAAGTGTCTTTGTTCCTGAACTTGTCTCGCTGTCGGAGGAAAATGAATGTGAGAACAGCATGAGCGTTTCTAAAAATACTCTTGTTCTAGCGCACAGTAAGATTCTGCATATAAAGCTTGTGTGATGCTGTAATATTGTAACTGCAGTATGCAGTATGTCGTGACAACCTTGCTGATGTACTTCTAGTACAACTGTGCAAAATAATGAAATGTCAAACCCCAAATTACAAAAATGAAATGTACTATTTTTGATTGCAGGACTTTGGTATGGCGGAAGAGTTTGCATCCAAGGCTCTGGAACTGAAGCCTAAGTCTTACGAGGCATTCTATGCTAGAGCCCGTGCCAAGCGTAGCAGCAGGTAGGCTCCTTCCGTATATTTCTCTGAGCCCTGTTCACACCAAATGATCCCATTCGTTTTCAATGCTTTTCAGAGCTGCCGATTAGTTTAACTTTATGCAAACTTCATAGAGACAACCAATAGGAGTGAAGACTCTGTCAGTTTGGTTTGTGTTAATTATATGATGTAGTAAGCAGTTTAGAAACGGTTAATGATTTTAAGGCACCAAGCCCTTGCTGTAGTTTTCAAGTCTACTTTCAAGTCAAATCCAAAACATTTTGGTCCAATTTTGGTCCAAGTCAATCAGCCCATATTAGAATGATGCCTTAGGCATGTACTCACTGTCGGTGTGAACAGGGCTTCACACATCAAATTACTTATTGCTGGCTTAATATTTCTATTCCCACTTTTTAGGCAATTCTCTGAAGCACTAGAAGACCTGAGGGAAGCCATAAAGCTGTGTCCCAACAATCGTGAAATCCAGCGCCTCCTTCAGCGCGTGGATGAGGAGTACAGGCAAGTTACCCAATCAGAGGAGCCAGAGCTTGAGCCTCCTCCATCCCCACCACCATCTCCCTTACCGGTGGAGGAAGATGAGGAGCCCCCTCATCACACCCCTCCTCCTGAACCAAGACTGGATGACATGGAACCCGTCCAAGATTTGTTTGAGGATGACGACTTCCTGGAACAAGAGCTAGAGGCCGTGTCCATTGGTCTTGCTTCTGACATTCGCTCGAATGCCTCAAGCCTTGCTGTTATACGCAGTCCACCCCTGTCTCCGCCCCATCACGACACCGGCTACCTATCTGGAGGGCAGGCCATCGAGTTCCACCCAAGCTCCTCCTCCATGTCATCTCCTACTCATCATAGTTACCAGTCCACCTCTCCGTGTATCTCTCCAACACATCAGAACTCGCACTACCGCCAGAGTCCACCGCACACCTCTCCAGCCCATCAGTCCTCTTATCGCTTCAGCCCTCCACCCATGGGCAGTGGAGGGAACCAAGGGATGGACTACCAGAGTCCTCCGCCATCTCCTCTTAGGCGTGGGGTTCCATACAGAGGTAGCCCTCCGATCGAAAGCGTGTGTCTGTATCGTTCCCAGTCTGGCTCACCAGTCCGTTACCAGCAGGATCCTTTACCTAGCCGTCCTAAATCGCCTCTGTTGAAGATGAGCAGCCAGCGGTCCTTCCAACTCCAGTCGCAGCCTTCCCAGAGCTCTCAGACCAGCCAGCACCACCAGGTTCAGGGTCTGCGCCTGCAGCCCTCTATGGCACAGATAGTCCGCACTAACCAGCCCGGTAACAGCGTGTACAGCCAGATGGCACATCCGCTTAGCAGCAGGTACCAAGGTAGCTCCATGGATGTGGACAGGGACAGAGATCGAGAGCCGAGGCTGGTGTACCAACCCTCGCTGGATGGTCGTTCGATGTCTCAAGTGCAGTCCAGCCTCAGTGTGGGAGCTCTCTGTCAGCATGGGGGTCGAGGAGGGGTTCTGGAGACAAACTTGGGGAAAGATGAGATCCCTCAGCGACCCGCTTCGGCGTACCGCTCGGCTACGGGGGGACCCGGAGGCATGCGCTTCAGCCAGACTCCCCAGATTAGCCGCAGTCAGTCGGCAGCATACTACCCGGTCTCCAAGCATGAACTCGAGAGAGCGGTGGCGGCTTCTGCTCTGCCTCCGTGCCAGCTGGGCTCTCCGGAGATCCCGCACTTAGTGCGTAGACCTATCAGTGCCAACACAAGTGACCTAAAACAGCACGTACCGACCCCCAGACCACTAATCCACTCCCAGAGCGTCAATCTTCGCTTCTCCCCATCTAGCGGTAATATCTCCTCAGGCTCCAGCTGCAACCTAGCCCCCGGCTTTAGGCCGTCCTCCTCCATGGCTCAGATGGAAATCCCGCTGCAGGCTGCATATGAGCGGAGTTTCGATGAGCCATCTGCCCTGTCACCCTCTCAGAGCGGACTGTACCCGGGTGAACCTGCCCGATCCCGGACCACTCCGTTCATGGGTGTCATCGACAAGACCGCAAGGACTCACCAGCAGTACCTTCACCAGCCTTCCCGGGCCTGGCCCGTGTCATCTCTGGAAACGGTTATCACTAGCCCTACGTCGCCTGGGAATCTGATCCACCAGGCATCCACAGCTTCCTCCTACAGCCCGCCTACATCTCTAGGCAATATCGCCTACTACAACAAGACCAATAATGCCCAGAATGGACACATGCTAGAGGAGGAGTACTACGTCCAGCCTCAGCCCTCCTCCCTGGGCAAACTTGCCAATGGAGGGGCCCGAGATCGAGACCTCCTGGAGCGAGTGAGCCAGGCACCAACGTACCAGGATGTTAAGGTGGCACGGACAATGCCCGTGGCACAGGCGTACCAGGAGAACATGTACCGTCAGCTTTCCCGCGACGCCAGACAAGGTCCCACCTCGCCCATAAAACCAAAGAGACCCTTTGTGGAGTCAAATGTTTAATAGGTGACAGTGAATGTGTAGGTGGAGGTTTTTAAAGCCAGTACTGCGAATAGAGGAAACGGCATAGTAGAAACACTTTTCATAAACTAAAAAACAGTGTTATAAAAGTTGTGTACATTTACCTGTGCCTACTTTAAGTCAACTCAATCTGCTGGTAGAATAGAACTCGGGTGCCAGACAGGCTACAATTACCTTTTTGGAGCATTAGAATATGGTATGTTAAAGTAAAAAATATTCTTTAAAGCTCTGCACATTATTAGAAAGCACATTTACTGACGTTCCACACAGAGGAATGGCGTGTCTTGCCATCGTTCCCGGCACTAAAGCAGAAACACAGCTGTTCAACTCATTCCCTCGCTCACTTAATCCCTCTCTCTCTCTCTCTCTCTTCCCAATGAAACTAAACTAATTTTCTAGGCTTTCTGGACATCATATTGTTGGATTGTTCAATACTGTAAAAAGTGGAAATCTGTTTCAGAAAAACTAAGTTGTAGTTATAGAAGGAAAAGAGGAATATTTATAATTAAGTTATATGATGTATAGAAATATTAAAGCATTTTTTGTCAGGTTAATTTTGTTTTCCTTTTGTCTTTACTTTTGTATCTATTGATTTGGCCTTTTTGAAATGGTATCAGATATTTTCAAAACAGCGATTCAAAAGTTTATGACTGGAGATTACAGTTATTAATAACTGTAACAGTTAATAACTTACAATTATTACAATTCTGGCTCCCAAGCAGAAGTATTTTCTTTGTGTCAAAATTTACAGTTGTTTAGTGGCAATAATAGTAGTTTAATCAATTCCTTGGGAATAAGCTTAATATTATTTCAAGTGACTCCGCGTTTTGTGGATATTGCCTAGTCTTTATTTACAAAATGAGTTCAGTTAATTACTGGAGTGCCAATCCAGACGTATTTCAAGTGGAAGAATGTATCACACCATAGACGTCTTATGAACTCTACAGTATGTATACTACGCAACACAAAGTTTCAGGGGCGTTTGCAAGCTAGTAATAGAATTTCTTCTTTTTTCAGTTTCTTTATTGTTCTAAGAAATGGAATCTTGCATTGTCACAGAGAAGCATTAGTATATCAAGTGAACTATGTTTGTATTAGCTTTGAAACTTTTATTCGTGACTTTGGTCTGTCTGTGACATTATGAAGAAAGAGAGCACTTTATTCATTTGTAAGGATTAAATGGAATGTGAATATTAGGTTTTGTTTTTTTTTGTTCTTTGATCTGGGATGGGAAATCCTTACTAACGAACGTTCAGTGAACGCTGGAAAATAACCTGTGATTAGTTGTACTACTAGAAAACAAATAGCAGTTATTGTCCTTGGTGCAATTCTAATTTTTCAAGCAAATGAATGAACAATAATATAAAAGAGCAAAATTATGTTTTTAAAAATATATTAAACAGTGTATATAACAGCCTTTATAGAGCGCAGTGTACTTGCTGTATATAGTGGCCAAATGTGTTCATGCATACAAAATCCAGCTCTTCTCCGCAAACGCGTCATGAGAAGGACTCGATGAACCTCACGTGTCAAACACAGTTCAGTACCGAAAAGCAAACCAGCCGTTTTGAAATAGTGTATTTGTCGTGTCAAAATACAATATTCAGCTAGTTCCTTTTGAAGTTCTCTGCTTCAGAATGCAATATTATTAACACGCCGAGCTTAAATGTGGCTTTGGTCAGATCTTCTCAACAAATACAATATATGGACAGATATCTAGACAGCTCGTCTTAAAGGCAATCATATTCACCTTTCTATTCCTATCAGTGTAAACTTGCTTGAATCGAGAAACGCCTCATGGTCAACTTTGGGGAGAAGCTAAATAAATACCACTTGGGAACACGGGACCCTGATGCGGCTTGGCAAAGGCCTCTTTAGGGTGGTGCAAGTCATTTGTGCTGTACATAACCTGACGCATGGTTTATCCTCTGAAACCGACATACACAGACATTCGTGAATCTGCCGTATGTCTAGGAACTAAACCGAAATAGTTCACACCTGATGAAAATCTCCACCAAACTCAACCGGAGAGATGTGACATTTACCTCTGAAGGGTTTGGCCATTCTTTTTATCTTTCAGTTGGATTTGAGTTGATTTTAATGTAATTGCTTGCTAAGCAGAGTTTCTCGTCTGTAAATGTGAGCTTTCAGAGCGCTGTGATAACGTTTAATGACTTCAATAAACCAGAATGTGTTTTTATCATGTCAGCTGTCATTTTTATATGCTTTATGTGTCAGTATAAGAAATGTTTAACTGATTGCATTTTACTGTACTTGACACACAGAAGTTACAGAAGTGTTGAGTCATAAAAACAAGTATGGTAATTATTTGAGGAATATACTTGGAATATACTTGATCCTCTGCAGTGAATGGGTGCCGTCAGAACATCGCAACAATCCAGACGTAACCCACACAACTCCAAACCATCATTTAACGTCTAAAGAAAAGAAAATTATTGTGATGCTTTTATCAGCTGTTTGGACTCTCATTCTGACGGCACCCATTCACATCCATTACTGAGACACATTTCTACAAATCTGATTAAGAAACAAACTCATCCTGATCTCAGATGACATGTGGGTGAGTAGATGTTCAGCAAATGTTTATTTTTGGATTCCTTTAAACAGACCGATATGATACCTCAAATCATGCTGGTTGTTGAAGAAATTACATTTAAAAATGTTGTTTTTCCATACTTCACTAAGAACATAGCAAGTTTATTACAAGCAAAAACAAATAAAATTATATATATATATATATATATATATATACACGTTAAAACAAGAAGAGACAATTCAATAAGTCGAAAGTTAAAAAAGAAAAAATTAAATACAGTAAACAACTGTTGAACGGCCATTTGTTCTACAATAAACCTTTTTAAAAGAATAATTAAAAGACATAAATAAAACATTTTCTTTTAAGACTTTCTTTGGCTCAATCTAATTGTTAATGTGATGCAGTGATCCTTTTCCCTTTAACTCCATCCGCTCGTGTTCAAACAGAACTCATATGTGACCGTGGAGCACAAAACCAGTCTTAAGGGGTTTATTTGTAGCAATATCCAAAAATACATTGCATGGGTCAAAATTATAGATTTTTTTTATGCCAAAAATTCCTACTGTAAACATATCAAAATGTCATTTTTGATTAGTAAAATGCATTGATAAGATATTCATTTGGACAACTTTAAAGGGGATTTGCTCTGTATTTCGATTTTTTTGCACCCTCCGATTCCAGAGTTTCCAATAGATGCATCTCAGCCAAATATTGTCCTATCCTAACAAACCATGTATCAATAGAAAGCTTATTTATTGAGCATTTATTCTCAGTTTTGCAAAATTTTACCTTATGACTGGTTTTGTGGTCCAGGGTCACATATATGACTGGTTCTCCAGCTGTCGGCACTTACAGAAGCTGTCACAAAGGTTTTACTCTCTCTTGGGTTTGTCTGTGAGGAGATGCACGAACCCGGGCACCAGCACCATGACCACCTGCGGCACAAGGCTGTACTTGAGGAAGAAGAGCGAGTAGAAGAGCAGAGCCGGAGCTGAGGGCAGAGGGAAGCTGTTGATGTAGTGAAGGGCTATGGACGCGAGGGCCAGACACAGGGTCCTGGGCACCCACGGAAGAGCCCATCCGCCCGGCTTCCAGTACTGAGAGAGCCCCAGACCCAGCAGAACCCCGGTGTCCCGGCTCAGAGCCGAGAAGGGTGCTGTGTCCATCCGGATCCACTCAGGGCGAGAACACCACCTCTTAGCCAGAGAGATGGACCTGAGGGTCACAGGGTCACACCACTGTAAAACTGAGGAGATTACTGACAGCTGAGCACAAATTACACCACTAATGTACTCACTAATGTAACCTACTAGATAGCATACTTGGGTTATATATATACTACTATTATTATTATATTTTTAACCATTTTAGAAGTTATACTAAAAGTAGTTAATTGTTTTAATCTGAAAGTTTTAGAAAGATGGCACTGGTAATGCAAACATGCAATATATAGGTGATATTTTAAAGCCTAATATAATAAGTGGTCAGCTGATGATTGCTATTTTACAACAATTGAGAAAATTAAATAAATGTAAATCTTCATACAATATGTACTCTATATATCACTTTGTACCCACCAAGAGAGATCAACCCCAATCTTCTGCAGGGCTCCGTGCATCAGAAGAGCTCCGAGCAGCAAAGCCAAGCTAAAGCGGAAGAAGAACAGCAGAGGGCGATGTTCAGGCACTGACCGCTTCAGAAACACCCCCAGCAACACCCCTGAGGAGAAAGAAAACATTTTAAAATATGCATATTACAGTCCCTGACAAAAGTCTTGTCGCTTATCTATTTTGTAGAAACACCTGCTATTAACCTGACTTTTAATTAATCA
>JAUMHI010000053.1:2217231-2228980 GCA_032359435.1 Enteromius unitaeniatus | reverse complement strand
CGGTGTAAGAAAATGTTCTTAAAGGAGATTTTGTGCCTCTTTGTGATGGTACAATGAGGCGTCGCTCACTGGTGGATTCCCCAGTGAGCCTCCTTGCACAGTCTCCTTGAGGCCCGGTGCAAGTGCAGGGATGACAAGGAACAAACCCTGCAACCTCTTTTAAGCAAAAGCTCCCCTTAAGAGGCTGGCTTGTGCTTTGAGATGGAGTTCATTGAATTTAACCTCTTGTACGAGCTTTTGAACCAGCCCCTTCCTGTAGTGAAGCTGCGTCAAAACTGCTCACTCTGAAGTGCATGTAAAGAAACACATGCTTCCGGAGCCAAGTTGGGTTGACAAGGGAAAAGTCTCTCACGAAAGGGAGATACCTCAGAGAGGTACAATTGCAGT
The DNA here is from genome assembly GCA_032359435.1 of Enteromius unitaeniatus. Classification (NCBI taxonomy): domain Eukaryota; kingdom Metazoa; phylum Chordata; class Actinopteri; order Cypriniformes; family Cyprinidae; genus Enteromius; species Enteromius unitaeniatus. Next base: position 2,228,593 of record JAUMHI010000053.1, on the reverse strand, counting down.
TGTGCTTTCTTCTTGCAAGAAAAGTGGGAACACAGGCTGTCCCTTCTACACTCTCTCGTTGTATGTCGCTACCATAGCCGCAGATCACCATGCAGTGGAGGATGCATGCCTTAGGAAGCACCAACTCATCGTCCGATTCCTTAGAGGTGCGCGTCGGGTTAATTCCCCCAAGACCACACCTCGTACCCTCTTGGGACATGGCCTGCGGCACGTTCCATCTGAGCCCTTCAGTCTAAAAAGATCAGATTTCAAAGTATCTGGTGCTGAAGGACAGCGTCTTTTCAGTGCGCTAGCCTCTATTGAGAGGGTAGGGATCTACAAACCGTCTCTTTCAACACTGAGTGCCTAAAAGCTGGTGGATAATACCTGACAAGCTTGTGCACAGGGTTCCTACTACTGCCTTTCCACGATCAGGTAGTGAACCTGCAAGCTCTGCCCCGGGAGGAGGCAGACCCAGCCTGAGTCACTGTGTCCTGTACACGCTCCGAAAAGCGCCGCTACACTGACCACACTGGGAGCCTCAGATCTCCAGCAGCTCTTATTCTGCTATTGCAGACAGCAAAAAGGGAATGCTGTCTCCAGCTAGAGGTTGGCTCATTGGGAGGTTAAAGCCATCTCCCTTATACTAGGGAAAGCCTTGCACTTAGAACTAATAAAAAAACTCACTCAAGAGAGTGTTGTTTTTGTCTTATGCAACGAGCTCAGGGCGCCTCTCTAGCAGATATATGTAGGGCTGCGGGCTGGGCGTCACCAACACCTTTGCCAGGTTACAACCTCCGCGTAAAGTCTTCTCGTGTCCTTAAAAATCGGACAGCAGGTGAACGAGAGGACCGGCTGGTGCCGGCTTGCTGCGCCACTCCCACGGTCTCCGTGTGCGATTTTTTTTCAGTTCCCTTGACTGCGTGAAGCTGAGTCCTCCCTGCCCCGCAGTTCGGACATAGACGGAGTAGCTCCAGCTGTGCTTCCTCTGGGTCTCCTTCGCCCAGTAGGTGTGGCAAAGATTTTTTTCTATATTCGCCCAGTAGGTGTGGCAAAGATTTTTTTCTATATTCCACAGTCAGCCACAAGAGAGGCTGTGTTTCCCTTCAATTATATCCATAATCTTATCGATATATTGCATTTCCTTTATTTCCAAATGCGAGAACCATGTGTTAAGTCATGTGTTAAGTCCCTGTCAAGGCCCTAATCCGGCCCCCAGGGTATCGGGAATGGTTACGTGCATATCCTCTGCGGACGAACTTGAAAAGTATCTCTCCAGTCGGCAGGGGAGGTCTCCGCGTAATGCGGTCTTAGAGTCAATGCCTGTGATTCGACTGAAAGGGTAACGTCTAGGTTACGAACGGTCCAGACCATGGAAGGTCCGCTAGTGGCTGCCCTATCCCCTGCGATGTCAACTTCGGTTGTAGATTCGGTTGGGGCCCCGCTGGTGGCCGCACAGCTTCTGAATCGGTCAGTAGGACCTGCTATGAAGCTCACGCCTGACCCAGTATTGGCCATGCAGGTCAGTTTCGAACCTTTACCTTATTCTGAGCCCTACGAACTCACAAACTGCCCCGAGCCGGCCATGTCGGTTCCTGAATCGGCCACTGAGGCTGATAGCCTGTTGTCCTGTCCCGGGTCTCTCCCCGAAACCTTTGAACTTTTGTCATTTCTCAGAATTGACCACGGAGGCTGTGACTTTAGATCATACAACAAGGATGCCCTCCTGATCCGCCCCCTGGAGGGCACCTCTGCTGCCTGGTCAGCCCAGGAGGGTATCCCCGCTGTCTGGTCGGCCCAGAAGGGCATCCTTGTTGTATGATCCGCCCTGGAGGGTGTCTCCTCCGGCTGCACCTCCCTGAAAGGTGTCCCCTCCGTCCACTCCACCCTGGAGGGCGTCTTAGCTGTCTGGTTCACCCAGGAGGGCTTCTTCACCGCCTGATCCGCCCAGGTGGTGCTCCTTCGCCGTCTACCCTGCCTAGAGGGCGTTCCTCTCGGCTCCGAAGCCTGGGGCGTCTGGAAGCCGCCCCTTTGAGGGGGGGCTATGTTACGATCAAGCTGGAGTTGCCAGCCCATCTCACTGGTTGGCACTGTCTAATTATCAGGTGCATTTAAACCCCAGTCTGTCTTTGTCTATCGCGGTTCATTGTACTGTCTTTTGGAGTGTAGTTTGGAGTGTTTGCCTGTTCACGTTCTTTGTTTTCCCAGAGTTTCCCTGTTCTGGATTATTGTTACCGACCTGGCCTTTACTGGATTATTGTTCTCATCTTGACCTTTGGATTCTGCTCGCCCATTGCCCGACTAACGCTACGAACTCTGATGGCATACTTCGAGTTTATTTGACAAGGTAATCTGTAGTCAAGACGATGATAGTCACTAGAAATCAGGTGTCCATCCTTGGAGTGAGCTACTGGTCAGCTGATCTGGTTTCGTCTGTTAAAGTTAACCCTTTTCGACATTTTTTGAGTTGTTGTTGTTGCTCAGTAATGTGATGGGTGGTGTCTGAAGGCAATAACTAAGTAGATCTAATGTCACATTTTTATGGAGGTCACAGTGGCTCTAATTCCTGCTGGCTGTGTGCAGTTTACAGTGGATTGACCATTCTGAAACTTATATGGTAGTTTAATAGTCCCTAGAGCTCACTTATCATGAAAAAAGCCAGGAAATTACAGATTTGACAATATGGGGCTTTTAATGAATTTGACATAAACAGTGATGTTTGCATCCAGGTAAAAAGCATGAGCATGAGTGTAATCTACAGTTGTTTATGCTTAGGACAAAGAGTGCATATGCATTGTGATACTCTCTAAATACTCTCTCGAAGGAGAAGTAAATTATGTTATTTTTGTTCTTGTGTGCAAAAAAAAGTTCTTGTAGCATCTCAAAACTAATGTCACATGGGCTGTTTTATCTGTGTTTTTACCATGTTTCTGGATCTGGATCATTTCAGTGTTGCTATCTATGGAGAGTCAGATGGCTCTCTTATATCATCAGAAATATCTTACTTTGTCTTCTAAAGATGAACAAAAGTCTTATGGGTTTGTAACGACATGAGGGTGAGTAATTAATGACAGTGTTACGAACCGCGCCTCTGTGGATCGCTCCAGCGAGCAGCAGCGGGAACCTTCACCAGAGTACTAGTGTTTCCCCCCCGGACTCGTTTGCCCCACGTACCTAGGCCTTGGCGCGCTTGGTTTGGGGCCTCGCCAGGGTATTTAAGTGCTGACTTTTGCCCAGGTCGGACACGAAGTTGGTTTTCTTCTTGTGTTTTGATTACCAATTTTTCGCCGCCTGCCCTGACTTTCTGCCTGTTTCTGACTACCCCTTTGGATTATCCCTGTCATCTCTGTCTGCTTCTGTGTACCGGACTCTTGCCCGTTTGACTACGATTTAATTAAATTAGTTGCATATGGATCCCACCGACTCTTCATCATTACAGACAGAATGTTCATTTTACAGTGGACTAATACTTTAACAACTTCATAGCAACCCACTTTTTTCCAGAAAATGTAAGCATCTAGTTTTTTAGATTTAAATTATTGTGTCTATACTGTTGACTTCAATTCAGTGTATCAATTGTGTTTCTCATAATGCTTTAACTTTTAAACTACAAATATAAACATATATTAAAAAAGATACACATTTGGCCAAATAAAATCTTTCAGAGAATTATAGTAACAAACAGGTCTTACAGAAGTTTTTGGATGGCTTTTGCAGTGAAAGTGCCACCTGTAATGTACTTTATACTTGTCACTTTAGTCTCCCAAGAGCTGTCTTTGAGTTGATTGAAATTGTAATGAATAGTACATCCAAAGGAGTACTGTGCGATGGCAAACTGTAAACCAGCAACAGATACATTCTCATTATGTGCTCTATAAAGCCACATTTATTTATGACAAAAATATATCATATCTTAAACGTTTTAATCTGCATAAAAAAGTACTGAAAATATTTAAGCCTACCTGTGCATCCCGGTCAGTAAAACGTTTGATCACATTTGTCACAAAAGCCTTCATGATGTCAAAATTCTGCAACCCAACACTCCCTGATCCATCTAATAGAAAGGCTATGTCAATCTGATCAGGACAATCTGGAAATAAAGAGAAGCAGAAGTAAGTACATATGTAGATAAAACTGTAGTAAAGTTACATTAAATGAGAAAAAATTGTTAAGATCTCCAGCTCGAGTGCCCATAAGCTCCACCAGAGGAATCCTGTCTTCTGGATTGTATCATGAACTCTTATTTCCTTGCATTTACCTGTTTGCCTGCCTTGGACCTCTGTTGTAAAGTGGATAATTTTACTGCTTGTTCAGTGGATAGTGATTACACTCAATAAAGTTTGCTTTTGGAACTCCTAGCCACATCTCTGAGCAACGTGCATAACATTCCTTACCAAAAAGCATACTTCGAGTTTATTTGACTAGGTAATCTTAAGTAAAGTTCAAGTATATTTTAAGTATACTTTATGTAGTAAGTAGATTAGATTCAACGTCATTGTCATTGTACAGAGTACAGAGCCAATGAAATGCAGCATCTCACCAGAGGTAAAAACAATAATAATATAAATATAGTAAGTATGTAATACTTGTAGTATACTTGTAAGTGTACTATTTTAATACTCCTCGGGACTAAATTGGCTCACTTTCTAGTAAATAAAAGTATACTAAAAGTATAACAGTAGTAAACTTTAAGTACCCAAGTAGTTTACATCATCTTTTTTATCCTGTACTGCAACAATACTAAAAGTGAAGTTATACTGATAGTTTACTAATTAAATACTTATAGCATTTTAGTTCACTATACTTTTAATAGTGTAGTCTTAGCAAATTACTAGTTTAGTAGTTTTATATTGTAAGTTTACTCATAAATTTCTTTGCATCATACTTTTAGTATATCACTATGTTCCAATTTATTATTAAATTAATCAATTATATTTTGTTATATGAATATCTGAACAAGCAAAATATCAAAAGAAAAAAAAAACGGGTAAACAAATGATATTTATAAACTTTTTTTTATTTTTATTTTTTTTTTATTTGTTTTAAAAGAAGCACGTACAAATTATTAATCACGGCTGACACCTCGTTCCCCAATCAGCCTATTATCTGATTACCCTATCAAAGCTGAGAGGTTTTCCTTTAGATAGAGTGAACTCCCCTTCTCTGGTATTTTTTTTGCATGCCTCCGCCTCCCCTTACTTCGCCTTTTAGACCTCACCTTCCTCCCGGAGAGGCTCTCAGGGTTTGGCAGGACACTGAGCTCTGTCCAACCTTCACCGGCAAGGGGTTAAAATCCCTAGAGCTTGGAGTCCACCGAGCTCTCAGCCCTCTCCCCGGATAGCACGCCAAACACACTTATTCTATTCGATTATAAATGAGTGTGAACTTTTTATTCTAGGTTCATGTATTATTTTTTAATTTTTCGCCGGATCCAGATGCACACAAACACACACACACACACACTATAAGTCCTATAAAAAAAAATCACAAAAAACAAAACTCACAAATTAAAACAGCTTTACATTACCACTTGACAAAATAAAAAATTGCAGTAACAAGTAATATGTAATGTATTACAGTTTGGAAGTAACTTGCACAACACTGCTGATTACGCCCACATGCTCATCACACACACACACACACACACACATAAGCCAGTCTCATTCTCCCAGTCACTGCAAAATCTTGATTTGTCATGGCTGTCATTACTGAGTGTTTTCCCAGTGTATTCTCTGATCTGTTATGGACCTTGGACTGTTAACTCGTCATGTGATTGTGCCTTGACCTTTCTGCTCCCTGGACTCTGATTCCCGCTACCTGCCCCAATCTCAGCCCGTTGTTACCGACTCTGATTCTGTCTATCTCTATTGCTCTGTTTGCTGTTGTCTGACCTTGCCTGTATGACTATTCTAATAAACGCTGCAAATCCCCACTCCACCTGGCGCTTTCTCACAGTATACTTTCCTATTTTGTTTTGTTTTGTTTTGTTTAAAAGAAGTATACGGATAGCACTCATGAATAAACTTCTTTTTCATAATAAACTTACTTTTTCCCTTTAGTGATCATCACATTTACCTCTGTATGTAGGGCTTGGTATTGGTGGTTTGAACACATTTTTTTCACTTATAAAGCACATGCCTCTGTAGTTGGTAGCTGATACACATTTCTTTGGAATAGTTGGACCACAAACCTGTGTGAGATGGAATGAAAGGAATACTAAAACAATTAGTAATTACAACAATTTTTTTGCTTTTATACAAATATTAAGTGAGTGCATTTTATTTTATCTACTTAATTTTAATATTTTTTTGAGGCATTCATTTTATATTACTGATACATGCATGCTGTAATAACATAAATCAAATAAATTACAAATGTATTATTTTATATTATAGACACAAAATGATAGCCTGGGCCTTCTTTCGCGAGCAAAGTCTGGCCAAGCTGCCATTTTAGAGCATTTCAGTTCCCAAAAAAATGGGAACCAATGACAAATGCCTCCCAGAAGGCGGGTAGTAAGGTAGCTTGGCAAGACTAAGCTCCTATGAGCTTAATAGTCGCGGAAGCCAGGCTAACAAAATAATTTTTTTTTTTCTTGTAATATTGAGCATGAGACTTCTCGTTGTATTTTAACATCTGTAATCCCTTTTATGAATTCAAAGTCATTTTTCAGAGCAGTTCATTTTACTTTTTAAGTTTTTAGATATTTGCAAGTGTGAAATAGTTATTATCAGTACTTCATTTGTAACTGATCTCTATAGTATGCTGAATAACTTACCACCAGCTTTAAAGACTGTGGATCTTGAACCATGGAAAGTCCAAGAGACATGTTGACAGCTTCTGGGGGCACTTCATTAAAACACAGTTAATACAATGTTTTTTATTTTTAATGAAAAAGAAGAAAATATCCCACAGGGGTGAAGAACATGCCCTTACTTCAGTACTTTCTTTGCAACTAAAATTATACTGTATTCAAAAAGCATGACTTGTGACGGTATGTTTAAATACAAGGCTATTTTTAGTTATCAGCTTATGATTTTCCTTTATATGCACAGTGGCATTATCTACACAATGGTGAGAACTCCTAAGTTCAAAACTAATCTTTAAGGGGTTATGAAGTGCCAGATTATTAGCAGGCTAGAGTAGTGGAGGCAGGGTTTTTTCACACCATTACATTACAGAGTAGAACATTTCACACTCTGTTTTTTTGGCAGACTGCCTTCATGTGTCAAATGCATGCATTTGTGCACAACTTCAAATGGAGTGTTCTTTGAAAGTCTTTGGCTGTAAAACAAAGTATACTTAGGCCTTTATATGTCAAATGATCAATACAATTTTGGTTTCTTACTTTATGACTTTTTTAATTCTTCTCAATTTCTACAAATAGGCTCTTTTAATCATCAAACATGCTCAAACATTTGATTTTGTTACTCATCTGTTTTTAAAATAAGCACACAAATAAAACTCCAAACTGTCTAGCAGCAGCACAATTGAGTTTCTTTCATTTCAATGTTTATTTTTTTGTTAGTCACTAGAAAATACAAATCAAGTTTTCAGTCAAGTGTCACAGCCCACTTGAAGTTTATTATAACGTATTATATAGCCTTTCAGGCTGATGATGCTTCTGAGGGTTAAATATCTGTCTCTCTTCATTTGTTGAAAAATAAAATAGTCCTCAAGTGTTTTAGAACATAGAGCAGAGGTAGGCAACATTGGTCCTGGAGTGTTGATGTTGATTCAGAATGCAGCAGCAAGACTGGTCTTCAACAAGCCCAAAAGGGCCCAAATCACTCCTCTCTTCATCTCCCTGCACTGGCTTCCAATTGCAGCTCGCATCAAATTCAAGACACTGATGCTTGTATATTGAACAATCACAGGTTCCACGCCTGCTTACCTCCACTCACTGCTACCACTCTACACTCCCTCCAGAACTCTGAGATCCACCAGTGAGCGACGCCTAACTGTACCATCACAAAGAGGCACAAAATCTCTTTCCAGAACATTCTCTTACACCATTCCTGGCTGGTGGAATGATCTTCCCATCGCTATCCGAAATGCCAACTCCATTAAAGCTTTCAAACGACTGCTGAAAACCATCATAAAAAAAAAAATCTTAATCCTACTCTTTCTTACCTTCTAGCCTGTACTTATTTGAACATTGCCTGTTATACAGTATTATGAGCACTTACTAAGTTGTTTTTGTCTCTTTAGGACTAACTGCTTGATGTTTTCCCCACCTGTAAGTCGCTTTGGATAAAAGCCTCCGCTAAATGAGTAAATGTAAATGTAAATGATGTCCAGCAGAGTGTCACGGACGAGAGGGATGACGAGTACAAGCGGATCTACTTGCAAGCTTTATTATAAATACAGGGTCAGAACAGGCAGAGTAGTGGCAATGGGAAAAAGGAGTATCAGAGGCAAAACACAAGAATAATTCAAATCCGTAGCAGGGGGGTTGAGTGATCGGCAAACAGTATCCAAGGGGAAAGGCAAGAGCAAGAGTCCGGGAGCAGACAACAGGGAGGATAGAGAGGTGATGGCCTGCACGGCCGAGACATTACCTGCTTTTAGTTCGTTGTAGCTGGTCTCCATAGCCAGGGCAGGACCGGATGGGAGTTAAATGGCCTCCGTGGTCGGTTCAGGGTAGGACGAAAGTTCAACGGCCTCCATGGTCGGTTCAGGGAAGGACGAATGTTCAACGGCCTCTGGGGCCGGGTCAAGGTAGAACGAAAGTTCAATGGCCTCCGTGGCCGGTTCAGGGTAGAACGAATGTACAACGGCCTCTGTGGCAGGTTCAGGGCAGAACGAAAGTTCAATGGCTTCTGTGGCCGGTTCAGGATCAAACAAGAGTTCAAGGGCAGCCTCGGTGGCTGATTCGGGGTTGGATTCATGGAACATGGAGGCCAAGTTCCATGGCCTCCATGGCCGGTATGGAGAGTTCCACAACCTCCTAGGCCATAACTAGGCAGGGCATAGGTCTCAGGAGTCAAGGGTGATCACAGGCAGGTTAGAGGTCTGTGCAGCCACTGGCAGAACCTCCCGAGTGTCCACGGGTGGAGTTGACACCTCGAGTGGCTGTGCAATCACCAGTGGAACCTCCAACACTTCTGCAGGAGCCACCGATACCTCCACGGGTTGTGCAGCCACCAGCGAAACCTCCAGAAAATCTAGCAGTTCCAATGATGCCCTGAGACAGAGAGAAGACATCCCGGGAAACTGAGGACTGACCGTTAACCTCAGGAACGGCAGCCATCTGGAGCAATGGCTCGGGACCGGCGGCCATCTGGTGCAAAGGCTCAGGATTGGTGACCATCTTGTACAGTGACTCGGGATCGGCAGACATCTTGTCTGCTGACTCTGGCTGAGGAATGGCGGTCATATTGAGCTGTGGTTGTGGTACCGGGGTGATGATTGTTTGATGTGGATCTCGTTGTGTATCGCTCCTATCAGAGACCTCCTCCTCCACCTCTCCTACAGTGAAGGTAGATCCAGAATACAAGAGCACGAAGTCTATTAGTTCAATCAATGACCACTCAGGATCGGTTAGGGTTAGGAGGAACTAATGAGCAACCATAGGGACAAACGAGGTGGGAGGAGACAAATGTTCATGACAAGAGTGCTTAACATAGAACGAAGAGACAGGTAAACAGACAACATAGTCCGGGCCAGAGTGCCCTCTGGTGGCTTCATAGATGAACTCCAGTGAAGATCGTTACACAGAGTTTAGCTTCAATCCTGAAAAAACCCTCACCTGCCTGTAGCCCTACTAATCCTGAAGACCTTGAATAGCTTGTTTTGGTTCAGGTGTTTGATTAGAGTTGGAGCTAAACTATACAAGACATCAGCACTCCAGGACGGACGCTGCCAACCCCTTACATAGAGCCTATATAACCTATTTGTAGAAAATAGCAAATAATATTTTGGTTAGTAGTATAATACAAAACCCCAAATACCATTAATGTTCAGTGATGAGCAGCTTCTGTCTGTGACCAAACAGCTATAGATCCGCCCTCTTTCACCTTGACTGATTTGAATTAAAGGATCACTCACGGTCAGACTATAAAAAAACAGAATAGAATATGTTTTAGGGTTAAAGGAAAGGTGATGCCATGTATACGGTCAAATAAAAAAAAAACTGATATATGTCACAGTTTGTTTTGAGTGTTGGCTTAAAGTTTGTTAGGTCTTCAAGTCTTTTATTTTGAAATTTTGCTGCAGTCATGATTCCTGTCTAATCATGTGATTTCCTGTTCCCTCAGGGCTGCGTTCTAGTCCATTTGTTATGCCCTTAACTTGCACACTCAGATGTAACATTACTGATTACATTGCATGAGTACCCACTCCCAGCAGAACCCTTGGAAAGGGCTGAAATGGAATGTTCTATGCCCTTGATCACTTAGAACAAGTGTGCATATTAAGCAGACGTGCTCCCTCGGTCAGGATTGAGGGTCTGTCCCTATAACCACCCTAGTTCACTTCATTAAGTGGAATGCACTACAAAACGGCAGTGTGGATTCTCCCAAGGGGAAGAGCTTAGGGAAGTTTGAGAGTGGTACACACCCCAGGTCTTGTTCCCATTGACTGCTTGGTTGCATGTGCCTTGTTTTTATTGGTTGTCAAGATTATGTGTCATGTTTTCACACACTATACGTCCTTACACAATCTAACGTGTTAAATATTGAACTGGAAATTAGGTGCTGGGTATCCAGTCAGAGGAGAACTGGACCCAACTAAGCCTGGTTCTCCCAAGGTTTTTTCCCCCATTCTCTCATGGATGGGGTTTTGGTTCCTTGCCGCTGTCTCCTCTGGCTTGCTTAGTTGGGGACACCTGATTTCTAATGATTATCGTCGTCTTGACTACAGAGTCTCTGCATTTGATAAATAAATAGTTCTGTTCTCCTATTTGATAATGTTCAGTGCTTTGCTACAATCTGTATTGTTAAAAGCGCTATAAAAATAAAAGTGACTTGACATGTTTTCCCGTATTGTTTGGAATTTATAACCATGTGGCCATTGTCTCTTGTCTAGCTTTGTTTGTTTTTAAAAACTGCATGTGATCTGCTTTCCACACAAATGTAAAAGCTGCTGTCAGTTAATGGAGACTTGAAGAAAGAACACACGGCTAAATTCAACTTTTGTCCTGCCAGAAAGAGATGAGACTTTTAATTTATGGACGTTGTTATCTTGTTGATATCTTTGATATTACTGTCATGGTTACTGATAAGGAATATGGACTTGAGTCCGGAAAATTTACTGGTGTGAGTTTGGTTACAGAATGTGTACAACCAAACTGTGTGTCACTTTTTTCAAGTCAAGTCAAGTCACTTTTATTTATATAGCTCTTTTAACAATACAGATTGTAGCAAAGCACTGAACATTATCA
>JAUMHI010000053.1:2182885-2197485 GCA_032359435.1 Enteromius unitaeniatus | reverse complement strand
TTGATAATGTTGAGTGCTTTGCTACAATCTGTATTGTTAAAAGAGCTATAGAAATAAAAGTGACTTGACTTGACTTGACAAGAAGTTAATACAGAGCAACTTCAGTTTTAGATTAACTGTACAGTGTACTGTTGGCTCTGTCAAAGCTAAATCAGCCATCACACAAATCTGATTCATGAATTTATTCAATGATTTGTTCATATGTCATAAGGTCATATTTTTTGAAGCTGGGATACTGGTTATGTGCTAGTCCTAAACTGGTCTTAAACCAGCTCAAACTAGCATTCCAGCTTCAAAACATACCTAACTAGCATGCTGTTTTTCAAAGTATTTTTGAAAAAGAGTCAGGGCAGAATAGCCAAACCAACTTTTAGCCAATCAGCATTAGGGGGCGTGTCTACTAATGATGTGGAGGAGAGTGCATTCAGTGAACAGCCGAGCAGAGTGACAGAAAGATTAATAAAAAAAGGAATATATCTGTGGAAGGATAAGGCAAGAAGAAGGACCCATGAAAATATCGTATCAGATCTCCAGCACAGGAAATAACTTAAGGAGCAGAAGGTGCTTCGGTTCTTCTCGATAGGTCACCATATCTACACCAGATGCCAGCTAAAGTTTGCCTACACTGAACGTAATAAAGCAACTGTTAAAAATCTGAATTTGAAATTCATAGACAGAACCCCTTTCTATCAAAGATGCTTGTGTATGGTGTAGGCCGCGGCACTGATTATAATGACTACTTTAGTATTTTATCACACCGCTCACATCCCGTGTAGACGGTGTAACACTGGTTCTGCTTTGTTTCACAGAGCTAATCTTTGTCTGGGTTGCGTAGGCTACGTATGTGTGGGGCGGAGCTATCAAAATAGGAGCGAGACCCTTCTGCGGTCTAAGAAGTATTTTTTTAGTTAAAGTCAGTTCATCATTGATTCGGTGATGTCATCCAGTTCAGTTCTCTCCCTACAGTATCTGTGCAATCGATAGTGATGTGAAAAATTAAGTGCCAACTATACAAACCAAAGGTGACAAGGAACCAAAACTCCCTTTTTCCAGAAGAAAAGCTTCTTCTTCTTTACAACTCTTCTAGCAAGTAGCTGTAAACGTCATTGACAAGGAAGTACTAAATCCCAGCAGAGTGGAAAGTCTTTGGTAGTTTACAGATAATGGCCAGACCTCCTGCTAGGTACTTTTCTGTTCAGTCAGAATGTTACTTGCTTAAAATAAAGATGTGACTCGACACTCGCATAGCAAGAATTTATTGACCTTTGTACCTCAAAAAAGATTGTGTTAAACCACAGGCGTGTAAATACATCAGATGAGATGTTGCAAAAGAGAACAGAGCTGAATTTCTCTTTTTTGCATTCTGTCTTTTATGCCTTACTTCCTGTCTCTTTTTTACTCACAGTGTCAAACACTTTAGATCATTCAATATGTTTCTATCATAATTTGGAAATTTCCCTGGTTTAAAGTTTAAATCAGTACAAGTGACCTCTCCATGCTCTTTTAAATCAAGAAAGAGTATAATGGTGTAACGTTCTATGTCTGTTTAGTTCTGTTTATTCTCTGTGTTTTTTTACTTTTGGTTTAGTTTAATTATCATGTCTTCCTGTTTTGAGTTCAGTTCCTGTTTGCCCTTATATGGTCTTTCCTGTGATGTGATTATTAGTTGATTCCCTTCCACCTGTGTTTCCCCAGCTGTGTCCTGTCTAGTCATTAGTCTTCAGTGTATAAATCCCCTGTCTTTTGAGTTCTAGTTTGTCAGTCAATGTAAATGTTACGGCTTGTGTGATCTGTTGGATGTTTGATACCTTGCTTTCTTTATTATTAAACTTTATGTTATTTTTGAGCTCTCATCTCCTGCGATCTCCATATACACCAGCGTTACAAATGGTTATCACTGAATATCTGCAAACAGCAGATTATGAATACAGTTACTAACCATCTCTCATGCTCTCTATTCTTAGGCTTTTATTAATATTTGTCAAAACATAGTACTGTGCAAGGAGCCATTAAGTCTTTATTAATCAATGATCCACTCCTGTAATCATGATTTGTGTGAACAGCACACAAGTTGTTGGTGTTTCACCGCCTCTCATGTTCATTTAGTTAGACCCTGCTGTGAATGTTATGTATTGGAATGCTTCTGAATGAGTTTTGTTAGAATGTAAACGGAGGTCCTGTATGATTTTCCCATATTCCCTAACACACCAAAATATTTCAGTTTCATAAAGAATGTAGTGTGCTTTTATTTATCCAAAGTAACTACAAACACAAAATATTTTTAAAGGTGCTGTGTGATTTCCTTTCACAATATAGGACCAAAAGGAATTGCAATTTCCCCAGACCAGCTCTTCTGACCCTGTCTGCTGTAATGTATCACCTCATTCCACTAATTCTGCTTTTAATTCACTCTTTAAACTTTTCAAAAACCACTGAAAGGTCAAGGGTCAGCGGCTGATGTTTCCGACAACAGTATTTGCTGTAGATTCTGACACTTGTTTATATTATTATGCGTCATGTTTGCCGTTCTCTCTCTTTAGACATATTTCTACAAGAGCACACTTGACTGAAAGGCTTCTGACGCCACACGCTCCCTTCTGTTGGTCTCCTTCGCTCTCTTGCATGTTTGGGAATGTTGTGCCCATCTCCAGTATCAGGAGAGGGCTAATTTTAGCAGGGCAGCTGAATGTGAGGGGTCATAATGGAGGATAAATACAGTGACCAATCAGACAGGCAGCTGTCGTGGTCTGTGCCAGATCTTTTCTTCTCTCCTCTTCTTTCTCTTTCCCTCGCTACAAGGGTCGTTCCATTTTATCTGTGCTCCTGTCAGCAAGAGAGGTAAGAAAATTATTTTAGAACGCATCTAAATTAAAGACTTTGATATTAAAAGTCACAGTGCTACTGAGTATGATGAAAATAACAACTGAAATAGGAGCGTGTGGTGGCTTTATCAGAAGAAAACACTTAAAACACTGCAAAAAATGCTTTCTAAGACTAGATTTTTTTTGTCTCATTTCCACCCAAAATATCTAAAAATTCTCAACAGTAACTCTTACAGTAATTAATTTCTTCTTTTCTAGAAAATTCTTCTTGAACTCAGAAATGCAACAAAGCATCTAACCTGATGAACTGAGATAATTGATACTATGATATTGCTCGTAGTGATAAATATTTACTATATATCTAAAGGTTTCTGATGAGTAGTTGGCTTTTGGTGCAAGATGAAGATGCTTTATAGCAATTAAACAATATATTTTTTATATCATTTAAATTTAATATATAATTGTTACCATTTGTATCTTACAGTGTAGCAGTAATTGTCAGTGCCAATACTGACACTGTTAGATCAAACATGATCGACGTGTTTAATTATATAAATGGCAATATTCCAAAGTAATATAAATCTCCGCAAAAAAATTTGAGAAATGCAATAAACCATAAAATAATTCATTTGGATTGATTGAAAACTAATGAATCGTTGTCAAGGTCAGTGCAACTGTATGAAGCCTTCTACTGTTGTATTTTTCTCATATTACAATTGTTACCTAGCTTTTTTATAACCAGTGACTCTTTATAATCATTAATTATAAAAAACAATATATAATTGGTATCAAACCTTGGCACTTAAAGTGTGGAAAAAGGGATTAAAGTACAGAAATAATCAAATTTGAAAATGCTTTATTAACTGCAGTTTTCGATGTTCACCAACAGAGGAAACAAAACAAAAGATACTATACACGCATGCATATTTTTCAAATATATATATATATATATATATATATATATGTACCCTAATGCATGAACAGCACATCAACACTAGTGCAGATGGTAGGCACTGGTTTTATATATAGTCTGAACTATGGGGCAGTCGTGTCAAAAAGGGCAAAGGTAGAGTTGGTGGATGAAGGGGTGACAGGAAAAGAGCTCGTCCTACATAACTCACATAAAGGTCAACAATGAGAGAGGCTTGACACGTACAGAACTCTTGAGGAGGACAGAAAGAGGGAGTAAGAGACGGTCATTATGTGCAAATGAAAAGAACAGGAATTAGGTGTATGTCACTGTATATTTCCTTAAATAAAAGAAGAAGTTCTCTCAAAAAAAGGAGGATCTTAGCTTTCGAGTCATGCATGTCTGAACATGGCAGGCAGTTTTTTGATATATGTTTCAACAATAATTAAATAAAAAAGCTCCCTCTTTGTATTTAGATTAAAGGTTCATCAAAACACTTCCTCACCACAACATCCCTGTGAGTCACCATTAATTATTTAGCAGATATTTTAATCCAAAAAGGAAATTACAGTATTTCCTGCAACAATCAAAAGCACAGGGTTACATGTGTAGGTTATTAGTTTTAATGTATTAAACATTCTACGTCACATTACACATTCTACACTCAAATGCTAATTTGTTTGGTCATATTAAAGAAATACCCTGGTATTGTAATCATTAAAGGTCATGTGTGTATTAAAATACTTTCTCCTGCAGCAGCTTAAACAAAGCCATAAAGCTCAAAACACAAATGAGTCCTAAAACAGCTAAACAAGTTAATCAGTGTTTGTTTGGTTTTTTGAATGGGCTTTTGGTTAAATGCCTAAAATAAGGTGTGTGGTGAACACTAGCTCAGGACATTTTTGTTTTATTTAAGTTTTGACATTTCTGAAAAAAAGATTGTCAATAAAATGTCACTAAATGGGACTAAACAGAACTCTGCTTTGTGTTTATACTGCTTTAATTTAAAATTTCCAACATGTAGAAATGTAAATAAAGACTGAAAAAGTTGTGAAACGATGGTGTCATTTGTTTGTAGCCTACAGTAAATGTACCTATTTTCTTTCTGTGATTCATGATGAACAAAGCATAAATGAATCATACACTCCTATTGGTCACAAAACGTATTCTTTGCAATCCGAAGGCCAATGGGATTTTTTTTTAGGTTTGTTGCAAATATGGGTTTGACTCCAAATTGTATCATTCTTGCAGCACTCTCTAGTTTTCCAACCCAAATTTGACCAAAGCAGTGGATCAGAAATCCCTGTTTGACTAATCTCTGGCCAATCGATTGGGAAACATGTTTGAAAACAGCCGTCTGTTAAATTATATTATTGACACTGAAATGAGTACTTTATGTTTCATTAGTATGTTCAACATTATTATCTGATACTATCAGTGTATGACACCCCTGTAGCATGAATGTATTTGGCTGCTTTTATCTGCTTTTTTCCTGATTTCACTTTCCTCATTTCAGGAAAGATGCCTCACGCATATCCGTTCCTGAGCCCTGATCAGAAGAAAGAGCTGAGCGATATCGCACAGAAGATTATCGCGCCGGGAAAGGGAATTCTAGCAGCTGATGAGTCCACAGGTATGAACTATTAAACACTTGATGCCGAATTCTGTCCTCATTCTCTGATTTTCTTCTTACAATGCATCATTTTAGGCAGCGTTGCAAAGCGCTTCCAGAGCATCAACGCAGAGAACACAGAGGAGAACCGAAGGCTGTACCGTCAGCTGCTCTTCACCGCAGACGACCGCATCCAGCCCTGTATCGGCGGAGTCATCCTTTTCCATGAGACGCTCTATCAGAAGACTGACGATGGCAAGCCTTTCTCTCAGCTGATCAAGGAGAGAGGCATGGTGGTCGGCATCAAGGTGGACAAGGGTGTTGTACCACTGTCCGGCACCAATGGAGAGACGACCACTCAGGGTATGGATGACCTTTCTTCATATGCTTTGTTTCATGAGTTTCATTCTGTATTTTTACAGATGTTCACACGTGTCTCTCTCAGGTCTGGATGGGCTGTACGAGCGCTGCGCTCAATATAAAAAAGACGGTGCTGACTTTGCTAAATGGCGCTGCGTGTTGAAGATCACCCCCACTACTCCATCTCATCTGGCTATCATTGAGAACGCCAATGTCCTCGCTCGCTACGCTAGCATCTGCCAGATGGTGAGCACTTTACAGCCTGCGACTAATTCTGTGAACACGCTCCATAGTGCTCAGCCAAGTGACTGGTTCAGTCAACTTTACCTCTGTTTCAAGACATCAATCATGATCATCTCTCCCCAAGAAGAAAAACAAATTGCAAGTTTTGGCCACTTGTGATGCATTTACATCCCCTACTGAAGTATTTTAGTATAGTTAAAAAAATATCAAATCCAGTACACACCTTATCGACAATGATTTCAGATAAGATTAGGATAGAAACCCAGGCACATGCTGCATGATTTTAATAATCAATCTCATCCCTGTCATTAATGTCAGACTGTACAAGACTTGAGACGCGGTAAAAACGAGTGTGCACTACAAAACTTGTCTGGAGTTTTACATTATCAACAATGGAAGCCCGTTTCCGGCACTAAATTTAAAAAAAAAAGGTTGTTGTGACTTTTTATCTAAAAATTCGGACTTTTTTTCTTAGAGTTGGGAGAAATAAGGACGCAATTATGAGAAAAAGTCCAAATTCTGACTTTATATTTTGGAATTCTGACTTCATAAATCACTGTTGTGACTTTTTTCTCAGAATGGTGAGATTTAAACTGCGAGTAATCAAGTTTTGAGCAAAAAAAAGACCACTATGTTCTCAAAATTATTACTTTATATCTCACAATTCTGAGAAGAAATTCTAAATTGAAAAGTTTCATTGAATTTCAAATTTCATGAAAAGTATATGAATGCTAGCAATAGCAGCATATTTAAGAAGAATAATGTAAGAAAGGTACATTTAAAGTAAGACAGTGTAAAGTTATTGCTTATCTCAGTTTTAGTATAGCATTACAATTTTATGTAAATAATAGTACTTCTATAAGACACAAGTCAGTTTTAAACAGCACTCTCTACACAATAATTCATTTTCTTACCCATCAAACCCTTAAAGTTGTGACAGTCTTCTGTCTGTACAGGTAGTGGATGTGTTAAACTTGTTTCTGAATGCACCTTTAATAATTGTAATTAATATGTTTTTGTTGATGTAATCTACAATTGTCTACTGTATTTTGTGGCACTTAATCAGAAAACTGTCCCAATTAAAAACACTGGTTGCTGTTGTGTCTGGCAGCATGGCATTGTGCCCATCGTGGAGCCTGAGATCCTGCCCGATGGTGACCACGATCTGAAGCGCTGCCAGTATGTGACGGAGAAGGTCCTGGCGGCTGTGTACAAGGCTCTGTCTGATCATCATGTGTATCTGGAGGGAACCCTGCTGAAACCCAACATGGTGACCGCCGGCCACTCCTGCTCCCACAAGTACTCTCCTCAGGAGATAGCCATGGCCACAGTCACTGCCCTGCGCCGCACCGTTCCTCCGGCCGTCCCCGGTTAGTCACACGGGACCTGCAAACCTGCAATAACCACAATCACTGTGTCGGAGCACACCTGATGGCTTCTTTGCACAGCCTGACACTTTAGAGTCATTATAATAATACAATGAATACAATGATGTTTGTATTCCAGCAGAAAAATAGTGCATAAGAATACAGTGCGAAGTGTTCAGTGTACTAGAAGGTAGATTGCTTAAATTAGAGTCTGTGCGTGTAAAGGAAAGAGGTGTAATACAGACTTATAATGATGATAATTGACAGGACTGAATGATTAGGGTCCTCCCTTCCTACATCTAAAAGTGCAGTATAAGGATCATAATGCCAGTCTTTACCCGCTTCTGCTCCCAAAGGCATCACCTTCCTATCCGGAGGACAGAGCGAGGAGGAGGCCTCCATAAATCTGAGCGCCATTAACCAGTGTCCCCTGGGCAAACCCTGGGCCCTCAGCTTTTCTTACGGCCGGGCCCTGCAAGCCTCGGCTCTGAAAGCCTGGGGGGGCAAGAAGGAGAATGGCAAGGCCTGCCAGGAGGAGTTTGTCAAGAGAGCCCTCGTATGTAAACAACCTCACAAACACACAATGAGAAGACGAATGCACTGTTATGATCAGTGTTGGGGAAAGTTACTTTTAAAAGTACACCACACAAAATTCCTCTGTATTTCTGGTTTCTCCTAACATGAGGTCAGGAGACTTGTCAGTCAGTGACTAAGATAACAAAGTAAATGGTCTTACTTTTTTTAAAATGTAAATTTAAAGTTATATTATTCTAAAATTAAAAAGTAATGGGTTACTTTACTAGTTACTTGGAAAAAGTAATATTATTACGTAACTCGTGTTACTTGTAATGCGTTACCCCAACACTCGCTGAAATAGATCCTCAAGTGATTTTGGGATCATGTACAGCAGGTAAAATAAGCATTGAACACGTCAACATTTTTCTTGTAAAAATAAAACAAAAGAAATAAGTTCAGAAATTAAGTAATAAAATGGAATGAGGCAGGGAAGAAGCAGTGTACTACTGAAATGTATCTAATACTTCATACAAAAGTCTTTGTTTGAGAAGACAGCTTCTGTTGGAGAAACTAGTCTCTGGTCTGATTTTGGTAAATTCTTCCACACAAACAGTGGGCCTCTTTTTTTAACTCTGACCTTTAGCTCATTAGAAAATGTCATGTCAACAGCAGCTTTAGCTATATATGTATAGTGGGAGGAATGACGTGTTAAACACTTATTTTACCTGCTGTATGTATATAAGTATGCTGTCAAATTTCCCCACCTTCTTTCTGAGCTATACTCCACATTCCACCGTTATTAATCACTCTAGTTAGTTTCCTCTTTCTTCTCATGTTCAAAATCCCACTCCACATCTGTTTATAGAGGTCACTTCTATAGTCATCTTGGTTCCTAGAGTGTTTGCCCTATTCATTTTTTTCATAAGGATTTTGTGGGGCCAGTCGTGGCCTAATTGAGTTGGACTTGTAACCCAAAGGTCGCAGGTTCGAGTCTCAGGTCTGGCAGGGATTGTAGATGGAGAGAGCAAAAAACCAGTGAGCAAGGCACCGTTCCCCCAACTGCTCCCAGGGCGCCGCAGCAATGGCTGTCCACTGCTCTGGTTGTGTGTGTGTGTGTGTGTGTGTGCATGTGTATGGTTGTTCACTTCTCACTGCTGTGTGTGTGCACTGATGTGATGGGTTATATACAGTTATGGTACTAATTTAGTACCAAGCGGACTAAATTAACTATATTTGCTATGCAGAAACAGTGTGTTTTATATTTATTCCAAAATATCCAGATATACACAAACTCTTTTTAGACTTCATGAGAGGGGACGGGCAGCCAAAGATCTTTTGGTAAGATTAGTTTATTTTGAATCGTAACCGGGGGATGATTAGGGAAGGTTAGTTGTTTGTCAAGAGATAATAGATGGACAGTAGATAGATATCTGCAGACGTTTCTGACACCCAGCTTTGTGTTCCTGTTTTCATTAACCTCATGTGAATCTCTCCTACAGAACAACAGCGCAGCAGCCGTGGGTAAATACGTCCCTAAAGGAGACACCGGAGACGTGGCGGGAGAGTCTCTGTTTGTGGCCAACCACGCTTATTAAAGAAACACAGCTGTCCAGTCATTTCTGTGAGCCACTGTCCATCTCTAGTCCTGTCTGCTGATCCTGATACTAACCTTACACTGTTGCATCCGTTGTTTTCTTTTTCACCAGATATTTTACAAAAAGAATAAACAAACAATTCCCCAAAATACTGATTGATTGCCTTCATTCCCAAGTTCATGGTCTCTGTTTCATCAATATAACTCTGTATATGTCTTTTGCTTGTGGTTTTGTTTATGTCTTGTGTCATGTGTTCCAGTGTGTTTATTTACCTGATTCCTCATGTCTGTACCTCATTTGTAACCCCGCCTTCCTCATCAATGATCATTCCTGTCCAGCCGTGTTTGTCCAGGTGTGTGTAATTAGTCTCTGTATAAATTCACTCCCCATGTCTTGATTGTTTGTCGATTGTTAACGTTACATGTGTTGTGTCTGGCTCTCCTTAGCGCGTTGCGGTGTCATCATTGTTTTCTATTAGTAAATGTCAAGTTCACATTGTATTTTTGCCTCCGAGTTCTCCCTGTTCATGAGGAAGCACAAGCGCGCGTCTGAACTGCACTGATCGTGACAGTTTATATAAATGTATTATTTTTATTACTTCATTAATTATTCAATTATGCACTTGAGACGTTTGTACATGTTAATTTGCTGGTTTTATTTTAAATGTTTAAATGTAAACAAAAAACAAAGAAAAAAAACAAAAAATTATGAATTGGGTTAAGGTTAGGCTACATACATATCTTTCTCACTGGCATGCCAGAAACTCTGGACTTAAAGAAAGTTCAGAGCATCTCACTCATAATTATTTTTTATGAATTATGTTAATTATTTAACCTAATTCTTGTGGTGTTTATTTATGTTTATCTTGCACAATATTTCAAACATAACTTGAATCATGAGAACTGCATAAGTGCTCTTTACAAAACCACCAGTAACCTACTAATATACACTAATATACCTTGATACTTCTGAAATGTGTTTCAGTTCTCCCCATGATGCAGTTATATTTCCAGCAGAGACTGATTGCTCACCAAAGACAGAGCAAGGAGTTTTTGGTGAATCACTCATGAGCTTAAAACTTTTTGTCCTTTTTCAAGTGGTTAAGATTTTCACTGTGTATGTTACCTGTCACCCTGTTGAATGTGTGTGAGTCAGTCTAAAGAGACTGTAAGTGTGAGATGAGTGTTGTGAACAGGATGAGAAAGTTAGAGAAGTGTGAGAGCTGAGGAGTATAAGAGCATGTGAAGCTGCTGTCTGTGCCGTTAGATGTGAAGGTCACGAAGCCGATGGCGGCTCCTTCCACATTCTCCATGACCCAGGTGTGAAACTCAGAGACCCGTGAATACACCTCTGGGAAACCTTCTCTAGCACAGCCCAGACTCGTCCCGAAGCTGGTGATTCCAGCCTGGATCCACACAGAGCCCTGCTTACACTGTAAGGGACCTCCAGAATCTCCCTGCGGAGGAGAAAGAGCAGAAAACACATCTCACATCTCACTCCTGGGTCTGTTCCTGATCAGCTTCAGAGTCTTGTGATTAACAACCAAATGTTAATGATTAGTGATTGATTAGAACTCTATATGGTGCTTTTTGTCATTTTGAAGCTTAACAAAATCAGTTCAACCTTTTCCTTTCATTTCAGTTTGTATCTCACAATTCTCATTTTTCTGGGGTTCTGAGAAAAAGTGCAAGATGGTTACTTGGAGTTGAGATTCTCTGTTTATAATTCACAATTAAAAGATATATGCTAACAATTCTGATAAAAAATATCCACATTGTAGGGTTAGGATTAGAGTTGCTCTCACCTGACAGATGCCTTTGTCTGCTCTCCCTGCGCAGATCATCTGTGCTGTAATTATACCATCACTTAATGGTTTATACTGGCAGGAGCACTGAGAGCTGGCCACGACCGGGACCTGAACCTCCTGAAGAGCCTGGGGAGCCGGCAGTGGTTCTGTCAAACACAGGCTCATAGAGTTACAGCACTGATGATAGACCCAGACCATAGCCATACCATATGTTAATTTGTGTGCACATTTGGGTCTCTCCATAGGTGTAATGGTGTTTCTACTGTACAGACTGTATGTGGTATTGTCCTACACTGACCCTACACCTAAACCTACCCCTTACAGTAAACTACAGCCATTTTTACATTTTCAAAACACTTAATTGTGTGTGAATTATAAGTGTTCTGAAAGGTGGTGACATGGGGTAATGTCGTCAAAAGTCAACTTCTCCTTGTAATACCTGTGTCATACTTGTGTTGTTATACATTATACATTTATGTTCTCATTTGTCACAAAAACACACACACTCTCGCAACACACAACACACAATATACACACACACACACAACACAACATAATAATTTCCCTACAATTTCACAAAAATTTGAAAAAAAACATTTTACTCGTAAAGTTTTAAATATGTTTTTTTTTTTAACATTAAAGTATGAAATCTACAGAGTAATTAAATTTTTTTCAGTTGCTTTGGTACATTTCTGGAATCATACTTGACATTTCCAAAACAGTAAGTGCATTTCTAAAAACAACTCAAATAAGGAAACACCATGGATTACCTGCAAAAGCCAGTGTTTTGCTCAAAATCCTTTGTTTATCTCTCAAAAATAAATATATGTGTCAGTGAACATGTCAGTGCCATCAGAATGATAAGTCCTTGTGTCACTGTGTACGGATTAGGGTCCGAGGGCAGGCAAGGTCAAGAACGAAAATCCAGAACAGAGAAAATAGTACACAAAACGCTTACAAAGGTGGGAACACAAGGTACATCCACAATGATCAGCAACAGTAAACACACAAGCAGGTCCTTAAATGGAGGAAACTAATGAATAAAGTAATAAACTAAAAGGAACTAATGGGCAACCATGGCGACAAACGAGGTGGGAGGAGACAAATGTTCATAACAGGAGTCCTTAACAGAGAATGAAGAGACAGGTAAACAGACAACATAGTCCGGGCTGGAGTGCCCTCTGAAGGCTTCAGAGGGGAACTCCAGTGAAGATTGTTACAATTACACTCAAATTTACACAGTTCTGTTTGTGGGTTATTGATTGAAAGATATTGTTTGGAAATCTTTTGAATAATGGAGGATATGGTTTCTATTTATCTGCACCCTTCAGTCACTGTAAGCCATGACTGACAACACTGTCCACAATATTGGTCCTTATTTCATCTGATATGTGTCTCTGTCCATGGCCTCTTCTTCTGTTTTGTCTCTGCATCTTTATTCTTCTTCCTCTCGGCTAATGATCCTGATTGTTTTCTGGATGTTCATCCACTGTCAGAGTTTGTAACTCTTGTTTTGTTCTCTGTCTATATAAATTCTTTTCAAATGAAGGCTCATGAGATGCACCTTTATAGAAGCTATTTCAGAGAGATGCTTTATAACTGGTTGATCTATATTCTCTTCATTAGTTAAAGTCCAGATTCACTTGCACAATTCATGTCAAATTTACAAAAAGTCTAAAAGAAGTGTGTAAAAAATATGTTTTACCGTTTACTAGATTAACCATTTTGCATTTAATGGCTTATACATTGAACTGAGTACATGTTTTGAGGGGTAAGACTATAGACCAGAAAACTATATAACACATTTCGGTCAACATGACATAAGCAATTGATGATGTAGAAACTGTACATAACCATTTGCATGGATGTACCAAAGCATTTGCAACTTGTTTAAGAAAATGAGAGACTATAGCGATGAGATGGGGAAGTGTGCGGATCCAAGTGCAAACTTCTTTATTCAACAAACACAGAGTGGAGTCAGGCAGGGTCGAGAACAGCAAACTAAACACATCTAAACAAGGCAGGGGGCGGAGGAACTACTGAGCAGTCATAGTGACAAACAAGGTGGGAGAAGACAAGAGTTCATAATAAGAGTCCTTTAATAGGGAACGGAGGGACAGACAAACAATAAACATAGTCAGGGCTGGAATGCCCTCTGGCGGAGCCTGATGGCACTTCCAGCTGGCATTGTTACATAGCCACCTCACTGAACACCAGAAAAGGGGTGGAGCTGTGGGGATGGAGGTGGCCGAGGCGCCCTCCAGGGTGAAGGCAGCGCAGATGGCGGATAATCCCCCCTGGGCGGCGCAGACAGCGGAGAAGGCCTCCAGGGTGGGGCAGATGGTGGAGAAGCTGACCGGTTCAGGCGGATTGGGCCACGGCAGATCAGGTTCACAGGAGGATTCCCGAGAGCAGTGTGTGGCCCACACACTTAGAATGGCAACCACCATAACGTGAAGCACCAAAGACAGGGGAACAGTCTCTAAGATGGATCGTCCGGGGACCCTGGTCACACCAGCTGCCCTTACTGACATCAACGGGGGGGTCCATTAAACTGGATCTCAGCTTCATGTGCCTCGGAAGGGCCTTGCTGTCCTCAATTTACAGCACTCATGATACCGGGATACACTGGGGTGGGATACTCAGGAACAGCGGCCATCTTGTGCAGAGACTCAGGAACGGTGGTCATCTTGATTGCTGATTCTGGCTGAGGTTCTGGAACCGAAAACTGGACCGTATTAGCGTTTGGCTGAGCAGGAGTACAATGCTTAACATAATGAGGAAGAGTGAAAGAGGTACTTAGCTTTTGAGAAAAAAACTAGATTAACGAGGGTCCCAACTTGTCAGGAACTGGCGAGACGTTGGCGTCAGGTTTTTCCTCCTTCCTCACTTCCTCCACAATAAAAGCAGATCCACTTTCTTGTTTGTCTGTTTCTGCTTCAGTATGTTCTGTTAAACAACCAGCACATGAATCCGAATGTTTCCTTGATCCCTCATTGTGACAGAATTAACTGCCTCATTGGATTCAGCGGTTGTGTTGATCATCATGAGAATAGAGACTTTTTATCGCCTCATTGGCAGGATTGTACTACGCTACCGGTATAATTTTATTAGCCATGGAATAAAGTCACTCCATTGAGGAATACATGGACGAGTTTATCACGTTTACGCTTTACATGTTACCATTAGCTGTTAGTGTTAGCTTTCACTGTTATGTTGATGATACTCAGCTCTATATTTCTTCTCAGCAGGTGAAACACACCAAATTGAAAAACTAAAGGAACGCATGGCTGATATAAAAAATTGGATGTCAAGTAACTTCTTACTGTTAAATTCTGACAAAACAGAGGTATTAATTATCGGACCTA
>JAUMHI010000053.1:2166354-2179680 GCA_032359435.1 Enteromius unitaeniatus | reverse complement strand
GTATTTTCCCTGGGTTATTCCCTAGGGTGGCGTAGTCGGATTTTCTTAAATTAACTTTAAATTTCAAACCCCCCTCGTGACCCGCCACATAAGCATCCATACAGATATATAAGGTCCTTCAGTAATATCAACAGTTTTTGCATTGCTCAATAGCTATTTAACCTCCTCTGTCAGTCAGGATCCAGTCTTCTGATTCTCCTTAAACCAGACTAATTCTAAAATGTGTACATAAGTACGGAACTTTAACAATATGTGTTTTCAGCATCATTACTTCAGTCTTCAGTGTCAGATGATCATTCAGAAATCATTCTAATATACTGATTATTATCAATGTTGAAAATTTGAAAAAATCTTAATTATTCCTAAACTTTTGCCTGGTGGGGTATTTTTTTTTTTTTTTTTTTTTTACAGTCTGTGTTTGAGCCTGTTTGAGTAAACTACTTAACTTTTAAAGAACTTGCCTCATCGGAATTTCACCTTATGTAAGTAATTACATATGCAAAAAATAACTATGCGATTTTGCGTTTATGCAAATGCCATATTCTTACTGGAAAATGAAATCAAAAAAACAGTAATGAAGTTCATTATTGAGTCAGTGTAGTTAATGGATTCGAATATCTGAGCTTCTACTCGTAAAAAAGAATAAGCATTTTTTTAATAAAATGTTGATATTTACATTTTAATCCACACATTCTTGATATTTACATTTAAAACACACATTCTTCAATGCTCATAATCGAACTCACCTTCAGAGCTGAAGATCATGGCTGTAAAGCTGAGCAGGATCACAGATAACTGCATGTCTGAAACGATAGACCGGGACAGAGAGAGGTCTTATGTCTCCTTGTTCTTTAAAACACCTGTTTGACGTGTCTTCTTGGTAATAAAACAGGTTAGACTTGTCTCATTCTTTTCTGTAAATGAATGTGTGTACAATGACGGTGATGCCTTATTTACTTTACTTACAAGAAAGTAAAGTACAGAAAGTTTAATTAGAGGCAAAACTGTTGGTTGTGAGGCAAATTAAGCTACTAATTAGATCATTTGTGCAAATAATACTCATATTTCATATTTCTTTCATTTGTGTCTTAGATTATAATCATTTTATGACAGAAAATGTGTTACGAGACTCTTTTTTGTTGTTCTCTCCTTTGACTTTGACTCATTGTATTATTGTCATTTATAAATAGCTTTGCATAAAAGCACCTGCTATAGATGAATGAACATGTAGAAAACTGTGAAAGACTGGGCTATCTAGGAATTGATTGAACAGGTTAGACTCTAAGAACATCTTAAGGGTGAATGTTGTCATCAAAAGGTTTGTGTGTCACTAATTAAAGTCATTAAAGAACTTAAAATGTTGGCATTGAATTCCATGGTATGGAAAAATACAATGGAGGCCAGTGGCCTCAGTATTCTTCAAAATATCTTCATTTGTGTTCAGTTAAAGAAAGTCATGCAGGTCTGAAGGGTAAATAGAGTAAATTATGACAGGATTCTGCAATAGTTTTTAATTCTCCATTATATGGAGCAGAGCTAACACACACCACTGTTAAAGTAAATGTTTTTGTGTCTTTATTCCCTTTATTCCTGTCTGAGGGGCCCTGTGTTCCTTATTTTCTCTCTCTTTCCTTCCCTCTGTCACTGTAAATCTTTTACTCTTTTTGTTAAACTGTGATATTTCTTCCACCACACATTCTTCCTTTACTTGTCTAACCCTAGTTTTAGTTTTATTTATTTGACGACTCTTAATTTGTTGTAAACTCTCTAAACTGAGCTTAAGACATATAAAAATATACATTTAAAATACCTGTTAAAATACCTGATTTCATTGGAATAAAAAATGAAAGAGAGAGGTATTAGTTGAACAAGCAGCACACAAGCAGTGTGATTTGCAGTGATATCCATATTTATCTAATCTGTTGATATGAGTCTGACCTTGATTTATCACTGATTGGACTGAACACAGATGCAGGAATCTAGATACACCTGAAGAGTGTGAGCTCCAGTCACAATACTCAGATCCTCTAATAAAGCTGGTGACTGTGTAGTCAGAGCTATAAATATTGTATAGCACAAGCTTCTACAACTCTTCATGAAGTTAATGTTTCACCACAGGTGGAGACAGAGCCATATTAAATTGAACGGTGAAACTGATTGAAACGGAAGTACAGTTATTCTACAGTTATGCTAACTGAGGCCCCAGAACGCTGGTGAACCCCAGTCACTATACTGCATGAATGTAAAGTAGTCCAGAACACTGGATGGAGGCCAGATTGAATTTTAAGTGACCACTGTCCTAAATGTGTCTTTGAAGACCTCTCTCTCTCCCTCTCCGTTAGTTTACACTCTTCATGCCATTTAACTTCTCTCTCTCTCTTTCTCTCGCTCTCAGTGATCAAACTGAATGCCTGCATTCAACAGTAGATATAAAGTTTGTACACCCCCTTTTCATGAGCACTCAGCATCTTTCTTTTGCCCGCTTGATCCCCGCCTACTGTCCCCTGCCCTATATAAGTGTGTTTCTCCGTATGCAATACAAAGAGCAAGAAGCGATGAAAGAAAGAAACAGAGTAATGATAAGGAGTATGTTCACACTCCAGTAAATCGCCATGAAGTGTAAAGTCCTGTTCTATTTATGGTTGTTGGGGCTAATAAAGACAGGTAAGTACTAGCCCATTCATCTCATCTCATTACAAAAACAACCTTTTCTATTTGAGAACAAGGTATTGTTTTAAGTTAAGGTCCTTTAAAGGCTTTGCTAATATGTTCATTCCTGGATTATTATATCTGACTGTAAAGCTGTGTGTGTGTTCATGTGAATGCCAGTAACAAACCAGAACGAAACACTGCAGATAATAAATGGCACTTTAAGATAGTGTAAGAGTTTAAATGTATGTTGAATCCTATCCTCAATATGTATCCCACAATATGTAAATGTATCCTCAGAAAAAGTGATGTCTGATGAACAAAATACAAACCTGGGTACATGAGCTGTTCTTTACTTGCTCCTGAATTTTGAAATATTTTGTTCTTTGATATTGAAGATAATCAAACCTTGAATATGGAGGAATGATAACGTGTTTATTATTTTAATCCAGACATGCATCACATGGATGGAGTGTTTGTTTCTCAAGAATACATCTTCCCATTCCCTCCTTTTATCTATATGGAAACAAATTAGTCTATCTAAGTTATAGTATAAACTTATCAACAGTTATAACTCACCCATTATTGTTATTACTATTAACTACTAAAATGGACTTTTTACTATTAATTTAATCAATTTTTCATAACTTTTTAATGTGAATATTTATTTTTAGTTCACTCGAGAATGACATTTTTATTCACAGCAGAGAAGGTTTGGATGTTGAATTGGGTCATCTCACATTTGTAAATTTTTGTGTGTTATCTCGTGTTGGGAATAATGTCACACAAAGGTCTAGTACTACGCTTAGTTAATTATTATATAAGATGAGTATTATCCAAAACAACTGCAGTACACACGGCTGCAGATACAGCCCTCTTATTCTTGTTGAATTGCTCATTTGTAACGTTTGATAAAAGCATCTGGTAAATTAATCAATGTAAACAGAAAAAGATTTTGTTGTAGAAAGGCATTTAACCCAGAGCTAGACCTAAATCAAGCACAGGTTTTGAGCGACTGGTCCTCTCGTGTTATTGTGATATTCTCAGGCTCCACTGCAGACGTCTCTGTGTCTCCGGGCTCCACAGCTGTCCTCAACTGCTCTTGTACGTTGCCGTCTCTGGTTGATGATTCTCTATTGAACATCACCTGGTCTTTCAGCGGTTTAGTCATTGCATCGAGGAACCACACTCAACCAGGCTTCTTCTTGAACACCACCGCCTCCTTCACTGGCTCCTTCCCACTGACGGTTTACAACGCCACTCCGGACCAGCAGGGGGTGTATGAGTGCAGGGTGAGCTACAACGACACCGATTACTCTACAGATGTGACTCTGACAGTGTTAGGTGAGTCTGACTGTTGAAAAGCAGAGGACCAATGTTCACCTTATTCACATACAATACATACCCCACAGACAGACAAACTTAACCTTACAGTCGCTTTCTAAATCTCTCAGTTCCTCCACTGGTCTCCGTCGTCTTACCTGAGGTAGTTCTGAAAAGAAAAACTGTGGTCGAATGTTGGGCGAAGAGCTTCAGTCCTCCACAGATCATGTTCACCTGGACAAGAGCGGGAAACAAAATCCAAGAACCCCAAAAGCTTCAGGTGAAGCACAGAGAGGACGGTCTGTACGAGGCGGTCAGCTGGCTGACCTTCATCCCTCAGATCTCTGACCAGAACAGCAGCTTCGGCTGCGAGGTGAGACACACGGCCCTGGAGAAGCCCGTCCTTGAGGAATTCACGCCTCACATCTCAGGTATTCACTCACACGTCTCAGGATCTTAATCACATCAGTTGCATGCATTTCACAACACATTCATCAACACTTGTTGCTAGATGGTGCAAATGAGCCAAGAAATTGTGTTTTGAGAAATTGTGCAACTTTTAGAGTTTGCTTCACAAAAGGCTTCAGTTGCAGCTAGACTGTAAAATCTAATTAGCTGAGCTTACTTTAAAAAAGCTTGCAAACCTATTGCCTTAAAAAGATAAGTGAAATAGAAACAGTATGTTGTACTGACAAAAAGAACTTTAAGGTTACTCACTAACTTAGTATACAGTAGCTACTCACTGACTCCAAGAGTGCACTGCGGCAGAATAAATGATGCAATTGCTTTGTTTCACATCTGTTGTTGTTTTTGTTTGCGAATTTGATTTGCTGTGTTGTGTCAGTAGTGGCATAGTTGTAGTCAGTAGTGAAATATAACAGACATGGAGGAATTCTTCTTCTTCTGTTGTTATGTTGTGCATTAGCAACAAATTAGTGCACTGCTGCCTCTCACTGCTTTATGAATGTCATTGGTTCCTTTGTGGCTACTTGAATATTTTAAGTAAGTGTCACTCAAAGCAGTAAGTAACTTGTCTTGTTTACTTTGAAAGTTGCTGTAACTTAATAAAACCTAGTAAGTAAAACAACTAAGTAAGGTGAACTATTTGATTTTACAGTGTACCTGCTTGCAGATACCTCCTTGATGTTAAACTGGTGCCAGTCTACCAGGATATGTTATGGGTAGTTTATTCTATGGATGTGCAGAACATTTAAGATCTGAATGCTCTGCATACCAAGACGTTTAAGAGAATGAGTTCAGGGAACTGGCTAAATATTAACATTAATATTCCCTTGTCATTTAAGGGCAATATAATGATCATGTAATAAAATGTTGGGAATACGTGTCCATAAATTATTTATTTGAAAAACGATGGTAAAGTTCTGTGAATCCGTGCTAATTAGGGAGGATTTCACAACAGCTGTGTTGCTTTGAATTATCCTCACTGTTTCGCATTCTTACAGGGTTTTTGCTTTCACATGTAAGGAAAGCTGACAGAAAATTGTTCGCCCAAGTGGAAAAAGGGCTGTTGATTCTAGATCTTGGTTACCAAAAACCAGTGTGTACATAAAGCAAAACGATCTATGTGTTTGTCCCATGTTTGACAAATCTTGCATGTGTGGCATTTATTAATGTGTGTGTCTAAGAATTCGGGAATAGATTCCTGGCCTGCTTTTATACACTTGATGTCTCTTATTTGACTGCACCCCAAAATGACAATTTTGTCAGTAATCACTTAGCTCCATGTCATTCCAAACCTGATTAGCAGAAGCTTTGTCTGTCCTCAAAACACAATCATCTGAATAAAAACTAGAATACTTGTGACTGCATTCAGGATATCTTAAGTCACGTTCTGAAGACAAACAAAGCTGATATGGGTTTGGAACGACGTTTTCATTTTGGTGTAGAGTGCCAAGCTCTAGCATCTAATCTTGTCTCTCTCTCTCTCTCTCTCTAGTTCTCCCGAAGGTCTCTCTCTCTGCTCTTCTCTCATCCTCACACTCCTCTCCGCTCACCCTCTCCTGTGACCTCAGAGGATTCTACCCTGACAATGTGTCCATTCTCTGGATCCAGAATGGAGAGGTTCTTCCCAGCCATCCTCTGTCCGTCCAGAATGATGAAGGGATGTATGAGAGGCATCAGTATCACACCCTGAGTGTGGAGGAGAGGAGGCGAGGAGGACAGGTCCAGTGCGTGGCTCAGCAGCCCAATATTCAGGAGCCCGTATTTGCTGCCATCAATCTCTCCTCCGCTGACCCACCAGGCATGATTCACGTCTTATGTGCATGTTTTATATACTGCTACAGTGTGCCAAGATTCACTAGGTTTCCATCCACAGACTTTTTGCGCAAAAAAATGTATGAAAATTACATTTATCGATAAAATTGATCAGGTGTCATATATCAACTTTATGGCATAAAATCTATATCGATACTTCAAATGTTGGGAAAAAAATGTTTGGAAACACCTTTTGTCAAGAAAATGGGCTTTAACAAAACTAAATGTGGTGTCACATGACAGAATTAATGTTATGCTGGTACACAGCTGAAGGAGAGGGCAGGAGTCGAAAGGTTCAGTAAACTTAAAGTCTTTTAATAAGAAGAAAAAACAAACTCGGAGAAACAACCAAAAACCAACATAACACATTCATTGACGGACAAGGGTGAAATCAAAAGACAGGTATTTATACACAGAGGACCAATGATAACATGGAGGACAGCTGGGGAAACACAGGTGAAAGCAAATGAACTAATAATCACATACAGACACAGGATGGACCAAATACGGGCAAACAGGAAGACATAATCCGAAACTAAATCAAGCATACATGAAAACGAAACTAAGAACAGAACTAAACAGACATGAAATGTAACAATTAGTCTATCAGCAGCATCCGTGTTCGTGTTGCTCGCTTCAAAACAGTGTAGTTAAATAAAATCTAAAATCTAAAATTGAATGCATGGTGAGAAAAAGATGAGTTAGCTCTCAGACATACATTTCCTAAGATGATGTTGCCTTTAATTCACTGAAATTTTGTTCAGGACATTATAGTTGTGGAGTTAGTAATGTGTACACTAGAGGATGGATACCCGACATGAGCCTCGGTCACATCAGTGTGAATGTGCGCCTGTGTTATAACGGCACTTTTTGCCCCGTGTGCGCTGATGCTCTCATCTCTTGACATTTCCGAACGCCTTCCTACAGTTGCTTAATAAAAGTACAAAAAAGTGCATGTGTCATTAGTATGACATAAATATCTCGGACATAAATATCTTAATGCCTGTCGGACGCGGGCCAGGCTCAGACAGAAAAATGCGGCCTGATCCACACTCTAGTGAACATGTGTACAACGCATTTATTTCTCTTATAAAAATGGAAACCGCTTACTATACTATTATTCAAAACTATTGTAAATATTTATTTTACGTGTGTACATTCACAATAAAAACATGCTTCTGTAAATAACTGGATGCTGCTGTCATGTTCCATGTCTTCCTGTGGTAATCAGTTCATTCCCTACACCTGTGTGTCCTTAGCTGTCTCCACCCCGTCATTAGGGATCCCCTATTTAAAGCCTTCGTTTTTCAGTTGTCTTGGTCGAATGTTAAAGTTTCATGTTTCGTGTCACGCTTATGTTTTCGTGTGTTTTGCTGCCTCGTCAGCTTTTTGTTTTTCCGTGTTCAAATAAATGTTTGAAGTCTTAGCTCCGTGTCCTTCGCTCCTTTGCCCAGCTGAGAAGCACGCGCACACACAGCATTGAGCGAACCGCTCACGTTACAGCTGCTTTCAAGGGCGCTTCACAAAAATGATCTGAAATTCATCATATAGGCTATTTGTTACGTTTTTTTCCTTTTGTTTTGTTCATTTATTATTTATTTATTTATTTTGCAATACACCAAAACTCATGCCAAAATTAGGTTTTTTAAGGATGACGTCATGACACAAACCATTTTATCAGTAAAAGGCCAGTAGGATGGAAACAGGCTGGAGACAGGCAATTTCACAAATATTTCTTTAAGGAAATTCTCTTTGCCGATATCAAGAAAAACTGGATGGAAACTAGGCTAATGACAGTTTTATTGTGCTTGATGATTGTTCCAGAGTTAGGGTACTAGAACAGTCATGGGTGTCATATTGAATGGTTGTTCCAAACCGTGGTGTTTAATCAGGACTAGTGCAAAACCCTCCAGAAGGGTTTAATCCTGGAATAAAGATGAAGTGTGAAACAGGTGGATGTGGGGGAAATAACACAGTTAATTTACTTCTCTCATCTCTTTCAGTGCAAAACCCAGGCCTGAATAAGTCAGCCAAGGCTTCAGTAGCAATGATGATCATTTCACTCACGCTGGTTTTTTTGCTCTGCTTTGGATTTTCTTGGAAAAGAAGGGATGGTAAGTCTAGTCACTCACCAGTGACTTAAGATACAAGGAGGGTTTCTGTTAGCAGCTCCATTCATCTCAATCAGAGTTGGTTCATTTTTAAAAGAATGTCATTTAAACTCATCCATATTTGCTGTTCACC
This sequence comes from Enteromius unitaeniatus, assembly GCA_032359435.1. NCBI lineage: Eukaryota > Metazoa > Chordata > Actinopteri > Cypriniformes > Cyprinidae > Enteromius > Enteromius unitaeniatus. The sequence continues at coordinate 2,171,187 of JAUMHI010000053.1, read as the reverse complement.
TGAGCTATGAATGGTTCTTGTCGCTGTATTTATGAGTGATTGTTAGCATGGCCCTGCTAGTGATAGCTCTGGAGGTAGATCCTGTAACTGTATGATTCTGGGACAGAAAGCAAAACAGTTGTTCCAAACCTGTATGAGCTTCTTTCATCCCTCACACACACACACACACACACACACACACTCACATATTGTAGACTGTTGGAAACCATGCCGTTTTTGGCTGTGTTTTGTCTTACTGTGCCTACCAACTGCCTGGTTAGCCACATTCTTCAAATGATCTCCTTTTGTGTTCAACAGAAGAAAGAAGCTCATACACTTTTGTCACAACCCGAGGGTGACTAAATGACAGCAGAGTTGTTTCTTTGGGGGGATCTGTCTTCAAGCCGTGGCTCAGGGCAGCTGCTGATGATCGTGAACATTGAATGAAGCGCTGAATAGAAATGCAAACACTCTCACATCTGTTTTCCTCAGAGAAGCTGAAGTCTCTGAACGTCTCGGCGATCGTTCTGCCGCCCCGGGTGGTTGTGGGTAAGAAGGGCAGAGTCACCATCAGTGTGGAAGGCAGGTTGGCAGAGAGAGTCCAGACCTCATGGTTTCTTAATGATGCTCCTATCACAGATACGGCATACAGAGGTATTAGTCAGCTCATGTCAATCATTACTCAAAAATAACAATTAATAATCAATATCAGTCAATCATTCACCTTCACCCTTTACCAGTCGATCCTATTGGCCATTACAGTTTATCATGCAAATCTAATGACATGTGACTTGATGAAATTTATAAAAGATCAACAAGTGCTTCAGAACTACACTGAACTAGACCAATGAATGACTAGTCATGCAACTAGTTGTACTACTTGATTGGTATTTGAAATTTACATTAAATGCATTGTTTCTACACTATTTTCATGAAGTCATGAAACAAATGCAAATTATATTAAAGTTACAGATCTAGTGGGTATAAAAGTGGTGGTTTTACACATGTGATCTTATAGAAAATAATTAATCAGCATGATCATAAAGTGTATGTTTCACCCTGTCTCTTGACTTCTCTTTTTCACCCTGTCTTGTTTTCAGAGCAAAGGCCCAGTGGTTTTTGCTGGGCTCCTCGCAGCTCTCGGGTGTCTGTGGTGTCGGAGAAAAGCTCTCTGCTGCCCTCTGCTGCTGGCTCTGGATATTACAAGCTGCACACGCACATGTCCCTGCGCTCATCCTCCAGCTCCGTGAAGCAGCTCTTTTCCTCCGTCACATTTATACCCGACCTGTCCATTCACAAAGGAGCTGTCTTTAAATGCCATGTCTCATATAAGGGCAAAGACAAGATTGTGGCTGAGAGAGTGTCTGACAAGTTCACTATTCTAGGTCAGAGGTCTTTTCTCCTGTGAAGCTAATAGAAGGATCTCTTGAAAATATGTCTGGATCTCATATCAGTATTAACAAAGTTATCATTTTTACATTAGTTAGAGAATTTTCTTGACAATTAACCACATTTGTAGACACTTTAGAGAAGGTTTTTGTTTTGTAACTACAAAATCCTAATCCTTAATCCTACTACATCCTCCAGTAAATGTACTTAAATAAATTAAAGGCAGCAAAACAAATCCAAATGTGATAATAAATATATATATAAAAAATTCTACAAAACATATAATATATTTAATTAAAAAAAATGTTTTGCATTACAATTACGAAAAATGAATCCTCAATAAACTTCATTTTCAGAAAGCTAAACTTTTCAATTTAATGAAATATTGTGGTGATGTTTTTACATTACAATCAGGAGAATTTATTTAATTTTAATAAACAATTAAACAATTAAAAAGCCTATTATTAATTTAAAAATTACTAATTATTTAAGCAAAATATAATTTTTGCATTTCTTAAAAAGTTTGAAAAAAACTTTATAGTCCTAAAATGTGTAAATATTGTTTTTCTAGCATCTATATTTTCGACTGAAACATGACCCAGACAATGCTGACCCTATTGGTTACACCTGCTGGTTCCTGTTTCTAGATTTTGTTCTCGTTTAGGATGTAAAGTAAGAGGCATGTTGGCAACTACTTGATTTCATCACATTTACAAGCCAGTGTTGTTGTGCTGTTGCTTTGTAGCCCGACCTGAGGTTTCAGAGATCCAGTTCTCAGAGCCAAATGAGGAAGGAGGTATGGCAAACAGTGCACACGTTAAGGGTGTAAGCACATGATTACAGAAGGTTTTCTCTGCCCAGGGGTGGTGACCATGACGGCCCAGGCCTCTGGCTTTCATCCGGACATCATCACCTTCCGCTGGTTCTGTGAGGGTGGCGAGCTGAGCCCCGTGTCTGTCCCTCAGGCTCTGGCGGCTCCTCGGCCTGACACTGCAGGCTTCTTCTCGGCCCTGAGTCAGTGTCGACTCCCCGCCATCGAGCTGGAGCGAGGAGAGACCCGAGTGTGGGTCACCGTCCACCACACTGCCCTCAAACAGCCCCTCACTCGCCAGACCAGAGGTGCTCCACCCACAGAATAGAAATAAAGATCATTTAAAACAGACTAACAATAGGAGCAATCAAATCAACAAAAGAGCAATAATATACAAGTGCTGGAATATAAGTACATATAAGCAATGATTTCTTCAGAATTAAAAAGTAGAAACTATAGATTAAATGGAGAGTGTTAGTATTAGAGGGTCAGGTTTTTATAAACAATAGAAAACAAGTGAAGAGTTTATCTGTTGTGTTACTGACTGATGTTTTCAACAGAGGTATATCAGAGCTCACAGTGGGTCAGTCTTAGGATATCTTACTACTTACTACTGCCAGAACTCATCTGTAGCACTCTATAGTCAACTCAGCTGCTTGTTGTTGTTTTTCATCACAAAATGCAACTTTATTATCACCCAGCTAATATAAAGTTGGATCAATGGCCAAAACCTGTGCAATTCTGTCAGAAATCAACCCTTCTCTCAGAAAATTGTTGCAGGTGCTCCTGTTTTGGTACTCAAATGCTTGTTTTATTTATTTATTTTTACTTTATTTATTTTTTATTGTCGTTTGCACTGAAGCGCAACAAAAAAAACTAAACAAAAAAAAGTTAAAACTGATACAGTTCAACACAGAACGCTCCAAAAAATGCACTGACCAAAGTTAACTTAATACTTGGTATCACCCTCTTTAGGTGAAATCAGTGGCTTCCTAGAAGCATGAATGAGTTTGTTACACCTCTCTACTGGGATTCTGGTCCACTCTTCTTTTGCAGACTGCTCCAGGTCACTCAGATTTGAAGGAGCTGTTTTCAGATCTCTCCACAGGTGTTCTGTGGAATTCACCATTCAAACAATCCTTCATTGTAATTGTTCATTAACTCTGCTCTTCTGGTTAGCGTATGTCATGGCCTGTAAGCTCTTGATGATATTTGAGCAGTGGACACAGGAACATTAAGATCTCTGAAGATGGAACTAGAGATGGAGATTTTCTCCATGCTCAGTGTGACACACAACACAAAGGATGAGTCAACTTTTCTCCATTTTAACTGGTTCAGGTGTAATTACTATATTTTATAGAACAATAATCCTGCTTAAAGTATTTGAAAAAAAAAGCTTGTTGAATTCCACAAATAAAAAAAACATACATTGCAATTAACAGTGCTTGCTTTTCCTGCAGTGCTCTGTCGAATTTTGAACCACTGAATTTTTGGAAGCGAATTTATAAAGTGAAATAAAACTAACCAAAGGTTGCCTGATGAATATTATTGCTGGAATTATTAAACAAACTGAATATTTTGAAAATAACTTTGTGAGGTGAATATTGATTACTGAATTTTAACAATGACAACCATGTTAAAATGTAACGCATAAAAATGCAAGTACTTTTTTTCTATTTGTGGAATTCAGCAAGCTTTTTATTTCAAATATTTTAGGCAGGATTTTTGTTCCATAATGTTTTGTTGCAGTGTAAATCTGTGAATACCAAAACATTTGCAATTGAAACATTTTTCTGAGAGAAGGGTTGCATTTTCTGACAGTATTGTAAGGGTGCCAATATTTTTGTCCATGACTGTATTATTATCTCCAACCTGACGATTCCCTAAATCTGTTAAAAGCAGATCTTGTCTGGTACCCAAAATATAGCAAAATAGTACATATAGGATTATAGACGTTTATCATTATATCCTTAATCTTGGAAACATTCATTTGTAAATCCAGAAACAGTTCAAAAAGTGCTCATACTCTCTTTCACCATGCTTTAACAGGCTTAGCACAACCAAATCATCACCATATTCAATAATGTGCCTGCCCAGATATTGACTGCTGCAGCTGTCCAAGTATAGAAGAAATAATAGAAGTGAGAGAATACAATGTTCTCTTTTACTCATACTCTGAGATTTAGCTATTAGGAGCGTCAGATTCAGACAATCAGAAGTGATTGAACAGTATTAAATGCTGAAGGAAAAAAATCTATAAACAGCCCAATAAACATAAGTCTGACTCATGCATGAATCATTGTCAACTGATTTAGTTCCAAAAAACAAATTTAATGTAGCTCAATCACTGTGACAATGCTCTTAGTATTATTGGACTTTATTATCAGCCCAAAAATAAAACCATACAGAAAATTCAACATACATAAAAAACAACTTAATTTAATGTATTGTTTTAAGACCTTTTTTTTTTCTTGCAAAAACAGTTATGACTTTCAGTTGATCAGCAGATTATGGTTTCATGGTTTAATGACAGCTGTACCTGAACATAAACAAATGACTAAAATTGCTATTTAAATCATTTTATTACACGGCTCTCTGGAATGCTTGATTCTGATTGGTCAGTTGAGATATTTGCAGGTTCGTTCTTTTCAAAT
>JAUMHI010000053.1:2143240-2153311 GCA_032359435.1 Enteromius unitaeniatus | reverse complement strand
GAGGACTGAAACCAGCTGATGAACATCCTACTGAAACACAGAAGACAGAAGACACTGTCCAGAAGAATCAGGAGAAAACTGAGAGTGATGAAGATCAGGAACCTGAATCACAAGTGCAGGCTTTACTGGAGGATTTGACCAATGAAGCTAACAAAATGTCAAAGCCTGAGAGACCAATAAAAGCAATGGACAAATGTTCTGATGAAATTGATGAATTCTTTAAAAACCAGATTGAGGAGATGATGCTTGAAACTGAGCAGGACGAGGAGAGAAAAACCACACAAGAGCTGGAGACCACTGGAGAATCTGAACAGAAGGATGATGACAATAAAGAAGAAGGTGAAGAGAATCATGAGAAGTGTGCAGAGAAGAGAGCAAACACAGGTGTAATGATCCATTCTGAACAAGATGAAGAACATGACAAACAGACCATCATGATGGACCACAGAGAGACTGAAGATACTGGAGGACTGAAACCAGCTGATGAACATCCTACTGAAACACAGAAGACAGAAGACACTGTCCAGAAGAATCAGGAGAAAGCTGAGAGAAATGAAGATCAGGAACCTGAATCACAAGTGCAGGAAGATTTGACTAATAAAGAGAACAACATCAATGAATTCTCTAAAAGTGGTGTTGAGGAGATGATGCTTGGATCAGAGCAGGATAAAGAAAACACAGAAAGGAAACAAGACATGACCAAATATGAGCTAATGGAGTCAGCAGAAACCCTGCAGAAAGACTCTGAATCAGAAGAACATGCTTCAACTGATGAGACAGAACTGAGAATGACCACAGTAGTGGTTGAAACCATCGAGGCTTTAGAAGACACCCTCCGGATGGATTCAGAGCAGGACACTTCAGAAAATACTCCAGAATCAGAAACTGTGCTGGCCACCAAAACTGAAGCCATGTTTTCAAATCTGACTGTGTGTGAGTTCTTTGGAGAACCGAGGACAGGACTAGAGACTGATTGGGGATGTTTTGAGGAGATCCAAACTAAGCTTCACGATTCCCAAACACCTAAAGAAGAGCGATCTCAAAGAGACTCAGACGAGTCCCAACACAACACTGAAACCGTAATCCAGACAGACAGAACCCATCTCTCGCTCCGAGAACATGATGAGTTCAGGACTGAACTGATAGTTGAAACAATTGAATCAAAGATCAGTTCAAAGGATGAGGAAGCAGACGCTTTAGAGACAGAAAGCAAAGCGCCCGTCATCTCAAATGTCACTTCACAGCCACACCAGTCTCTCGAGTTCACAGAAAGACTATACAAATCATCTCAAGAAACAATGGACGCTTTCAGTGAAACACATGGAAATGCAAGTGCTTCTGAAACTGAGGACCGAGCAGAACCCGTATCAACAGAGCTCCTGGGGGAACCTCAAGATGTGGAGAAGACTGCTTTACAGTTTGTAGAAGAACTAACAAATCAAGTCTTGAATGAAATGATAGGCACAGAAACAGAACATTCAGAAGAAGATCCTGCACCAGCAGATTCTTCTGTCCTGGAAGAAGCACAGAAGATATTAACAGTGGACAGCAGTGAAGGACATATTAGTTCAGGTCCTGAAGCTGATGGGCATCACGAGCAGATGCAGAAGTCCATCACTGGAGAAACAGTGTCCAGAAGTCAGGAGGACTTGATGGAAGTCAGCAGATGTGGGATGAAAAAAGCGTTTGATCAAGTGAGCACAGGCCTTCCAGAGACGAAGACTGGTGGAAGATTTGATCTGATCCTGCAGGTAATATACAACATTTTGTGGAGTAAAAATTAAAGTATTGTCCTATCAAGTGGCTGAACCTCAACCTTAAAGTGGTGTTTCTCCTTAGGCTTTCGAGGACTCGTCTTTGGACTTCAGTGTTCAGAAGTGTAGGATAGCAGTGAAGAATCCACTCGTTCGTCCTCCTAAAGACCCCAGAAAGCTGCTCTTCAGAACCTCAGTTGAACCTCAGACGCTCGGGGGCTCCGCTCCAAACAAACCCATGATTGGATTTAAACTCCCAGGTATCTACAAAAAACAAGACCTTCAGGAGAAGTGTGTTGAAGTTTGATTAGTGCTTTAACTCTGTGTTGTTTTGTTGGATGATGTTCAGGGCTCGGCGCAGGGCTGCCAAGGCTGAGAAAAACTGAGTTTGGGCAGAAAGCAGAAGCGGAGAGAACAGTACAGGTGCTCAAGAGATGCTACTGTATAAACACTCAAGATTCATGTGTTATCACTGCATAGAGGGTTCATCTGATTGGATTACACAGATTTAAATGATTTCTGCTCTCTACAAAACATTGGCATAGCTTGGGATGAACTATTCTTTTATATTTTTATTCAATTGTTTTTTAAAAGCATTTATTCAAATTGCTTAGAATCAACAAATTTGTTAATTGCAAAAATACATTTATTAGCTACTGAATATCGTTATATAAAGCAATGTTGAGTTTAAAGTTTATTTAAATTCAAATGAATGAGATTTGAAAGAATTTGGATTTATTGTTGATGAATATATAAACCTGCTTGCTGTGTATTTTAAACACCTTCAGCTTATTAATATTATGACAGAAATATTGCCTGCTTCATTCATGTATGAATAATACAGTTCAGTGAATATGCATCACAAGAAGTTAATTTATGTTAAAACTATATTACAAATGGCTGGAAATTGTATTTTGAATTCAAATGTTTGAGTGTATCAAAGTATGTCAGTGATTTTGAGGGTGTGTGTGGTAATATAACTGTGTTTATTCACAGCAAAAATCAGTAACAGAGGAGTCTGTCAAACAAGAACAAGTGCCAGCTAAACCCAAATGGACACCGCCAAGGCATCCTGGGTATGACCTCTAATACAATATGAATTATTCATTCTATTTTATGCTGTTTCACTGAACACCAACCTTATGTTGTCTTGAGCAGTATGGGGAGTCCCTTCATGATGGCAGAGCTCAAAAGCAAACTCAAGAAGCCGGTCCAGGAGTAATATTTCATTACATCATGATTTTCAGATGCATTCTTCACCTTTTTTTGTTTAATTAAGCGCGTTGTTGCTTGGTAAATAAGTTATTCTACTACAGGACAGCGTTTCATTTTATTTCCACTATTTTTTGTGCTTAAATTTAAAAAAAAATCTAAGCTGGAAACAGATGTTTATCATAACAGTTTAACTTAGCTTATCAACGTTTATAGAGTGAATGTATTTACTTATATTTGGTGAAAAAAGTATGAAGAAAATTATTACAAACTAAATAAGAACATGTTTGCATTACTTCAACTCTGTTACTGTAGATGTGTCGATATTTATCACTAGAGAGCAGCAGAGAGTAATTGCTGTCGCTTCTGACTGAGGGCAGTCATGCATCACATTTAATACCATTTTATAGCTATTTGTTTTTGTTATGTTGTACATTTCTTTTTCTTGTCATTACTTGTGTGTATAGTCCTTTGGCAATGCTGTATGTAAACAATCAGGGCAATAAATTCTTTGAATTGAAAGTGTGAGTCTGCTGGTGTGTTGTGTCTCTCCGCCGCCGGAGGGCAGCAGCTGCGCCGCTAGGGGCGCTGGAGGGCCCGCTGTCCGTGAGGGAGGCGCTTGACGCCGGTAGAGGCTGCGGGAGAAAAGAGCGACAAACCGGTCGGAAGCCCTAAAAACGAACTGACGTTATACTCTTCCGTTCGCTCTGTTTCCCACACGGCCGGCTGGAGCTATTAAAGGTAGGTGCCGCGCGTGTGCTCCTGGAGCTGTGCTTCTGCCGGAAGCGTCTGTGGTTCAGACCGGAAGAACTCGCTCCTGAAGGCCTTCAGCTGCTAATGCTAACGATAGCGCTGCTAATTCCGGATCGACTGGAAATACTTCAAGACTTTCCACATCGCGGGGATTAATAAGTGTGTTAAATTCATCCGTGAGCTCTCAGAGGGAGGCTGAGCCAGTCGAGCTTAATTCAGCGTCACGTTAAGAGTAAGTTAAGCGAAGTAACGTTCGTTTGTACATTTAATGTTAGTTAGACCCTCGTAAAATGATCAATTTGACAACGTTTTGGATCAGGACGACTTTTATTTGTTCATTTATGTTTTATTTTCGCTGTTATTGTAGTAGAGGCTGTCGTAATGATCGGATCATGTAGACACAAGACACAAGATCAACCGAACTTGAGTTAAATGTGTCCGGAGCTCGCTTTAAACTCGAGATGTGATTAAATTCGTAGTTTTTCTGTGAAATCAGGAGTTATTGGTGTTAATGGAGTGCTGCACATCAGGCCAGTGCCTGTTTAATCTGATGTTCCTCAGACATCATAACATATTCAGATTTAACTGGTTTCTCAAAGCCTTTCTTCTGAAAGAAAAGGATTAGCCTCATTAAAGCGACGGGCTAAAATATGTACACAAACGGGCTGCTTCGTGACGTCATTTCGTTCGCTCATGGTGTAATTTCTGCGTCACTAACATCGTCACGCATCAGCCTGATCCATCTGCCATTGGTCGAGCGAGCACGTTAGCCCCGCCCCCAGCGCACACGATTGGTTGAAAGCAGTAAAGCGCTGCAGCTGGATTATAGCTGATCTTCATGAATCATAAAAGCACAAGCCAAGCTTCCTGTTGCGATCGCTGGATTTTCCTATTTATTTTCTCCACAAGCTGAAAGGTTAAACCAGTGTTGAAACAGTCTGTATTATTCCCGCTGATTTTATAATAATCATGTTTAACAGCAGAGTTGTGGCTGAAAACTGCATTAATGAATGAAGTACTGCTGGGAGGCGGACCGCACTGATGCAGCACTCTGAGGCTTTCTGGGGCTGCTTGTCTCGTAGTTATCTTTGTATATTAGACTGTATTAACAGAAGTAGATGGTACACTGAATGTTGATTATTTGAGACGGTCTCTTCTGTCTTCTCCTCACACAGGTCTCCTCCCCTGCGTCTCGTGATCTGTGTGTGTGTGTGTGTGTGTGTGAGTGTGTGTGTGTGCTGGGCCAGCAGCTGTATTCTCTCTCAGCGGTCAGTCATGGGGGACATGAGTGATCTGGACAGACAGATCGATCAGTTGAGGCGGTGTGAGCTCATCAAAGAGAACGAGGTCAAAGCCCTGTGTGCCAAAGCCAGGTGAGCAGAGAAAACCAGCTGCGCTCTGACAGGCATTTCTGTGTTGATCCGTGCTCATGCGTGTGTGTGTGTGTGTGTTCCAGAGAGATTCTTGTAGAAGAAAGTAATGTTCAGAGGGTGGACTCTCCGGTGACGGTGAGTATTCACAAATAGAGCAGAAGACAGAAAAGAGGAGATGTTGGAAACTAAAACTGGTGACTATTGTATGTGAGAGATCTCCTCAGCTTCAGAAGAATAATAAACCCTTTGATTGTGTGTGTGTGTGGGAGGTTAATAGCTGCGTCTTTTCTTCAGGTGTGCGGGGACATCCATGGCCAGTTTTATGACTTGAAGGAGTTGTTCAGGGTGAGTCTAAGCTCTTGATCGTATAAAGCAGTGCTCGGCAGTAACGATCAACAGAGAGCATCGTGTACACGTGTTTTAGACCTTCATTAGGATCAGTTCAATATTAAAGCGATCTGAAAGTGTTCAAGTAGGACACACAACTCCATTCAGTCATTCTGATGCTTCTTGCTCCACATTTAGTAATTCTGCAATCCGAGCAGGACTGTTCTGTTGTCTTGAATAAAGTTTGAACTGAATCTGTCAGGCTAATCGCTAGTAGTCGTTTTGGTGTCAAATAACCTTCGAATACAAGATAACACGAGTCAGAACAATGATAACGGCAGCTTTACTTTTCCATGAAATATATTGGAATACATTTTTAATTAAATATTAACTTGAAACATTGTGGATAATTGTTAAATATTTTGTTTATTAAAACAATTGAAAAATATTATTGATTATTATTATTATTATTTTTCTTGTTCTAGCGTTTGCCATGAATCTAGTGTTTGATGCTGGGCTGTGTGTTTGTAATTGAACTGGAATACACAGCTTAATAAATCTGTTCTTCAGGTTGGAGGCGACGTTCCAGAAACAAACTACCTCTTCATGGGAGATTTTGTGGACCGAGGCTTTTACAGCGTCGAGACATTTCTGCTGCTTCTCGCCCTGAAGGTACTGTTTTTATATTTTTAGGTTATTATATCTGTGCACACACCACCAGTCACAATCGTGGAATAATTTTGTTTAATGTTTTTGGAAAAATTCTCTTACAAAGTATTCCCTTCAAAAAGAGAACGGTTTTACATCTGAGTATGTGTGAAACCGCACTGTGTTTCAGCATCATTCCTCCAGTCTTCAGAGTCACATGATCTTCAGAAACCAGAATCATATACTCAGTTACTGCTCTGATTATTATTAATAAAGGCTGTGGTTATTATCCATGTTTAAACAGTTTTTACTGCGTAATATATCTGTGGACGTTTTTCTTTTGATGAATAGATTTACTGTGATTTAATTTCAGTATCATTTGTTTTTCCTCACTGATAATAATCAGAAGTGTGTGTCGAGCAGTAAAGCAGAGTATTATTCTGATTTCTGAAGATCATGTGACTCTGAAGATTGGAGTAAAAGGTTAAAAGAGTCTAGTAGGTCTTCACAGAGACGTTAGTAATGAAGTGTGGTGTTAATCCCGGCAGGTGCGTTATCCAGACAGAATCACCCTGATCCGGGGGAATCACGAGTCCAGGCAGATCACGCAGGTCTACGGCTTCTACGACGAGTGTTTGAGGAAGTACGGCTCGGTGACGGTGTGGCGGTACTGCACAGAGATCTTCGACTATCTGTCGCTCTCGGCCATCATCGACGGCAAGGTGAAGCTCCATCTGTCTGCTCACGAGCTCATCTAGCCGCGTGTGACCCCGCTGACCAGTGTCTGTTCAACCCGCAGATCTTCTGTGTTCACGGCGGCCTGTCGCCCTCCATCCAGACCCTGGACCAGATCCGGACCATTGACAGGAAACAGGAAGTGCCTCACGACGGGCCCATGTGTGACCTGCTGTGGTCAGATCCTGAAGGTAGCTCTGCTCTCCATCATCTGAGCTCGAGAGGTCTATAATTAAGAGCTGAGTGACGTGACGGGACAGGATCTCCGGCTAAAATAATTCACTGAAGTTCCTTCTAATGTCATTCAAACTTAAAATGTATTGAAATATAATAACTAAGTTATGTTTACTTATGGTCTGCCAGATAATTGTTTTAAATCGGACACGAGCAGGACAGATATCATTCATTCTTACAGCTTGTATATTTGTTTGTGATCGCTGGCTGTGTTTTATTCATTTGTTCTACAAAACCCATGATTGAACTAAAATAGGCGAACAAAGTCATTGGAACCAGTTCTTAATTCATGGCCATAAATCTTTCATGCCCTGCATGTTTAGCACAGTAAGAGATGTGAAAACAATGATTACATGTCCATCAGACAATCAGATAAACCTGTGAGAGTAGAGACGCTGAGGATTCATGAAAACAAGCCACTTTATCATTGTGACTCAGCGGCAGAACAGAACATGAAGCTGTGTATGGCTTGAAATGTTTTGAACAGCATGAATTCTGAAGTATGGTTATGATGTAATATTTGCTGCTAAGCTGTTATTTTTCTTACAAACAAAGATTTATTCAGTCTTTCCTGAGCTGTTCTCTGGTCTCTTGGGATTCTTTTATTTTAAAGGCCAGTGATTACAAACATGATTGCGTTTTAAAACACCGGTCCTTCAGCCGGTGAATGTATGCCACTGCTACAGGTAACGATTGATCGACTGTTAGCATGTGTTAACGATGAACCCTGTGACAGACACCACGGGCTGGGGCGTGAGTCCTCGGGGAGCTGGGTATCTGTTCGGCAGTGATGTCGTGGCTCAGTTCAACGCCGCTAACGACATCGACATGATCTGCAGAGCGCACCAGCTCGTGATGGAGGGGTACAAGTGGCACTTCAACGAGACGGTTCTTACCGTGTGGTCCGCTCCTAACTACTGCTACAGGTGTGTTCTGTCCCACAATCCCCTGCTGCACAGCCCGCATACACGTTACAGCTGAAACACAAGTTGGGGGTGTGTGGGGGGTTTTTCTCAGGTTTTTTAGCAAAAACACATTGCACCATTGCATTGATTCTATAACCAAGCTGTGCTTTACTGTTTTGTCATGATTTTCAAAGCAAACGTTTATTTAATATACAAATATTAACCTAACACTGAACATTTTTTTACGTTCTAGCAGATATTATACTAATAAAGCACAATTTAGCATGAAAAATGAATAATGAATAAGAATGATGCGTATTTGGCTAATTTGTTTTACTGTACAAAACAAAATATTAGAAGATATTACAGATCCCAGTGTGAGCACTGTATTAATGTTGTAATAAATGTTTTAATTCTAATGATACTCTTCCAGAAGATGTTTGTGAAGGTTATAGTTGTATAAAGAGCGTGTCTCACTCAACACGTCATTTATTCAGTGTTTTCACCTGCCAAACATTCAGAGCATCAACTAAATAAAAAGAAGTCTTGGATTGGAAACTAGCCGAGATTTCTTACTTTTATTAAAGATTGGATTTTCTTTTTCGTTTTACAGTAACTTTAGTGAATTGAATTTCACAGTTTTCACAGTTAAAGTGATTGTATTTTCCTGTATATACACCTGACGTATTTCCAGTTAGGAGGATTATTTCCATGGTTTTAGGCTTAATCAGCTATAATAACCCTGATTAGAGCCTGTGCTTTGTTACTCAGGGACTAATATAGTAATAATAAGGTGACGATGAATAACGAACAATAAACAGCAATGATCTAGTCATCATGTGGAAACGTTGTGTTTGTGATCACGTCTTTATCATGGATGTGAGTCAGTCTGATTCAGATCAATTCACACCTGACTCACTGGAGCACAGCTCATTTTTGGGTTGTTACATGTAAAACAGTATTGTCAAGAAGATAGAGCACTTATGGTCCACTTGTCTTTGTCTCAGATGTGGTAATGTGGCGGCCATCTTGGAGCTGGACGAGCACCTGCAGAAGGAGTTCATCATATTCGAAGCTGCTCCACAAGAAACGAGAGGCATTCCCTCCAAAAAGCCAGTCGCTGACTACTTCCTGTGAGCAAGTCCGGACAACAGCTCTCAACAGGAAGTGCTGCCCTGTGTGTTCTTGTGTTTCTGTTTCCCTCTCCCTGCCCAACTGTCTCAATTGTGCTTTTTTTTTTTTTTTTTGTTATATTCCTTTCTTTATTTCTATTTTCCATTGACTTTCACATTCTCTCTCTGCCATGAAGACACACAAAGGCATTATATTGTGCTCCTGTGACTGGCGGTATGCTGTAGATGTAGAGGTTTATAACGCGAGCAGACAGCAGCAGGGTCAGCGGCGGACAGCTGCTCCTCAGAAAGATTCTGAAGTGGCGGGTTGTTGGACATTTTATTCTCTTTTTCTTGCTTCATTCTCTTCTCATGTAAATTGTAAATGCGTAGGAGAATGGATATGCTTCCGTTCTAGTTCACGGTCTTGATTTCAGCCGGGTCATCATAGTTTGACAGTTTTGTGCAGGACGCTAACACACACTGGAGAACACACGCCACACACAACCTTTCCCTCTCGACTGTTCTCTCTATAGGACTTATTGTTGATTTTTATTTTTAATTTGTGAAAATAAAATGTACTTTTGTATGAATTTAAGATGTGAGTTTCTGCTCTTCTTCTGCTCAAATCAGTGTTAAATCCACTGGGATATTTTTCTAATTGAATACTGGAGTGATGTGATGTGTTTAAAAATAAACATTACACAACTTCTGCAAGTATCCCATTATCAGTCACTTTTCAAAATATCACAAATTATTTCAAATCTTAAAGATGCATTTCCAAAGATGTAAAATATTGATTGAAAGTCATGATTTACATGATATCTCTCTGTCTCTCTCTCTCTGCTTCCAGAATTCATAGATCCTCTTCTGTCTATTATTAACTGCTCATTGTCATTAGGATATGTCCCCAAAGCCTTTAAACTGGCTGTTATTCAACATGACCCCAAAGATTTAGCTAATTACAGACCAATCTCAAATCTCCCTTTTCTGTCAAAGATACTAGAAAAGGTAGTAT
>JAUMHI010000053.1:2127893-2139082 GCA_032359435.1 Enteromius unitaeniatus | reverse complement strand
TCTCCGCGCACCACGAGCTCTGAGCACGTCAGAGAGCACATTACAACAAGAAATGCGGGTCGGGTACAATATTTTCTCTTTTTTTTTGCGGTCCGAGTTGCGGGCGGGTTAGTTGACAACGTCGGTCAGGTTCGGGTTGCCCTGAGCATCACTGACAGAGACCGTCTCTGCATTTAATAAATAGTTTAATTCCCATCATTATACGTTACCATCAGTCTGTTCTTCAACCTGATAATGTTCTGTGCTTTGCTACAATCTGTATTGTTAAAAGCACAATATATATATATAAAAAAAAAAAAGAATAGTGAACATTTTCTTTTTAACTAATGATTTAGGATGTTGAGCTTATTTATAAACAAGATATAATTAAGTAGTTCAGTTAATTTAGTTCTTCTTACTTTTTCTTTTTCATGCTCAGTGGGGATCAAGTGTATTTTTGTGCTACAAGAAGTCAGTGTCTGCGTCCAACTCCATTGCTTACAAGGCTGGTAAGTCTCCATCTGCCTCCATCATTTTTATTTATTTTCTCTGATCTCAGGTGAGAAGATTTCTAACAGTGATCTCAGAGACTCTGCAAACTGATTGGTGTATGTGCTTTTTGCTGTGATTTTTGTCTGTTTGTAAAGAAATCCTATAAAGGTCCTAGGGCTCTGTAAAACTGTCTGACAGTCCTCTGTTTCTATGTTCACTGTGCACATAAATAATGTCTGTTTGATGTGTTAGTTAAAAGGCTGAGTATTTTTATGCTTTAGTATGGCGGTCATGACCTTTAGATTTTCATAGTTTACTTTTTGCCAGATAACAGGTCAGTTTCTTTATCTCCTTGTTGCATCACTTCCTGTCACATGAGATTGTGTTAATCACTTAGAAACAATGTCATAAAACAAGATACCAATGATAATCCTAGAAATGTGGCACACATTCAAATGCTATGCTTCTAACAAATCATTCAATTTGCAGGTCTGATCTTTCGCTATCCCAAGGAGGACTATGAATCATTTCCCCTCTCTGAGTCTGTACCCCTCTTTTGCCTTCCTATGGGGGCCAAGATTGAGTGTTGGGCTCCTAACACACGCTACCCTTTACCTGTCTTCTCCACATTTGTCCTCACCAACTCCAATGGAGAAAAGGTAAAGTAAATTCTCTACAAATTGCTTTCTTCAAAGCAAAGAACAAGTGTCTTATTCAGTATTTGTCTTTGACAAACAGTGTTGATCTGCCATGGTACAAGTCATTGTGGAAATGAAAAGAATGCCATTTTCTTTTGTTTCTCCTGTCTTTTTTGCTAGCAATTCATTTAAATGTCTGAAACATACATTTTAAATACATTTTATGGGTTTTAAACTGTGAATTATTGTGAAATAGACTATGAAACTATAAGTTTAACACACACACTATAAGTCCTTTACACAATCTGACATGTTCTTAAAATTGAACTGGAAATTAGGTGCTGGGCATCCGGCCAGAGGAGAACTGGCCCCAACTAAGCCTGGTTCTTCCAAAGTTTTTTCCCCCATTCTCTCATGGATGGGGTTTTGGTTGCTTGCCGCTGTCGCCTATGTCTGACACCTGATTTCTAGTGATTATCGTCGTCTTGACTACAGAGACCGTCTCTGCATTTGATAAATAAATGGTTTAATCTGGTAATTATACTAACCTGGCTTCCACAACTATGAAGCTCATAGGAGCTTAGTCTGGCCAAGCTACCTTACTACCCGCCTTCTGGGAGGCGGCCTTAACCTGTGTCCATCAGATGCTACTGGACGAATCTACAACCAATCAGACCACTCATTCCGGTGACGTATGCGTAGCAACGGAACCTGAAGCCACAGCAACAGCAGAGTCGAACGATTTTGCTGCTCGGTACATGTCATGTTTGAAAGCCGGTATTGGCTTCGGGTCGCAGAACTGCTGCGTCATCGCGTTACACCCGCCTCAGTCGTGCCAGGGGGAGGGAAGCTCGTTTCTCATTGGTTCCCACTTTTTTGGGAATGGAAATGCTCTAAAACGGCAGCCCTGCCAGAATTACTTTGTTCGCGGAATTGAATGTAGCGTCACAGGAAGTATGGCCGGGCCCAGGCTATCATTATTCATTACCATCACTCTGTTCTACTTGATAATGTTCAGTGCTTTGCTACGGTCTGTGTTGTTAAAAGCGCTATAGAAATAAAAGGGACTTGACGGGTACAAATAACAGCAAGAAATGTATAGTTTTGCGGGAAAACGGTGCGTCCTAGAACAAACATGTTGTTCAGGCTATTGCAAGGATAGCAACTATGTGACATTTTTGAGTCCACGACAAACGGTTTTTGAGCTACAATGTACGGCCAGAAATGTCCGTCCTGTTGGTTCTTGTAGGCCGCTAGGGTTAGGGTTCTGATTAGCGAGGAGGACCAGCTTTCAGCTCTCTAGGTCTTACGGTTTGGGCTGCACGATCAGCTATAGGGAAGAATAATAACAATAAAAACCTAACCCTAACCCCTAAATATACAAATACATATATTAGAAGTGCAGTAATGAGCATTGATCGTTGACAGCGTGTAGTTCCGCTCCAAGCCGACGGGCGGCGGAAGAGCGCGGCCGCGGCAGGTTTGGCGCGCTGTGTCACTTCCGCTTTCTCTCCGGAAAGAACCGACAACGCTTTGACGCACGCCGTCAGTTGTGCTCACAAAATCGCAAATCTGGATCTAAAATCTACACAAAGGACTTTTACAAACCCGAGATCTCCCGTTTCCAGCAGAGGACAGGTGAGTCCCGGATGTGTGGCGCGCGGTAGTGGTCGGTTAACGGTAGTTTAGGTGCGTTAGGCCCGAAGCCGCGGCTCCCGCTGATAAGCGCTGCTGCTAGTCCTTCATTAACCCGCACACGTGTCTCCATCCGCAGCTTACTGCTCATAGTGTGTTTCCAGTGTGTCTTCATTCATTGCTGAGGTGTTCAGTCAGTCTGCTCAGTAGCAGAGTGCCCGGATGAGAGTGTGGTCGCTCTAGATAAGAGCTGCTACTGCCGGCTTCTCCCCAGCGAACCCTAATGCCATAAACTGCTGGTGTTGGTACAGTTAGGCGCCACATGTGTGTCGTTTACTGTCGAGACGTGACTGTAGTCGAGGGCGTTGTGTCTGAGAGCGCTTCTGCGGTGTTTGTCTGCTTTCAGTGCTAGCAGGCGTCGGTTATGTCGCGTTTCTTCGCCACCGGATCCGACAGCGAGTCCGAGGAGTCTTCCTCCGACAATGAGATCACCCCCAAAGCGACCGGGGCTACTTTCAATAAGCAGTGAGTCTGTGTTTATTACTGTTCATCCTGCTATTAAAATCCTACAGAAGCGTTGCTGAGCTGTGTTCGTCTCTGTAGGGCTCTGCTGCTGAGCGACGATGAGGAGGACACCAAGAGAGTGGTGCGCAGCGCCAAAGACAAGAGGTGAGCAGCACACACTCCTCTGACCCTCTCCAGCACACACACTGCATCAACATCTGTCTGTGTGCACTGCGCTTCAGGTTTGAGGAGCTCACCAACATCATCAAGACCATCCGCAATGCCATGAAGATCCGAGACATGTCCAAGTGTCTGGAGGAGTTTGAGCAGCTGTGTCGAGCTTTTCTCAAGAGCAAAACCATCATGGACAAGGAAGGGGTCCCGCAGTTCTACATCCGCCTGCTCGCCGATCTAGAGGACTATCTCAACCAGGTCTGTAGATCAGCAGCACTCAGAGTCCCTGATTAATGCTAACCCCATCATCAGCTCTAAACCGCTTTCTGTTTCCTGACAGCTGTGGGAGGACAAGGAGGGCAAGAAGAAGATGAACAAAAACAACGCCAAAGCCTTGAGCACGCTTCGTCAGAAGATCCGCAAATACAACAAAGATTTTGAGACGGAGATCGCTAGCTATAAAGAGGTACTGAGCTGTAGCCCAGATGCCTTTTGTAGATGAGATCCATTTTAGAAGCTTTCCACACCTACTTGAGTCTTAAACTCGGACCATAAAAAGGGTTTAATATCTTAAATGTTTTTAAATATGGGGACTGAAAACGTGACGTGATCTACTGTGATTATTAAACGTAGGGATTTCACAACAGACAAGTGTTTAATTAAAATGTATATTTACAGGCTTTGATGTTCGGTGATCAATTATTGCAGTGTTTTCTTTATAGAGTATATTTGTCTTGTTTATTGTTAAAAACCTTGCATTGTGTGTGTTTATTTAATATTATTATTCCTGGATATTTTGGTTCATATCAAGTGAGGCTTCTCTCTAGGCTGCACTGTCACATTAATGTAATGCAGTGATTCGTGTGGGATTTATTGTCTTTCTATCAATACATTATTATCAGCAAAGTCCAATATCAGTTTTCATCCAACTTGTACATAATGATATCTTGTCTCATAAGACAACTTTCTTTCCGTGTGTTCCTGTAGAACCCTGAGCAGTCTGCTGAGGAAGAGGAGAAGGATGACGTTGGCAGTGGTCAGTCTTCTTCAAGCTGTGTGATGACGGTTGTAAGGCTGTCTCAAGTCTTTATTTGCTCTTTCTTTGCTTGTGTGATGTGCAGCGTCGTCGTCGGAGAGCGATGATGATGACGATGATGATGAAGGCATCACTGCCAAGAGCTTGTTGAAGAAGAAGCCTCAAGAAGAGGAGAAGAAGGCACCAGAGGCCAGCAAGTTCCTGAAGGGCGCTGCTGTAGGTCCAGACACCTCTCACAAGTATCTCTGAGCTGTTTTTACAGAGTGTTGATGAGTGTTGTGTGTGTCAGGATGAAGAGTCTGAGAGTGAAGATGATGAGGAGAGTGAGGACTGGGGCTCTGATTCGGTGGAAAGCGGCAGCGAGAGCGAGGACAATGAAGGAGCGGCAGCATCCCTGGCTGTGGTCTTCCTCAAGAAGTATGTTTTCTTAGAGGATCCTGTGACACTGAAGACTGGAGGAATGATGCTTTTTTTTAAGCTTTTTTTGCAATTTTTGAACGGCAGTGTATATAAAAACAGATTTATTTTATTTTTTTCCCCCCAAATACAAAAATATAGAAAATGCCAAGATATATTACATATATTGCAAAAAACATAGAGGTTTGAATTGTCGGTCACCTTCAGGCTGTTGAGTGGATGTGTGTCTCTGAGACGTCTCGATCCCTCACAGAGAAAAGGACGGAGACAAGCTGACAGACCGCAAGAAGGACGACCGGAGGAAGAAGCACAAGAAGAAGGAGCGTCTGGAGGAGGAGATGGATGAAGAGGGTGATGCGGAGGAGGGAGGATGGGAGAAGGTGAAGGGTGGCGTGCCGCTGGTCAAGGAGAAGCCCAAGATGTTCGCCAAAGGCACAGAGATCAACCACGCGGTGGTCATCAAGAAGCTGAGCGAGATCCTGCAGGCCAGAGGAAAGAAGGGGACAGACAGGTATCTTCAGGAGACCGTTCTGGCTTTTTACTATTTATTTATTTAATAATAACTGAGAGGATTATGATCAGAGGAAGGTTAAGTTTATATAAAAATATGCCACGTGCACACCGACAGCATCTAAACAGGATGTTGGTTTAGCAGCTGTTTGTTTAGACTAAGATTTTATTTGTAACTTGTTAGTTTGAGGTAAACTGATATAATGCTTGTGTTTTAGAGCTGCTCAGATCGAGCTCCTGCACGCTTTAGCCGGCATCTCTAACGAGAATAACCTGGGAGAAGGCATCCTGGTCAAGATCAAGTTCAACATCATCGCCTCGCTGTACGACTACAACCCTAACCTGGCAGCCTTCATGAAGGTGAGTGTGTCCCGAGACACTCCGAGCTCTCGCTGT
Source organism: Enteromius unitaeniatus (assembly GCA_032359435.1). Lineage (NCBI taxonomy): Eukaryota > Metazoa > Chordata > Actinopteri > Cypriniformes > Cyprinidae > Enteromius > Enteromius unitaeniatus. The sequence goes on along the minus strand of JAUMHI010000053.1, from coordinate 2,133,301 downwards.
CAGCCGATGCTTCAGCTCCGTTCTTCTGCTTTCAGGCGGATATGTGGAAGAAGTGTCTGGACTGCATCGACGAGCTGCTGGACATTCTGTTCAACAACAACAACATCTTCATCGGAGAAAACATCGCGGAGGACAGCGAGAACCTGGGCATCTCTGACCAGGTGAGAGTCAGCGGGTTTGAGCCTCCTCTGGGTCTAGTAGGGTGTTTAGAGCGAGGAGAACGTTTCCTGTGCAGGTTTAGCTTGTATTTACTCTGCTGGGTTCACACTGTAGATACTAGAGTGCATTTCTCCTGAAGTCTGGCTGATGTTCTCCTGTGTTCTTCTGCAGCCGTTAAGAGTGCGTGGCTGTATCCTGACCCTGGTAGAGAGGATGGATGAGGAGTTCACCAAGATCATGCAGAACACAGACCCACACTCTCAGGGTGAGTCCATACTGCTTCCTGTGTGTGTGTGAGTGTGAGAGAGAGTGTGTGTGTGTGTGTGTGTGTGACGCTTCTCTCTCTGCTGCAGAGTATGTGGATAACCTGAAGGACGAGGGTCGTGTGTGTGGTATTATTGACCGTCTGCTGCAGTATCTGGAGTCTAAAGGCAGTACAGAGGAAGTGTGTCGAGTCTATCTGCGCAGAATTATGCACACCTACTACAAGTTTGACTATAAAGCTCACCGCCGCAGCCTGGGCCTTCAGGGAGAGAGCAAGGTGAGCTGACCACACCATAAACTACAGAGTTACTGTTACTACACATTTTTAATTAGCTGAATTTGTTCTCTTGTTTCATGTGTTTTTGTCATTTCTATTAGTTTGTTGTTTTAAATATTACTATACAGGTTTCAATTATTTGTATTTAGTTAAATGTATTTTACCTGGCTCTTTTTTCCTACAAGGAAGAAACTGAAATAGGTTTGAGTAAATCAGTAGTCTTTTGGGCCAGTATTTCAGCTTTATGTCAGTGAACAGAAGAGTTGTGGTGGTTGAGGTTGTGGTCAGTGTTTGACCTTTGACCTGTGTGTCCATCAGTCGGAGCAGGATCAGGAGGAGAGCGAGGGTGAGGACAGCGCTGTTATCATGGACCGCTTGTGTAAGTTCATCTATGCTAAAGACCGCACCGACCGTATCCGCACCTGCGCCATCCTCTGCCACATCTACCATCATGCCCTGCACAGCCGCTGGTTCCAGGCCCGGGACCTGATGCTCATGAGCCACCTGCAGGACAACATCCAGCATGCTGACCCCCCGGTCCAGGTGAGCTGACCTGTCCTTCTGAGGAGCAGCTGACTGCTCCCAGCTCCCACCTGACCTCTCTCTCTCTCTCTCTCTCTCTCTCTCTCAGATCCTCTACAACAGGACCATGGTGCAGCTGGGCATCTGTGCCTTCCGGCAGGGCATGATCAAGGATGCTCACAATGCCCTGCTGGACATCCAGTCGAGCGGCCGAGCCAAAGAACTGCTGGGCCAGGGCCTGCTGATGAGGAACATGCAGGAGAGGAACGCCGAGCAAGAGAAGATCGAGAAGAGGCGGCAGGTGCGCTCTCACAGCACATCAGCTCATGTCCTAAATATCACTTCATTTCATCATTTCCACTGAAGTCCAAGAAGGATAGTCCTATTAGAAACACTCACATATAATGAGATGATTGAAATCTGAGAGAAATCAATAACCCTTTAGCCTTTTTAATTTTTTTGAGTGTCTTTTTCTAATGATGTATATTCAGAACTTACACCAGACAGTGTTTGTATTGTTGTCTCTCATCCTAGAACCACAGAAAAACATAACACTTAAAACAAAGACTCAGAAGGTCAATTGTATTATGAAGCTCAACGCTCTTTAATTTGACAACGTGAATAAACATCAGAAGGTATGATGAAGGATACTGTGTGGAGATGAATCGTGCTCAATTTAATGAATATTCATGTTAATAAAACAGCTTGTAACAGTGACATCATGTAATGTTCCTCAGAAGAACTATTCAACATTCATAGCCTGATAATGGTTCAAAAAATCCTAGAGAGCAGCTTTTTTTTCCTTTTGTATAAATATCTATAATACACATACCACTATTTATATTTTATTTTTGAAAATGTATAGAAATTTTGGTCTCTGTTCATATTAACATTTTCTGTTATAATTGTAAAATAACAATTTAGAGGGATTCATTCACTTGAGAGAACCTGAGTGACGGAGTGTGTGTGTGTGTGTGTGTGTGTGTGTTCAGGTGCCGTTCCACATGCACATTAACCTGGAGCTGCTGGAGTGTGTGTATCTGGTGTCGGCTATGCTGCTGGAGATCCCGTACATGGCGGCTCATGAGTTCGACGCTCGCCGGCGTATGATCAGCAAACAGTTCCACCATCAGCTGAGAGTGGGCGAGAGACAGCCGCTGCTGGGTGAGAGAGAGAGAGATATCCTAGAGATCAACATTACAAACTACACAAAATAATGGGATTCAATATTGCTGCAGTGTGTTTGATAGTCTCTGGAGCACCGCAGCAGTCATGAGAGCACAGGTGTATTTGTAGAAATAACACACTGTACAAGACAAAATTGTGCATTTCAATATCAAAAATATCAAAGAGTGGCTTGAGTAGATGAGTAAACAACTCATAAATAATGTGCTTGTCATTGTGTTTTGAATGACACATGACACCACCTAGTGGAGGAACCTTGCAATCAACACAAGCATTATTTGAAGCGCAGTTACTTTTAAAAGATGACATGCTGGGTTCTGATTGCTATCACATACATCAGTGTTCATCTCTGAACTCTAACCTTTCCTCCCAGTATTTCTGGGATAATATGAATGACTCTGAGACAGAAATAATTCTGTGGCGTTGAAGCAGTTTCTGCAAACTCTGTGCTTTCTGTATCAAAGGCACCTCGGACTGGTCCAGGAGGATTCTCTTGTGTGTGTGTGTGTGTGTGTGGAGAGGGTGATCATCTCTGGTTTAATCGGTGATGTTGTGCTCCTCAGGTCCTCCCGAGAGCATGAGGGAACACGTGGTGGCCGCCAGCAAGGCCATGAAGATGGGCGACTGGAGGACCTGCCACTCCTTCATCATCAACGAGAAGATGAACAGCAAAGTGTGGGACCTGTTCCCAGAAGCCCAGCGTGTGCGGGAGATGCTCGTCAGGTGAGAGCAGCCCCTGACAGAAGCTCTCAGCTCTGCTGTTGTACCTCTGCTAACCTGTGATCTGTGTTCTGATGCTCAGGAAGATCCAGGAGGAGTCTCTGCGCACGTACCTGTTCACCTACAGCAGCGTGTACGACTCCATCAGGTGCACTTCCCCGCGTTCAGTCCACACTCTCTTTATCATTTGAAGTGTGCAGTTTATGACACAAGTGATCTGTGGTCTAGGGTTCATTTAGTTGATGAGAAGTATGATGAAAAATGTTTGAATGAGTTTTTCACTCTTAGATTTAAATAAGGTCCATAGATAAAAACATAACTTCATCTCTTTCTTTCCATCTGCTCCTCAGTATGGAGACTTTGTCAGAGATGTTCGAGCTGGATTTACCCACAGTGCACAGCATTATCAGCAAGATGATCATCAATGAAGAGCTGATGGTAAGAGAGGTCAGTTAGCGCGGTCAGTCTGTGTGTCCATCAGTTCTCTCATGAGTGTGTTTGGTCAGGCGTCTCTGGACCAGCCGACTCAGACGGTGGTGATGCACAGAACAGAGCCCACATCTCTTCAGAACATGGCCCTGCAGCTGGCTGAGAAACTGGGCGGCCTGGTGGAGAACAACGAGCGCGTCTTCGACCTTAAACAGGGCGTCTACGGAGGATACTTCAACAGAGGTACTCCAGATTAAACCTCACAGTCAGAGACCAATAAATACAGCGAGAGTTTCTGTAACTCAGCTTTTGACAATTTTCAGATTCTTCTGCATTTCAATCGATCTCATTCAAACTACAGTAATAGTAGAAAAGAACTGAACACACGGCACAATAACAACATCGTTTAACAACAAAAAAACATGAACTTTGAAAAAATTTGTCTGTTTTTGCAAATAAACTCTTCAAATACAATGTTAATTTAATTTAATAGTAAAAATCATTGATAAAGAAATACTTTGACTTTTCATAATTTAACTTGTGTGCATTTACAGTTTAATGTGTGTGTGTACGTGTGCATGCACTGAGGTGTGTGTGTTTTGCTATAGTCCCATAGGACCAAATGTCTCCAGAAGGATCTTAAAAACGCAATGGCAATAACTGATACAAATGCTAAATGAAATTAATTTAAAAATGCAGAAAGGTGTGTGTGTGTGTGTGTGTGTGATCGGTGGGGTTGGTGTAGGGCCATAAAAATATAGTTAGATCAGTATAAAATCAATAGAAGTCTGTCAGAGTTCTCACAAATATAGCAAAACAAACATGCTTGAATACATAAATACACCCTTTAAATGAGTTTTCTAAATGAATGTGTTGAATTCGAGTATATTTGATGCACTCTGCTCTCTCACACAGATCAGAAAGGTGGTTATCAGCAGAAGCAGAGCTACCAGAGAGGTAACTATCTTTCACACACACCTCAGATAGACTGATCCTCACACACTGAGACTGCGTGCTGGTGTGCTGCTCGTGTGTTTGTGTCGGCTGGACGCGGCTGCTGTCAGATGTTTTGTTGTAAGTGCATGTGCGCCTGTGTCTCTAAACCCTTCTCACTATGCAGCTCCAGACCAGAGGGGAGGTTACCAGCAGAAGCAAGGTTACCAACGAGGTGGTTATGAACATCATTCACTCACTTCTTCTTCTCCTAAACTCACTTCTGCACTGGCAGCTCTCCTTCTGCTCTCCAAAGGCCCTTTCACTTTCTCCTCCTTCCTTCTCAAAGCAGCTTCAGTCTGTTGATATGAAGTCCGTGTCTCGCTGTGACTTGTATAGCTGAACGTCTGTCTCTGTTGTGTGTCGCTGCTGTAGATCAGAAAGGAGGATACCAGCAGAAGCAGAACTACCAGCGAGGAGGATACAGGAACCAGAACCAAAGCTCGTATTGATCCGCTGTGCTTCATTCCAGATCCAGATCTGCTGACAGAACACCAGAACATAACGGCTCTGGTTTATCATCAAATCAGTGACTCCACAGTTAGTGCTTGAGCTTACACCTTCAGGTTCTGGTGATATGATATAGTAGGCTTGGAAGAAATCTCAAGTCATTTGTTACAGTCTGGTGAATTAATAAAGATTATTCAGATAAAATGAAAGCAGAGTTTCCATCAATAATTTGTTTCTAGGCTTAAAACTCATGTTAAACATTTGCTCCACACACACACAGGTCTGTTGCAAGAGTATTTTTTGTTTCACACCTCATTTTTTTTGTAAGTCATGTCACTTTTATTTCTATAGCTCTTTTATCAATACAGATTGTAGCAAAGCACTGAACATTATCAAGTAGAAGAACAGA
>JAUMHI010000053.1:2105631-2127793 GCA_032359435.1 Enteromius unitaeniatus | reverse complement strand
GACAGACTAATATTAGTGTAGAGGCCATTCTTTTTACGATGTAACGAGTACATCATGTGTTAAGGGGAGTGTTCCCGTGTGTGTGTCTATCTATATATATATATATAGCTCAGATGTGCTCGCAATGACCGCCATTTCATTCCCTTCTCAAGGTCTTTCCCAATAATTGGAAAAGGATAAAGACATAAATCAGTCTGATAATAAATCCGTTTAGTGACTCAAGTGTCTTGAAACCAAGCAGCTTTCTGATGGTGAATACAGCATTAGCTGTGGAATCTGGGAAATATTAGTCTTTCTATTGAAGTAACTTCAATGAAAGCTTCATTCTATCATGGAATAAAAAACAAAACCTATCCGTTCACAATTCTGACTCCTAGAACTCAAGCTTATATCTTAAAATAGCAAGGTTTTTGTTTTTTTCTTCCTTTAAGAGTTACAAATTTACGACAGACTTTTTAATGAGTTTACTTCTTTTAATTGTGAGTTTACCAGAAATTTTGACTATACATTTTATTGTTCTGTGTAATCAAAAATCAAAGGTAATATTGACTTTTATCCAGCAATTCTGATTTGTTTGACGAACTGCTCAGGGCCTGTTCCATAAAAGCTGCTTAGAAAAGCGGGGATTAAAGTCCAAAACCTGACTTGAATGATGCGAGCTAAACCTCCGCGCTCAAATTAATTCCATAACAGAAAGGTGAGGATCATGTGATCTTACTAATTTGAGTCAGGTTTAAATAGTCTAGAGAATTGCGCGTGCACGCAAAGTCCTGAAAAGTCGAGCATGGGTCAATCGATTTACTGTGGGCCACCATGACCACGAAAGGGAAAGAAAGAGCAGCGATGTTCACGGCAACAGAACAGCGTTTGCTATTAGAGACGTATGAAGAATTTAAAGATGTAACACCAAAAAAGGAAATACAGCGACAATAAACAGAGCAAGAGAGAAAGGATGGCAGGAAATGGCTGATCGTCTCAAAGTAGCGGTGTACACTATTTAAAAAAACTTCATCAACGTTGAATGCGTGTCACAATTCATTGCAGAGTTTGTGTGTGAATAACAGTAATTGCTTTTACGCAGCAGCAACTTAAAATGCCCCAGTCTTCCTCTTCAACAATCCTTGGTTGCCTCTCTCTCCTCAGACAAGCAATGTTACGGAGCACTACACGAGCAACTACAATGTCACATGCCCTAGGTGGAGTCACTCTGAGGAGCTTCAGGCTCTGGAACCTTGACTTTATCAGCCCAAATGCCATCTCTATACGACCTGTTGTGCGTGCATGAGCCATGTTGTAGCTGTGCCTCTGTCTGGGGCTCCTGATAGGGAGTCGAGAGGTAAGGCGGGCATGGGTCTCCCGTGTCTCCCAGCAAAACTCCTGAGAATTCACCTGCATAGACAGAATGTATGTACAGTAGTCAACGTTCGAAGTGGATCAAAACCTTTCATCAAAGTTGACCGTCAAAGACAAGAATAGGTATTATTTTTGATTTCAGGACAACTTTGATGAAAGGTTTTGAAAGACTTTTTGCAATTATTAAGTGACTAATATTTCCATGTTTATGGAGTGGAATTTATGTTAGTTATTTGAACTTACCAGCTGTTCCATAAAAGCTGTTTAATAGTACAGATAGCTTTGTGGCCAGGGAATGTGATGAACACATCGAGGAGTCTTTTTAAAGAAGGGTACACCGTTTGTTCAGAGCGGCAAACTGATGCTTTGCTGATACTCTCTTCATCTCCAACGGTGCACAAAAATGTTCCACTGGCAGAAAGGTGCAGTGCACTCCGTCTGTGGGACTGTGAGCGCTCTGTTGCGGCGAGTGTTATTTGCAATGTGTGTGCTCAGTAATCTACAAATATATGCAATCCCATCTCTCTCGCTCATACAGGTAGCGGTCATTAAAAGCCAATGGTTCTGACCTGTCTGAAAGTTCACTCTTTGAAATACCCTCCGCATGACAGTAGCTCCCTCATCCACCTCCTCATCTACCAAAGGATACGCCATGGTTAACTTTGGAAATTAGTTTCAGCTCCACTACTTTATTTTTAATAATTCATTACCATTATAATTAATTCAACTCCCCAACCAAACTCACCAATTTAACACATAAGTTTTAAAAAATTCTTAGTGTATTTATACCTTATAATTTCTAACATTTATTAGTAAAGTACATTTCCTTATTTATTTTTTTATTTTTTTAATTAATAGTGGTTAAGTAAAATAAAATGACATCTAATTACCAGCAGGTGAGTATAAATGGTATTTTCGTTAAGCCTGAACTCAGACTTAGCCTGACAGTTAGCCTGCCCCGGACCAGGTTAATTTCCTAGCATAAGTTGCCGTGGTAACTGAGTTTGAACTTTTTTAAGTTTGATTTATGAAACCGAATCAACCAAAAATAAGCCTGACTTACCGAAATAAGCCTGGCTTATTCTCTAATGTTGGTTTCTGGAACAGCCCCCAGGTCATGTGAATAATTGTTCATTTATTATTTTATTTCTTCACATATAAATTCCTGTCCACCCTGAGATCTGATGTCCCTTCGATCACACCCGACAGCTCTTGTGTTTGCTGCTTCATCAAATCCAATACTGAGTTAGTAATCCAGATATAACTACTAGAGCCACTGGTCTGTTGCATTATTGGAAACGCTGCATAAATTCATTTTACAAAGCTTAAGATGATATTAGATTGTTGGATATTTCAGTTGTAAGTTTCACAAATCTGATCCTAGGGTAGTATTTTATCTTTGAGCAGCTTCATATAAAAAGGCTTTAAATTAGTCACAAGCTAGCCGTGAGAAATCAGTTTTTTGAAAGCAGATGTTTAAACAAAACATGTTTTCTGCGTATAACACTGTCCCACGAAACCCACAGACCTTCACTTCACTAAACATTTACTAAATGCTGTAAAGCCATATGATGACCCATTACAAGCCAGTGAAGACTAAACATATAGTGACCACTAACTACAAGAAATCAATGAATGATAGCAGGGAAATGAAAGTATGTGCAACATTCATAGACAACACTTCAAGGAAGTCTCATCAAAATGATTTTAATGTAGTGCTAGTATAACCCGAGTGGAAGGATCACGTCTGACGAGAGCTGGGATAGACCGGGATCCTGATCATTTCAGGAGAATGCAATCTAAGAGGTCGAAGGGGTTCAGGGTTCATTTTTGTCTCTTGTTTGTTAGTATTGACCATTCAGAACAAAGTCTAGTGCAGTCTTTTGTCAAACACATCACTGCTGAACACCAGATCTGTCCTCTTCCCAAGATCCAAGGTCAGCCTGACATCTGCTTGCTTCCCTTACTTATCAGTTCTGCTGCACTTCGGGCTTTTCCTTTAATGCATGAAAATAATAAAAGCAAATAAAAAAAGAGTTGTTCATGAAATGGTATATTAGTGCTCTTTCACGCTTTAAATTAGCTATGATGTGACTTTAAAGTGGTTTTTAAGTGTATAGTGTATTTCCAAATCAAAGTGTTGTTTTATGCATCTTAAACGTTTAATAGTGAACACAGATGCTCAGTCATATTTTACAGAAGTAAGGGCACAAGGTATCTGCCCCTCGATGTCCCAAAGTTCAAACGGCACGTCAGTCATTAACCAGCGCTCCTAAACGAACCTCCCCTCTCTGTGTCCTGCTCATTTGCTCTCATCCTCTGTTTATTTGCTCTGGAAACATTGCACAGAATCTGTTAGTCCTGCCATCCATAATTACAGGTGAGATTTTTTTTTTTTTCAGACTATTTCCCTCCCTTATTTTTGGTTTTTGACACCAAACTCTTGTTCTCTCTGTGTATCTTACAGGAGTCTGTAAGAAATCATACGTGTTGGTCAGTGGCTGTGTGAATAAATACAAACATGCGCCGTGGTGTTTACTGAAAGAGAACTGAAGTTGCTTAACATTGCTGTACTGGCTCCCTTCTGCAGCTCTTAGATTAGCTTGTGCACAGATCAATAGTTCAGCACTTTAGCTTTCATCAGAACGACCTTCATCAGCTGAGAGAGCAGTGGAGATGAGTTCTCTTCTGCGTTCGCCAGCGGTCAGTCGTTTTATATTTGTGCGTCTCAAGAGCGTGGCTTCCTCTCAGTCCCTGCAGGCCAAACGTGACCGTGACCCCTTGGCACATGCCTTTCTGAACTTCGAGGATTCTCAAGCCTTCCAGGTGAAGAGTTTCTGGGAGCTGATCCGAGCTCTCGGAGTCTTCAGGCTCTGCTCGTTCCCTGTGCTGGTTAATAACTGTGGGAAGGTGAGGCAGCAACAGATGAACCCCTTATGAAGCACACTTACTGACTCAACAAAGACATTTCACATACTCTCTAGAAACTTCATCTGAGTATATCATCTCTGTAGCAGTGGAAACTACTTTTTTAAAACAAAAACAGCAGAGGTCCTAATCCAGATCATCCTTTAACCGCTGTAAGATTAGTTCTTTCCTCATTTACAGAGATTATAGTCAGACAGACGGGATCTAAACCATCTTAATGCCTGTCTTTGAATGTCAATGTCAGTGTAGATTGCTAGAGATAAGGAGGGAAATATAACATTAAGAATAGATGTTTGAAAAAGATTTTTGATTGCTCTTTTGTGATTATCTGGTTTAATCACAGATTTTTAACATATTTTGGGAACAGACACCCTGTGTAGAACCTGTAATTTATGTTTGAAATTGTGCATACTAGTCACATACTGCTGCTTTAATAACATTTAATGTGTCTGATTTTCTGCTGTCTAACGAAGCTGATGAGCATTACGAGGAAGGTTTTGGGCCAGCGATGTTTCTGCATGCTTGTGCGACCGTCTGTGTACGCTCAGTTTGTGGCCGGCGAAACAGAAGATGAGATCATGGACTCCATGCAGAAGATGAGCTCTCTGGGGCTCCACCCCATGCTGGCCGTCCCCATCGAAGAGGACCTGGGAGAGAGCACCGGGTAAGATCCTATTTTAGTAAACATGTAAAACGTGTAAAACATTAATTTATGCTTCAATCTAATAGAAATAAAAACTCTAGCTATAACCCTGTGTGAAGGTACAGTAGAGCAGCACCTCAGAATTAACTTCTGATTCTTTTCTTCATTATTTTGGCACAATATCCAGGTGAAATGTTTTTGTTTTGTACACTAAGCATTCATTACTGCATTAATTCAAAACTGAAGCATATTTTAGGCTTTATTGAGCTCAGCTGCACCACAAGGCCCTCTGAGGCCCGGGGCTGACCTGCACCGTGGGACCCAGTGAACCTGAACATGTAGCTCATCATGATCAATTTTCACAACCCATTGTGCAATTATTTCCTAGGATTGATGAATTTGTAGCAATGCAGTTTCTTTCTTTTTCTGTACTTGCGTGATACTTCATATTGCATTAATAATATACAATTTGGTTCTTTTGGAATCTAATCTAATTTAAACATAAGGGAAAGGGGAAATGTGACATGTGGCCAGATATGGTTTCCCATATTTGTGCTCTGCATTTAACCCATCCAAGTGCACACATACAGCAGTGAGAAGTGAACAACCACACACACACACACACACACACACACACACTGTGAACACACACCCAGAGCAGTGGGCAGCCATTAGGCCACGACTGCCCCAAATACACCACTGCCTATAGACAAAATTCATTGTCAAATACTGACTGTGACTTTGATCACCGCAGGGAACGTCGATATGAAGACAACCTGGCATCCATGCTGGAGTGTGTACACATGTCTCACAGCAAAGGCTGGAGTAAAAATCCCATGATGCAGCTGAAGATCACCGCTCTCGTCAGCCCTGAGCTGTGTGTGAGTGTGTCTCTATATAATGCTCAGCTGACTCTAGCAGTATCAGTAAAGCTATGAATGTCTGTCCAGGTGAAGCTGACTTCTCTGCTGAAGACCGAGCAGTATGATCTGAACGTGTTTGTGAGAGCCATGGAGGGAGAGGTACAGATATGATCCTTTCTTCTCTGTAGAGCGTCTCAAGCGTAATCAGCTGCTGTTTAGCCTGTAATGCTTTAGACGTTGTTCTTTGTAACCGATAGGAAGTGGTGTTCGCTGGTCTGAGCGAGAGTGAAAACACACACTTACTGCTGGGCCTCCAGAGACTCCACAGAATAGGAGAGGTACTAAACCTTAAACCCGAGTGAAGTGAAGGAGCGTCAGTGCTGACGCTGTGTGTTCGCAGGCGAGCGTTGATAAAGTGCGAGTTCTGGTGGATGCGGAGTACACTTACATGAACCCTGCCCTGTCTCTCATCACCACGGCCATGATGAAGAAGTTCAACCATCACAGCGCCTGGATCTGGAACACGTACCAGTGCTACCTGAAGGTCACTCACATCACACACAAAAATAAACCCATCTACTGTATGAAAAGCAGATTTTATATCCCTAATGTTTCTTCACTAGGAATCGAGGAATCTGTTGCTTGAAGCCGTTCAGACGTCCGTCGATCAGAGTTTCTGTCTCGGGGTTAAACTTGTCAGAGGGGCTTACATGGACAAAGAGAGAAAACTAGCTGAAAAAGGAGGCCGAACGGATCCAGTCCATGAATCATGGGAGCGAACTAATGACAGGTGATGCTTGGAATTGACTCTTCATCCTTTCATCAAGTAAAAGAACTTTTAGTATAATTGTCCAAACATCAACTTCAGCTTGTGGTCCACGTTACTTTATATTCTACAACCTTAGCTTGCTTTTCAATACTTTCTTTAAGGAAAATTAAGTTTAAGTATGAGTATTTTTATTTATTTTTATTAATAAATAAAGTATTTATTAAAATCCAATGCTTTATTTGTTTCCTTGAATTTGAGCATTTTAAGTGCCCTTTTAAGTGTTTTTCAACGTCTTGTCTTCTGTGCAGTTATAACAGATGTCTCGAGCTCATGCTGAGGCTCATTTCAGAGAAACCCGAGCGTTTCATGATGATCGTGGCCAGTCACAATGAAGAGTCGGTCCGGCGGGCCGTGACATGGTACTCCTGCGTTACTGACCAGTCCTCTCTGACCGTGTGGAGCTGGCTGATGTTCACTGCTGTGTGTGTGTGTGTGTGTGTGTGTGTGTGTTTCAGCATGCAGGAGCTGGGGCTTCACAGGGATTCTGGAGCTGTGTGTTTCGGTCAGCTGCTGGGCATGTGTGACCACGTCTCTCTCACTCTCGGTAAGAAGAGCTTGTGTGATAATGTGATGGGATGTTCTTGGCGCTCTGGTTCTGACCCTCGGGTTCTCTTCTCCTCCAGCTCAGCAGGGTTTCTTGGTGTATAAGTCGGTGCCGTACGGCTCGGTGGAGGACACGCTGCCGTATCTGGTGCGCAGGGCTCAGGAGAACCGCACCGTACTCCAAGGAATACGCAAGGAGCGAGATCTGCTCCGACTAGAGCTTCGCCGCAGGCTCCGAGAGAAGATCATGGGCCCCAGATAAAGAGAAATCACTGAGACATTAGCCTTTAGAAGATGTGAACAATAGCTCCTTCTAGTGGACAGTAATGATGATGTGGGTTTAAAACAAACAGGAATTCAAAATTGAATACACGTTCCTGGTGTTACTGTGCACAATTCACCATCGCAAATCATTCCAAAAAAGAAGTCTGCCGTTCTAACACATTATTTAGAATAATTAACATTATTTACATTCATTTTATAAAGTCTCTTCTGCTCACCAAGGCTGCATTTAATAGATCAAAAACCCAACAGAAAATCAGTATATTGTGAAACATTATTACCATGTAAGCAGCTGTTTTCTGTGTGAATCTGTGTTAAAGTGTAATGTATTTCTGTGCTGGGCTGCATCATTACTCCAGTCTTCAGTGTCACCCTGAGCATTGTCAGCCACAGACAGAAAACATACATTAAAATATTCCAAACAACCTCTCTAACATGTTTCTAGGTGTTTTGTCTCTCAGCACCTGTGCCTGAGCGCAGCGCTGTTTACCTGACCTCACTTTAAACCCTCTCTTTGTCCAACACCAAATGGAAGAGAAACGAGTGGAGGTGGCAGAATGAGGGAGGGCTTCGAGGTCATTATCACCTGGACTTTAATGGCCTTCCTTCAGTTTCTAACACACACACACTCAACACCTGAGCAAATGCCATGCAGGGCTGGAATAGACTCTGTGAGTATAGTGACACAGAGACGGTTAAAATGCTGTGTGAAACAGACAGATGTCAGTTTTATTTCTTTTCATGATGTATTTAAAATGTTCACATAATCTGTCATACTCTGAATTCAGGTAAACATTGGCACTTTTTGTCACCAGTAGAAGTGAACCAGTTATTCTAATAATAATAATAATGATTCATAGTGTTTATATGGCACTTTTATGTTTTTTCTAAGCCTTCAAAGTGCTCTTCATCGTGAGGGTATCTTCTCGTCCATCACCAGTGTGCAAAGTCCTCCAGGATAAAATTTCTCTAATTTCATAATCTTTATAACCCAAGTCACTCATTTGTTATCATGACTATTAATGCGCATCAGCCATATTGTAATTTTTTGACAGGACTTTAAATTTCAGTGAGACTAGAGCATCTAGAGCTAACTAAACTGTTAACTGTTAGCCTTACTAATTATTTGACCAAATAAATTGGATTTACTAATGTTTGACATTTTATGAATAAAAAGCACTAGCGTGTTGGAAGGTATTAATGTTGAAGAATATTTTTTTTACTTTTTTTTTTTTTTTTTTTGCAGATTACACTTGCAGTGACGTTTAAAGTATGGAAAAGAGTCCAGATGGTTCCACTGTAGAATGTGAATTTATTATGTATTCACACACACAATTATAAAGAATAATAATAACAGTAGTGCAATTAAACTCAGATTTTATTTTGTCATTTAAGAATACAAATAGAAATAGGTCAAATATACATCATTATTCAGTTATTACATCAAGCATTAGTCAGGATAAGACATAACTTCTAACCATCTCATGAACAACAGACAACTTTTCCTGCCCTGGACCATAAAGGTATTTTTAATTATAAACCACAGCATTTTGATTTGTCTCTCCAATACAGTCATAAAATGTGCAGTGCTTCCATGATCTTCAGAGCAAGGTCATTGATTGATCACCGTCTCCTCGCAAACTTTTGTCTTATGTGTTGCTACTCTCAGAACACCGCTCTTGCGCCAAGGTCAAAGTAAGACCCCTGAGCATGAGCATGCTGTGGCTGTCTGTATATATGTCTTAGGGGTAAATGTAGGGAGGACCGAGGATCCTGGCAAAGACGCAGCGAGTAGGAAGGAAAAGGGTTATAAAGGGATGAAGGAGCAGAGGAGTCGAGGGAAGGAATCAAAGAGGGGTGCAGGACCACATCTGGCAGATAGGGGGCAGAATTGAGCTGCGAGAAGCTGCCTATCTCTGAGGGAGCTACCGCGGGGTAAGCGTTTGAAGAGGAAGGGCACTGAGGATGAGTCGAGGCTGGGTTAAACTGAGACAGTAACTGAGAGCTCTGGATTGAGGGAAAGGACTGGGAGGGAATTTGAGCAGGGTTTGCCGCTTGGGCTGGGATGTGAGGGAAGGGGGGGTTAGGGAATGACTGGGGAAAGGCAGACTGAATCTGGGTTGTGTTTGGGATGGCAGGGACACCGTGGATGGAGCTAGATGAGGGCAGACCCAGGCTCTGGAGCGGATGTGGGTAAGAAGAGTGAGCAGGGTTTGGGAGAGGAGCAGGAGCGCTGTGTTTGGGAGCAGGGAATGAAGCATATGCTGCGGTAGTGTGCAGGGCATTTGAAACTGATTGCATGGGGCCTTGATGGCTAACATTGGTGGAAGGGAAGGGAAAAGATCCGGCTGTTGGATAAACTGGGTTTGGTACTGTTGGAATGGATGAGGTTTGGGAAACTGGAAAAGAACCGGTCGCTGGAGTTTGAGCAGGTCCAGCAGAGGTCAGGCTGAGGCTAGGGTTCTGCTGAACATGGGGGAAGGAGAAGAGCATCGGGTTTGGGTTTGAAGCTGTCATTACAGGGTTAGGAGTGGACTGTGCTGCTGGAGGGAAGGGGAATGCAGTCGGAGTCATGTTTGGGTCAGAAGGAGTGTGAATTGGGTTGCACTGCTGCACTGTGGGGAAGGATAGACTCTGACACGGAGGGGATGATGGATCAGGGTCGTTTGAGGACTCCACTGGAGGAAAGGGAAAGGCAGTTTGGGCTGGGTTCTGGACTGCAGGAGTCGTTGCATTGGAGGAGCCTAATCCTCCATCGTCCACTTGATTTCTGCCAGGGTCCATCGTTAACCCAGAACCTGAACAAGAAGAGGGGGGGATGGATTGGAAAGGTGGATTTGTGGGTGTATGAGGGCTTAGGTTGTCCTGGGATTGGTCTGTCGGAAGAAGAGCATGGTAGGATGAGATGGGAGGGTATGAAGGGCCCGGAGGAGAGGTTGTAGAGGAGGGCATGGTCGTGGAGGTGTTCAGACCGCGATAGTCTGATGGAGGCATAGAGGAGTACGTGGGTGAGGGAATGGTTGAGGTCGGCGGGAGCTCCAGGTCAGAGCTCTGTGTGGAGGACACCACAGAATAGATGGAGGAAGACTGAGGCAAAGAGGAGCTGAGTTGAGGAGTAGGGAAAGCTGAGGAGTATCCAGAGAGTCCCATCATTTGTCCAGACCTGAACAAAACATAAGGCTATCTTTAATATACACGCCCATTAACCGCTGTTAATGTTGCTGTGAGGGGACAGCACTCACCCATCCATCAGTGTGTTGTTTACACTGTTTTCAGAGGCTGTCTGCTGTGGACGCTCCATCGAGGAGGGAATCTCAGAGCTCAAGAACGCCTGTCCAAGCACGAGGGTTTGCTCAGAGACGCTCTGATCTGAGAGAGATGGGACTTCTGTGTGGAAACCCGAGTCTGTTATTGGGAGGGTGGTGTTTATGATGGAGAGGGCGGAGTTTGGGATTTCCACCGACTGTGGGAGGAGCTCCGTGGAATCACATGGGTCACATGACTCTGAGAGAGGGGTACAGAGAGTTTTATAAGCAGAACAGCAAAATTTCGGAAACCAGTTTTTAATAAACCATTTTTTGAGAAGCAAATAGAATCAGTGTAAAAAAAAATTTCTGGACATTTAGATAGTAAATATTCTCACCAATATCCAAACATTCCTCCTGACTGGACGTAATTTTCCTCTTTAGTCTAGCCTCTCTTTGTCTGAGTAAAAAAGAGAAATTATACTGTGCTCTTGATCCAGGTGTTTAAAAAATATATTTGGTTAATTAATAGATAATACTGGTGTTTAACTTACTTCTTGCAGTTCATGCCATTCTCACGAAAGCCCTTCGCAAAAGGATTCGAGTTTATCTTCAATTCAGTGATCTAGAAGAAAGCAATAATAATAAATTAAAAACACTAAGCAAGCTTTTTCATGAAAACAATCACTTTGTGATCACTTTGGTCACTTTGTACCAATTAAGAAAAATATGTAATAATATTTTTTTTACTATGTCAAGTATTCTTTTTTTTAATACTTTTATTAATTAAACACCTTGCTGTTCTGGTAGGCAGTGACGGTAATGAACTGTGTCTCAGGGAAGCTGAAGGAGTGCTGGGCTCTTCCCCACATCAGGACATCCCGTGCCTCGATCACATGAACCCGCGGCTGGTATCGATGCAGAGAGTGGAGAATGATCTTCAGGAGAAAGAGAGATGCTAATCACCCTTAGAGTTCCTGATCAATCGTCTTACAAATCCTCTAGTAGTCATTATGACATAAACATTTCACAGTGCTGTAACAGCTCATTGCTAAGAACTTAATTTGAACAACTTTAAAAAAAGATTTTGTCAATATTTAGATTTTTTATATATGCAGCCAAATAGTAGACTTTTACAGCAAATGTCAATAAAGATACTGAAAGATGCACAGTTACTCACATATCCCTGTGCGTCCAGAGTGTTATTGGTGAGTTTGGCCCGGTGGAAGGATATGGTGCGGTTCTGCCAGTGTTCTCCGGTGGCAGGCGAGTCCGGGTGGATGAAGACACGGTCCGGCAAACGAGCCTCTGCTCCACCGACCACCTGCCAGCTGCTGTCCTGAAACCGGTATCGAGAGGAATCCACAGGAACGATGTCTAAGAGAAGAATGTAGCGCAGAGATGGGTTGAGTCCTGACAGCTTGACTCGAAGCTGAGGAAACATTCTCCTGAGGAGAAGAGAAGAGAGAGAGGCGAGTTAAAGCAATAAAATCTGACCCTGGACCACAAAACCAGTCATAAGGGTGAATTTATATCTGAAAGCTGAATAAATAATCTCTCCAATGATGTATGGTTTGTTAGGGTTAGGGTTAAGACAATATTTGGCTGAGATACAACTATTAGAAAATCTGGAATCTGAGGGTGCAAAAAAATTTAAATATGGAGAAAATCTTTGAAACTGTCCAAATGAAGTTCTTAGTAATGCATATTAATAATCAAATATAACGTTTTGATATATTTAGGGTAGGACATTTACAAAATATCTTCATGGATCTTTACTTAATATCCTTCTGGCATCCAAACAATGTGCTGTTGTCTATTGCTACAAATATACACTATATTCTAATGAACAGGATTGATTAATTGAACTGATAAGTATTGTAATAGTAATTCTTAATGTTTAAGCATATAATGATATTCTAGGGAATTGTGTGCTTGAATTTTATAGCAACAGTTGGGTGAGGACCCTTTTATATACATGACAATGTGTATAAGGCCAGGTTCAAAGGAAATGATTGATTGAGTCAGTGTGGAAGAGCTTGGCTGATCTGCAGAAACATCTGCCGTGACTTTAAGAGCCAAAAACACCAATTACTTAAACATATGGGTAGTTATTTTAGATGCTTTCAAAACTGTTGCAACAGAGAAGCAAATACAGTATTTCAAAACATGAAATATGTTTTCATCTTTGTTGCCACAGTTTTGGAAGTGCTTCTTTCTTGTCTAATATTTTTGTCCATATAGTATTTGTACAAGTCATTGGTGTTTTTGGCTCTTAAAGTCACAGCAGAGGTTTCTGAAGACCAGTCATTATATGCTCAAACACTAAAATTCAAACTCATGGAAAGTAGTTAAATGTGTTGATTAGAAGGGGCGCCAATACTTTTGTCCGTGTAGTGTATGACTGGCCTGTCCTGATGCAAACAGCTGTACTCACCTGCCCTTCTTAGTGACGATCATCTCAGTGCCCACTGTACTGAACTGTTTCCACAGGTCTGCGTTCTCCAGCTCCATTCTGACGGGGTTCTGAGGTGTTCCAGCTGTCTCTGTGGCCGGCGGCAGTCGAGGAGCGAGAACATGAGCTGGGCCTTCGTCTGCCAGAGATCAGACACATCTGTATGTTAGCATCACACTCTTGGAAATAACGCTTTCTTATTGGCTTTGATGCTTTAACACGCATGCAGTCTTTACTGTCCTTTACTGTCCAGTCTTTACATATATACTATGTATAGCGTTTCTTTAGATTATTAAAATGTTTGTGGTTTAATTAAGAACTGTTCACTGAAAGGTTGTTTGGAGAATTCTATGGCAGTCCTTTAAAAAAACCTCTTGAAACCTTTATCAATGGCTTGATGAGTATATATCAAGTCTGTATCAAGTCAGTTCTATACAACACCAGATATTTGAGATATTCTTAGCACTCATTAAATTTATTTATTCATTATTTGCATTTTTGGTTACATGAAGGTTTAACATCTGTGGAAACTTTCCATTACATAAAATGTTCTTCACAATAAGAAAAGGTTTCTTTCTAGGACTGTTCACTAAAACATGAATTAACCTAAAACCTTTATAAAAATGTAATTGTAAGGTAGTTGCTTGATGATTTCTAAGTTTCATATACTAAAATAAGTAAACCTAAAACTTCAATAGAAACGAAGAAAAACTATATACGTATTAGTAAGACTACAATTTTAACTGAAAAAAGGCTGTACTAAAGACTATAAATATACTGAAGTGAACTGAAAACGTGTTTTTTTCTGGAGCAGTTGAACCTTTTCCTTGAATCCTGCTTTTAAGAGTATCTAAGCTAACTTCATGCTGATTTGTGCTGTCTTCTTACCTCTGTAGAAGCAGTCGCTCCGTCTCTGGGGGCCCAGGGCCAAACTAGGGTACATCTCCACACCTAGCATGTTTCTAGAAGATGTGCTTCTGTCCTCGCTTGGCTTTGGCTTTATCAGTTTTAACTCAACACCTCATAATGGAGAAATTCTGTCTTCTGTCTTCTTTGCTGCTGCTGTTCTCTTCGGTATCTTCTTTTCTAATGCCTCTGCATCTGTCTCTTGAGCACTATATAGGTGAGCACACCTTCACACGTTCACCAAATGGTGAGGTCTTCACACGTCTTCTGCTGTTTCTTCAGCCTCCATCTTTAGGCCCAGCACTCTCTGTTAAATAAACAGATTGTTTCAGATTGTTTAGCACATCAAACCTAAAACATCAGCACATGCTTGCTTCAGCAGCAACTGTTTTCCTTTCCAAGTTCTAAAATGAGTTTTCAGTGTTTTTCAGTCTGAGTTGTATGAGCTAGTGTCTGAGCTGACAGCTATCTGTGAATCTCTTACTGATCCACATCACACCCACAAAAAGAGAAGTTATATTATTTTATAAAGTAAATTTCTTAGACAGCATTTGGAGACTATCACTTAAGTTTTTCACTTCTCAGATGTTTCTCCAAAAAAAGGCCTGAATAATCTCATGATTTTATCCAAAACTACAACAAAAAAAAACATTTTTAAGGATATTAGATCACAAGAATAATGTTCATACATAAAATACAGTACAGCTAGAAGAGAAAAAGCACAATACGGTTAAAAACAAAGAGTTTTTATTAGTTCACTGTATGTTTCATAATTTATAATTAAAAAAGTTTAAATTAAGTTCATTATAATAATTGCATTACCAATAGCAATGTACATTTTCATAGCATTTATAATCTAGGTTAATGTTAATATTGTTAATTTATAAATACAATGACAATGTAAACTAAGACAATGTGTCAGATCTTCATTTGAACAAATTTATAGATGATTTTCTCAATATTTAGATGTTTCTGCTCCCTCAGATTCAGATCTTCTAATAGTAGTATCTCAGACAGATATTGTCCTCTCCTAACAAACCAGACATCAGTGCAGAGATGATTTATTCAGTACTATGGTGTATAAATCTCTCTAACGGTTGGTTCAGTGTTGTGTTGGTTGGTAGTGTTTCTCACGGGTCCTGTGCTGACTGAGCTCATGATTCTGCCGCAGTGAGAGGAAAGAGGAAGCTCAAACTGAAACAGAATGCATGTCAGCTGAATCTCTGTCCTGGGCTCAGAGCTGGAGTGATGTGAGGTGTCCGAGCTCGGCCGGTGGTCAGAGAGGTGTTTAACACAGTTTGGTCACTGCTGCAGTTTGTTCTGAAAGATAAACACCAGCCTCAGACACCATCCAGATGTCTTCTGACAGATTCACAAATGCTTCTGAAAACACTTTTATAAAGCACTGCTTACTTCTGGAGCTCAAGCTCTCCATCTCCTGCTCCTTCAGCAGAAACATTTTCCATCTGCTTTTGGATTATTGGCTCTGTGTCCAGCAGAAGTGTATGTTATATCATGATCTTCACAAACGAGCACGACTTTAGACTCAATCACTAGAAGTCTGCATCACCAGCGTTAAGCTTCTGAAACTCTTCAGTCTGTGTGAGTTAGAGCGAGAGAACAAGGCAGTGAAAGATGAGATTACTGTTCTTCAGTAGTGTTGTTGTTGTTCGGTTAGTGTTGTTGTATGTGAAGGAAGTGGAGGTGTCGTCTCAGAAGGGGGTCCGGGTCATTACTTTGACTTTATTGAGTGTGTGATGAGCTAATGTGTTTATGAGAGCCCAGGTGTGTGTTTCTGAGCTACTGCAGATGAGCCTGAGGACTCCTGAACAAACTCAGTCACGTGTTAAGTATGTTAAGTATATATTACTTTCATGTGTGGAAAGTAATGTTACCGTACTTTTGAGTTACTTGTTTTCATTTTTTTTATCATAAAAAGTTTGTCCTTTACAAATGTTCACAGCAGTGAAATACACCTCAGGCTAAAGGAAATGATTTGTGTCAAATATTCTTCATGGATTAATGAATAACTTCTTTTCAAGTGTCACTGATGAAAATATTGACATGAAAACATTGGTCTCACAAACTCTGTATTAATGGAAATGTTTGTAATGTTCCAACCTTAAAAATATATAAAGGGTGAGACCGAGCTGTGATTCTCAACTAAATCAGTGTTTTGAGAAACAGAATACACATTCTGCTCTTAAAGGATATTTACCCTGAAATTACTGTGATGATGGTATTTTAGGATTCTTGATAGGACCAAACTATCATGGTTTTATTTATAATCAGTAACTTGTGGAAAATATGCTGAAAACAAACACGCAAAATCTGTACAAACTGTATTGGTACCATTACAATTAAACTGTATATTGTTTAACACTATGTGTAATTTTACTGTAAAATACAAGATGTATTGTACTGAAAAAAAAAACATGGAAAGATTAGAAATGGCCAGAAAAGTTCACAAACATTTAACACCATTAACTGTGAAGAGGTTTGAAAGAAGATGGAAATCTGAAATATTCGTTCTTTAGACCCGGGTTCTTTACTGTTAACACAGTGAAAGGGTTCAAAATATTATAGCGTTCATGATTTCTTGTAAACCGACGGAGAGTGCGAGTATTCAATCCCTTTCTGATCATGATTGATCGATCACATGATTCTTCTTGGACATTTCATAACTGGTCTTTCTGGATTTTCTAGTCACATGACTACGAGTCTCTGGGGTCATGATCAGGTCAGAGCGTTGTGCTGAATATTTGGTGAAGGTGTAGTTTTAACCTTATCTTTACCTCTGTTCACCGAGGACCACGTTCACATCACAGGCTGCTCTCAGATATAATAAATGTAATTCATTCAGTTTAGAGCCATGTCATAATGAACATGGCATCATTACGACATGGGATTTTTCCAGCCATCATGACATAAACCAGACTCATCACAAGAAAAGCTGGCGATGCTCAGTAAACAGAAGTGTGCTTTTGGTCGAGTCAGACGCTTTGGTCCTTGTGAAGAAATCTGAAGCTGACCACAGACCACAAGTTCTGTGGTCAGATAAAGGATAAAACTCAGAGTTTAAAACACAAAGACAGTTGTTTTTTAAGGTTTGCTGTATTATAGTTACACAGACCGAGGGGAAGGGTGATAAGGTCTGATGCTGTAGTTCATGATTGTCGTGTCTGTAGTGTTCTGATATCAGTATTACAGCTGACCACACACCCAGCTCTCAGACGATCACATGTTCTTCACACAGAACCAGTGCCTCAAACCCTACACAGATAAGACGTATATAAAGCAGGCTTGAGAACAGAGCGCTGATTTATTCTCTCGGGTTCTGAGAGTCAAAGTGCAGCTGGTTAGAGATTAACAGGTTCTGAGATGGATGCACTGACTGGGATTCTTCTCGTCAGCTCGGCTCTCTGGGTTTACGTGGTTTCTTCTCTTTATTTCCTTCGCAATCCATTGATTCTCCATAAGAAGAAACGGCTGGAGTTCTACTGCAGACACATCTCACACCGAGGAGGCAAGTCAACCCTTTCTTCTGCGTTTACCAGAGGTGTCAAGAAGTGAACTACAAATACTTCTTCACCTTACTAAAGTAGACATTTTCAGGATCTAGACTTTATTGGAGAAATTTGGAAACAAATTGGAGGCCGTTTTCTCGAAACTTTCTCTAAAAAAACTTTCTTTTTCTAAAATTAATTAAAAAAAAAGTTAATCAGAAAAAAAAAATCCAACTGCACCTGTTTATTAAGAGCCTATTGCTTGTACAAAAGTACAACAAAACGTAAACGTATTAAACTTGTTAAAAATATTTTTAAGTAGGCCTATACTAATTAGTAGGTAAAATTATTTATCTTATATCGCATTTCCTACTGCAAATATAACAAAACTTCAGTTTGATTAGCAATATGCATTTCTTTCTCAATATTTAGATTTTTTTGCACCCTCAGATTCCAGATTGTGTCCAGCTTTATTCAGTTTTGAATAATTGATCAGAATGGTCACAAATAACTTATTGACTTGATATTAAACCTTTTAATACCTAAAAATATTATAATACTTATATAAATTGAAAATTGTAAACAGTATTTTAAATATTTGAATCATTTTTCTTTTGATTGTCAGAAGTGTTGATTTAGAGATGAACTGATGATTTGTGATGATTTCAGGATCTGGAGAGAAGATAGAAAACACAATGGAAGCATTCACACAGTGAGTTTCTTCTTCTGTCACTAGTCATGTGTCGTGGTCAGTGCTGCGTCTCTTCTTCTTTAACTCAGTGTTGTGTTGTGGTCAGTGCTGTGTCTGTGGGCACGGAGATGCTGGAGATGGACTGTCATCTCACATCAGACGGTTGTGTGGTGGTTTCACATGATAACAACCTTCTGAGACAAACCGGATACGATAAAACGGTGTCATCTCTCAGATTCCAGGTAGTTATTATATCCTTCAGCCCTCTGTAATCTCTCTGTGACCGGGACGGCTCTTGACTCGGTTCTGTTTTGTGTGTTTCAGGATCTTCCTCTATATGAAGAGCGCCTTGAGGTCACGTTTTATGTTGGTAAGTACTTTCCTAGGCTTCCAGACTCTGTAGTGCAGTGTTGGGCAGTAACACCTTACTGTAATTTCATTGCTTCTCCAGTAATCCTCTCATTATAACACACCAATTACAGACATTGTGAAAGATTCATTGGTATAACAAATATTTATCAGGAGGTGGTATGCTGGATTTTGAAAAATATTTAATGGAGAAAAAAGTAATGTAACTAGTAACTAATTACGAAGTAACTTTTGAATTAAAGTAATCGTCATCAGTAATGTTCAGAGTAACTTGCCGAACACTGCTGTAGTGAAGCTCTAATCTATATATCATGTTGTAATGAAATGTGCTCTTGTCATGTGAAGGACACTTCAGCACAGGGAAGGACAGAAAGTTTGTCCTGCTGGAAGATCTCTTCAAGAAGTTTCCCAGCATGCCAATGCTGCTTGAGATCAAAGAAAACAGCGACATGCTCATCAGAAAGGTCTGATTAATGAGTTCAACTCTCTTTAATTCCTTTTCTAAGAGTTTGTTTCATCTCCTGTGCTTTCGGTGCTTTTGAAATGCATCTCTGTTCTAGAAATAATTCACTTTAAACGATATGAGCGTGAGCTCGGTGCAGTATCACTGGACACTTCACTGTTATTTACAATTAAATGAAACAGTAATTTTACAGTAAATGCAATTTGTGTGAGTGATTTTTAGCCCACTTAAGTAGAAAAGAACATCTTTAAATGTCATTTTATAATAAAGAATAAAATGCATTTTTATTTCTACAGATTTTATTGACTTTTAATGACTTATTAAAGATTTAATGACTATCAGAAACTGTCAGGTATATGTTAACTTACTCTACTAACTCTAAACCTACCCTAACAGTCTACTCTGAAAGAAATGAATGAGAATTAGTTGACATATAGTTACAAAGTAACTTCTAGTTAGCAGAATGTCTACAGTGGAAGTGTAACTAATTTGATTAATATTACGCCATCTACCAGTACAGTCTATTAAATATTTGTAAATGTAGTGTACAGACCATCAAAGGGTTAGGGTCAGGCTGAACTATTAATTAACTACCCTTCCTTATGATCGTTGTTTGAAGGTTTTCATCCGATTCCCAATCCAGCGAGAGTTGTCATGACTCTTTTAGCTCTCCTCTGTGCTGATGACGGGAACGAGTGTGTTTTGTTGCTGTAGGTGTCTGATCTCGTGAAGCAGTATCACAGAGAGAGCGTCACAGTATGGGCTTCTGAAGAGTCTGAGGTTATGAAGAAATGTAATAAGCAGGTACAGTATCCATCCTAAAACACACGTCCAAGCCTTTAAAGCTTATATCGGTCTTATATATATATATATATATCTGTGTGTGTGAGCAGAACCCGTCCATGCCCTATATGTTCACCACGAGTCGAGGAGTCCTGCTTCTATTGCTCTTCTACACCGGTCTTCTTCCCTTTGTTCCTCTGAGAGAGAGTCTGCTGCTCTTCTACCTGCCCAGCGTTATCAACAGGTCCCACAGTAACCTACCTCTGCTGTAGTGTGCCGTTAACCATACTAGCTTCTCTAATAGTCTAATCTTCAGAACTGCTTTACAGTGAGGGTTAACATGAGTTCGCAACATCTAAACTAATCTTTACACATTGTTTTACATCCATTGTATTTCACTAACTCTAATGTGATCTCTCAGGACTTATATTCCAGAAGAATCCATCCTGAAGAATAGATTTGTGGTGTTTCTGCTCCAGAAGTAAGTCACGTTTATCTTAAAGCTGTTAAATCACTTCTCCGTCCAATGTTTTATCGTGTTTATTGACGCGTTTTAGGCTGACCATGAGGAAGATGTTGTTTGAACACTTGACCAAGAGAGGCTTGCAGGTGAATATGATGTTCTTCAGCTGTTTAAACCTGAAGCAGAAGCATTGGTTTGAGCTCAGTTCTCCGTCTCAGGTGCAGCTGTTCGTGTGTAACGAGGAGAGGGATATGGAAGCAGCGTTCAGGGTCGGAGCCACAGGCGTTATGACCGATTACCCCACCCTCCTCACTAACTACATCAGAAAACACCCTCCACCTCCTGCTGCCTATTAGCTCCTTCAGCTACCCACCCTACTAACTACCTGTTAACTAACTCTCACTAGTAGTACACTGTTAGGTTAGGGTTAGTAGAATAAGGTGACATGTATTGCAAAGTGACTTGTATTGAGTAGAGCATCTGTCGGGGTCCATCAGAATAAAGTGTTAGCTGACGCTCTACTAATACTCTAACAGATGCTAGTTAGCAGTGTTGGGGGTAACACATACAAGTAACGCGAGTTATGCAATCAGATAACTTGCATTGATGCATTGCAGATATTTACAACAAAATATTTGAGTTACTTTTTCAGGTAAAGTCACACTCGCTCTTGGGTTGCCATGTTGAGAGAAATCAGTGCAGAGACAGAGATGTTATTAACAAGAGTAAACCCAGCCCAGGTGACCACAGTAGGTTACTTTTTTCTGAAGTAAAGCAATATTGTAATGGATTTATTTTTCCCCAACAGTGGTAGTTAGTTCTAGTTAACAGAATGTGTGAAGTGGGCTATTGTAATATGTTACAGAATTAAAACCATGTAATAGCACTGATTAATCATTTGATTCAAAGCACTTATTGTTTACATACATCTTTACATTGTACTTTTATATATTGTTAATAAAAAACACCTGCATGTAATTATATCTGTAATTATTTCTATTTTTACCACTACATATACCCTTTGACTGCTTAAACCTACCCGTACCACTAACCTAACCAAAACTAATCCCTAACTTTACCCATGTACTACATGAATGCTTCATCACTCATTATTCTGACAGAACACAGCAGTTAAAGACACCTGATTAGTAGCCAGATAAGCACACCTTAAAACAACAAATGTGAATAGAACCTTGTTTCTGATAATGAGGTTTATTGTTCATATAACATCTACAGCAGGGACAGATCCTCATTTAATCCTCCTCGAGTCCTTCCAAACCTGTACAAGCTGTTCTGCTGAACACAGAAGAAGATATTCTGAAGAAAGTGGTTCAGTTCCCCTCCACAGTGAAGAACACGAGTGTAAGGAGAGCGTAGGGTCAGTAAGGACCAGAATCTGTTTGCTTGAGGTCTTCTGTGTTCAGCAGAAGAAAGTTAGGACTGGAGGGTGACTCAGATCACCTGCAGCGGGTCTCGGTCTCGTTCAGAGATCACCACGCTGACCGTCTCGTCCAGTTCTGCGGTCAGCCTCTGTCTGAAGACACTCAGGAAGCCTCTCTCGCTGTTGCTGTGATCGCTGAGAATCACACTGGACCCGGAAGAGACCGCATCCAGAACCTCGTGATGAGACATCTCCCCTGACACCAGAGAACAAGATCATCACACACACTCCTACAGCTCTCCATTAGTGTGTGTGTGTGTGTGTGTGCAGCTGGTATTTATCACGTTACAGGGACCAAGGGTCTCCACAAAGATAGGAATAGCAGTAAATGTTGATCTTGTGGACATTAGTTAGGTCTCCATGAGGAAACAAGCTTCTAAATCACACAGAATGAAGTGT
>JAUMHI010000053.1:2082646-2098999 GCA_032359435.1 Enteromius unitaeniatus | reverse complement strand
CATCAGACGCCTGAGGTATTCGACCAATCACAGTGCACTGGATAGCTGACCAATCAGAGCACACCTCGCTTTTTTAGCACAATGAGCTTTGTACAAATCGACCCGCTTCAGGAGTTTTTTTGCACCTTAAACCACACAAACATATTACATTACACCACAAAATAATGTTCTTTTTAGCAACATCATATGATCCCTTTAAATAAATAAATAAGACCTTTGTGATGTCTACCGATATTTATGGCCATACACACTGAAAACAAATGATTGATTGAATTTAAATGGGTGCAATCCATTTATTTTTAGATACATGTAAAGAAACAAATTTAGTTGACTAACTTTTTAGTCAAGTCATGTAGCTAAAATCTAGCTGAATGAAAATGTAGCTGAAACTAATTAGTATAATTTAGTAAAAATGTAGTATAATTTTCAGCAGTGCAGTTCTTCTCAATTATGCTAATAAATAATAGTAATAACATTTCTGTGATGTCCACTAATGTTTACTGTATCTTCGACGTATGTGACTATGTCTGTAAATCAATGTGAGTTTGTTGAATTGTTGCATACATCAGTCTAATCTGACATTAGTGGAGATGATATTCAGATTATACGACAGATGACAGGTGTATTTACCTTCAATCTCATCATCTGCCAATTCTCTGTCCTGCAAAACCAAAAGCACAGGTTAAGCCTCTCAAACGTGCCTCTCTGTCTCTTCAGGGCTTTGAGATTAACCTAAAAGGCCTGTTCTACCTCATTCTGATGATGGCACCAATGCTTTTAAAGCAGTGATGT
This sequence comes from Enteromius unitaeniatus, assembly GCA_032359435.1. Classification (NCBI taxonomy): domain Eukaryota; kingdom Metazoa; phylum Chordata; class Actinopteri; order Cypriniformes; family Cyprinidae; genus Enteromius; species Enteromius unitaeniatus. Next base: position 2,098,207 of record JAUMHI010000053.1, on the reverse strand, counting down.
TGTGTTGTGATTTTTCCTGTTATAATCAGACAGCACTCAGCGGCACGTTTCATGTGAACCCAGGCTTTAGTGTAGCTTTACTGACGTCTGATTATGATTGTGTGTCTGCTGAAGTAGGCCAAATGAGAAACTAATACAGCGCTAACACATTAATTACTGAGTGCACAACATTTCCTCTTTCTCTCATATTTACACTGTTCTTAAATGATAAACTACATAAAAACATAAGATAAACATAAAAGAAACTCAAACAAAATAAAATATTGTCAATATTTAATTATATTAAATAATTGTCAATTTAAAAATAATTTTGTAACTTGATAAAGTGATACAACACAAATGCTTATAGACTTTTGTTGAAAATATGATTAAACACGATTAACAATTTTCTAAAAAAAAAAAAAAATCAACAAATAATTAGTTTCGACTGTGTTTATAAAATAGCACAATGTTAAAGGAATATTTCACCCAAAAATGAAAATTCTGACATCATTTCCTCAGGATTTCAACAAGATTTTCATTTTTGGGTCTACTAAGGGAAAGAAAAGTGAAATATCTTAACAGCAAACGTACGATTTTGGCTCCTCGTAAGAAGATGCATGCAGTCATATCTGTCTGTGATGGAGTCCAACGCTGCTGTGAAGACCCAGGATTTACTACACCCTGAAACTAATGTGTTTCATACAGCAGATGTGACTGAATGACAATCAGCATGATACAAGCATTGAGCTGAAGCAGAAGATATAAAACACACTCACCTCCTGGAGTCCGGAGAGAATCTGACCAGAGCGGTGTGTGTGACCGCTGCTGGACCGCTCGGCTCCGAGGGTTTTTGTACGCTCTGTGTGTGTGTGTGTGTGTGTGTGAGGGAGGGATCAGACTGACATCAATCACAGACAGCATCAGCTGGTCTTCACACACACTCCTGTACACACACTCATCACATTAACACACTAAACTCACCCTGAATTCATCCACGGATAGTTTTCTGAACAAAAACCTTTCCATTACGAACTACTAAATTAAAAAAAAAAACATTAACTGAAACACACTAGATATTAAAAATAAACATCTTTACTTTTAACACAAATGTTCAACTTACTAAAATAAATAACTAAATATTAATAAAACTGTATAGACATACAGTACATAGAATAAACTGACAGAAAATCTCAGAACATATAAAACCTAAACATAAAATATTAAACAAACCATAATAAAACATCAGACCAAACCTAATACTTTGAAAATGACTGTTAAACAGCACGATGAAAGCTTGACAGAAACTATGAAATAATTAATATAATGTTTTAATTAGCTAAAACAGTCTTGGTTATGAGATATAAAACTAAAGAAAATATAAATATTACAGCTGATATATATAAGTAAACATTACACAAAATCAAATGTGATATGAAAAAATAATAAGCGCATCTGAAGTCATAAAAAACAATTATTTAAATGGAAACCATTAACAGGTTATTACTATTTTATGAATATTCATAAATGTTGCATAATATATATATATATTACTGTTATACTGTATTTTATGATTTCTTCCCAGTTTGTGTTTTTCAGCACCACACAGAGGTTATGGAACAAATGCAGTATTTAATATTATCACTATAATGTAATGACTGCAAAAATGCTTTTTTTTAAGAATTGTACTTTTTTTCTTGTTTCATTTGCGTTAGCATCACAAACCTACTACTAATATCTGCTTTCCTGTGAACGAACCCTAAATCCTTCCATGAACTGTTTGCAGACATTTCTCCGAACAACAGACTCTTCTGAAGAAGTGTGACAGAGCTTTATGATCTTCATCCTCCTTCATTGTTTCTGGACAGACTCGTGACCTCTGACCGTTTACCTCGCTGCTGTTACATAAACGTATGGCTTCATTCGACAAGCCCTAGCCAAATTTCACAAATCTGTTTGCGTAAGGGATTAGGCCTTGGGCAATTTAATACAGATTTGATTATTATTTATTTATTTAGCTGGGTATGTTTTTGTGTGGGTTATGTAAGGCCGGCGAGGAGACGCTCGGGGAAGGTGAGGAGAGGAGATGTTAAAACAGACGAGGATAAGACGGATGAAGGGCATCACATTTCATAAACGGATGAACAGATCAGAGACAGATGGACTGATTCATGAGAACGTCCTGCTTCCTTTAATGCCGTCCAATAGCACTTCATAGCTTGCTTTTAGAGTGTTGTTTTTTAAATATGGGCAGAGCTCGAGAGCTTCTTTTTAATATAAGAAGTTCTATTTACAGCAAATCATGAATAAACCTCAGGCTGAAGAAAAAGCTAATTCACATCCGTGAAGCAGAATACAGGAGAAGAAAGTTCAAGAAACAAAACACTGAAGCACAATAGTTGGTTTTTGAAGTCATTGCTTGTAAGCATGGATGAACTGGATCAGCAGCAAAGACATCAGTTAAAATATGAGATCAGATGCATTTATGTCATTTAATTATTCCAGGTTTGCATCATATTCTGGGTTTAACTCATTTAGATGAATAATAAAAGTGTTTTTTGAGAGTGAGCTACAGAACCACTCTGAGCCTCTGATTAGGAGCTAGTGCCTCGTCGTTTAAGTACACTTTGTACTCCATTTTTATCCTTTAAATAGAGATGCATGTTATTGCTCTGCATCAACTCTACACCTAAACCCATGGTCCCAGGACATTTCTGCATTTTTACATAAAATATATATATAAAGTAGTGTGCTTTTTAAGTCTTTTGAACTGTATGAGGACCTGGGTAGTGTCCTCAAACCCTCACATTTTAATATTTTTGTCATGGACATGTCAAATTTGTGTCCCCATAAACCACCCAAACCAGTACACACACGATAGCTTATCACGGGCACATAGACACAAAGCGCTGGATAAAACTGGAGTCTGCTTTAACATTTTTAATACATAAATAAATCATTTGTGAAAAACATTGTTTGCTTGTGAAGTTATGTTTTCTCGCAGAAGACAATCTCGCTCTCCTGCTCAATAATCCTGCTGGAGGACTGGGATTCCTGCATTCATTTTCTTTCCTTCACAGAATTCCTGCAGGTGAAACTCCACAGGACAATCCTGTAGAGAATCTGCTTAATAATCCTGCAGGATTCCTGCGTTTTTATTAGAACATCAGAAACCCTTAATTTGCGCTTCACCCGCACTTCCGGTTTCCGGTCGGCTCCCGCCCCGCTCCGCCATCATGAAGTCCTGAACAAAAAGCGAATGAGAGAGGAAAAGAAAAACAGGGATGGAGCTGTCGACGACAGAAAGAGCCGAGCCGAGCGCCTGACACCGACGGCATGAGCAGGAAAGAAGCGCACGCTCGCGGCGGAAGCGGAAAACCGGACTGTGGTTTAAAGAGCTCGCTGACAGTCAGCTGATCGAGTCCGTGGACGGATCGCGGCGGTGTTCCTCCTTCACTCACACACACACACACACACACACACACACACACACATGAACGGACAGCGATCGTGCCGTTACCGGTCTATGGCTCGCGCTTTGAGTCGCTCGTGTTTGTGAAGCGAGGCGGGAAGGATTGGCGGGATTTTCCTCAGCAGGCCGGTGCTAGCCGTCTCGAGCTAGCGGCACTGGACCCCGCACACCACGGTAAGAGCTCTGCCGTTACCGACACCGAGCTCGGGGCTTGATCCCGGCATCACGGGCCGTGTCACGGTTACTCCTCGAGATTGTGTAACGATTATTAACCCCGTCGAGCCTGACCGGAACCGCTGTTCTCCTCAAGCGACACCGTTTCTCCATCCTTCACTGAAAATATAACGGAAGCAGTGAAGAGTGAACGGGGTCGGTTCTCTACCGGCGGCTTTATTCCGAGAATATCAGGAGATGTGCAGAGAAAGCGTGTAGTGTAGATGTGTTGAGGAGTCTTGATCTTTAGCTGATTTGTTGTAGTAAAGCAGCAGCAGAGCTCAGCTGTGTTCCTACAAATAAACCTTTACACCTTCACCGTAGATCATGTTCCAGATCGATATGTTGTACATTTTCTACCATAAATATATCAAAACCTTATTTAACTAACTCAATATTTTTGATTTATTTATTTTTTGGCTCTATCTCAGAGAGATATTTCACAGAATTGTCTCTTAAAATGGTCTGTTTCTGGCTGTATGATCACACAGTTCTGAGTGAGTCTGAGTCCTTCAGATTATCAGACTGCAGAGGGTTAGCCCTGCTTCTGTTTCCTCCGACACACTCTTCATCTCGTTCAGGTGAGTGGTTTAGTGTGTGTTCGCTGTATGATCTGCAGGGATGTGACTCAGAGCATCATGGGAAGGTGTGAATCTGAATTGTGAGTCAGGTGTCTGCTTCTGAGCGCTTGAGCACAGTTATTCTCACACAATCCTTTCAGTTGTGTCTGCTTCAGCTCTATTTCAGTTGTTCTTATGTAATGCACTCTTCTGTGCTGTACAGCGGTGCTTGACTGTTCGTGAACCCTTCAGAGTGATCTGCATAAATCAGATCTACTGAGCTGGGATAATAGACGCAGAAACCCAGCGTGGCTGCAGGACTCCGTGATGAACAGCTTTGATTTAGCCTTTCAAAACACAATCCATTTCTTCTGATTCAACATGTGGTCAGTGTCCTGCACTTCTCATGTTCAGTGTAGAGATCCACGAGGCTCCCTTCAGTTATAACACTTCTCATTGACAGCTAGTCTGTCCACAAACCAGTAGACTTCTGACTCGTCTACATAGTTATCAGTTGCAGATGATGGTGTGTTTTTGTTAAACCGGAAGCTTGCATCACACATTCCATCGAAATCAGGCACAAAACAAAACAGTACAGTTTGCATTGACATTTGGACAAGACATAAACTCTGACCAACAAAAGTTAGTGTTCATTATGATAATCCTCACAAACATAGTCAGCTGAAGGGGTCAGATAAACGTAGGTTGTTAAAGAACTACACCACGGTCACATGATTTCAACATCGCCACCACTAAAGGGTAAGATCCCACCCTCACTGCAAATCACTCTCCAAAGCCACGCCTCCTTCTGAACACATGACACACAGCAGGAATCTGATTGGATGAACACAGACGTAAATACATATAAACACATCACTTAGTGATTGCTATAGAGACATGACGAGACTCAACAAACAAACATCAAACGTTCTGAACCGAATCACCTGCCCTGCCTTAACTTTTTGATCGGAGCATGTCATAATAGTTTAGGAACACACTTCTAGAAACACGGAGGCTGTGTGAGCGCCGAGCGAGTGATGTTCGTCTGGAGAACCCCTGCAGTGCCGTTTGGACACCTGAACTTTGTTGCAAATTGATCTCATTCGTTTAAATACCTGACCTCAAATACATCTTTCAGTGAAAGGATCATCGTAGCTGTTTCTATGCTTTTCACAGAAAATGTAATCAATAAATGCAAAGTAGTAAAAAAACCAAACAAACCCTCTGTCAGCTGGTACATTAAAGGTTAAATTAACACACACCCCAACTATTATATTCAACTGCAGTTTATTTTTAGGGTTAGTATCTTTTGAGTTTGTGCATTTAACGGCTTTTCTATGATAGGTGCGTCATTATTTAAATACTGTTTATTGTGTTTCATACATCAACAGAAAACACAATAGACTGGAAGAATTTGAGAACTGATCAATCTCTACAATATCCTTTACCAATATGAAGATTTAGAATGATTGATAGTCAGCCCAGCCCTGCTAGTTACAGGAACTAGATAAAGCCTCAGTGCATGTCTGATTCAGAGCCTTCTTACTGGTTTCTAGATGTGCTTGTTTTTGATCTGATGCCCGTCTGCTTCAGATTTGCTCACTCTTTAATTGTTCAATTGGACTGGCTTTATATTTTTTAATCAGCTCACAGGAAGTGTTGTGTGGCTGTTTCCTAAATTTGTGGCTTCATGCTGTATGTAAAGGTGTTCCTGGAGCTCGGAAGCAGTCATAAGCAGCACGGGTATATTTAGATTTACAACAATACATCCATTTATTTAGTTTTGTACTATCAGATTCCAGATTTTCTAATTGTTGTTTCTCAGCCAAATATCTTACCCCAACCAGACATCAATGGAAAGATGATTTATTCAGCTGTATGAATTCAGATTTTAAAAAATATGAACGATGACTTTATGACTGGTTTTGTGGTCCGAGGTCACATATTTACAGCCACGTTCACTACATGTGTGTTTTAGATGTTCATGTGTAAACTCCCTGTCGTGTGTGTGTGTGTGTGTGTGAAGGCACTGGCCATGCCGTCGAGTGCGCGGGCTGGGAGCCTCAAGGACCCAGAGGTGGCGGAGCTCTTCTACAAGGAGGATCCTGAGAAGCTCTTCACAGACCTGCGGGAGATCGGCCATGGCAGCTTCGGAGCCGTCTACTTCGTGAGTGTCCACTAGCCGCTCAGAGCGTCAGCACTGCTCAGTGAGCGTAGATGAAGCGACTCACGTGTGTTTGCATGCTTCTTACAGGCCCATGACATCCGCACCAATGAGGTGGTGGCCATCAAGAAGATGTCCTACAGTGGCAAGCAGTCTAACGAGGTGACCACACACACACACACACACTAACACAGTGTACCTACAGCTGTAGTTAAACAGAGCAGTGTGACTCTGCTAGAACATCTTGGAACATCTTGCAGGTGGCTTTATGTAAGAGCAAGATGATGGCTCCGTTCCAAAACCTATTGAGCTGCCTACCTTTTTTTTATAGGTATCATAGGCAGACCTCTGACACCAAGGACATTTGAAAATGTTGGCAGAATATTATGCTGTTTTTGGTTTGGATGCAAACACATTTCACAGTAAACCCTGTTTGAGTGAGCACAAGCCATTGCAATTTTTCTAGTTGCATTTAAAAAAATGCTATTAAGTGGTTGTTGTGCTTGTGTGTAGGGCTACATAATTTAGCCCAAAATCAACAAAATAGATCAGTCTGGTAATGCATTTAGTAATGTTGCGTTGTAAACCTGGCTACATGCTAACATAGAGCTCTGTTGAAATCACTCTGTTGAGTTCTTGAAGTAAACGTCTCTATACAGGACTAGACAAGCGCCCATATTATGCCAGTTTAAGCCTCCTGATGTTGTTTTGAGAGACAATACTGGAAAAGGCATAACAGGGGCACTTTAATCATGGTTAACAATGGAATTCCTGGTGAAAAACCATAATTCTGCAGAAAAATCTCCACCAATCAGTGAATCCAAACAAGCAGATCACACCAGAAGAGCTCTGTAGCTCCGCCAGCTCACGCAGATCACTGCCAATGACTCAGTCTTCCTACACACCACTATATATATATATGTATGTATGAGTTAATTTGCAATAACAGATAACTCTGTTTTATAAACGTTTCTATTGTTAGTTGGGTCTACTTTTTAGCTCCGTTTTAACCTAATCCAGATAACCTGATTGCAGTTTGATTGAGATGAACTGAAGTGCACAATGATTACATTTTTTTTAATGTTTAAAGATTTCATTATTTTAATGTTTGTTAAATATTTAAGAAACCAATAAAATAAAGTAAAATATAGTCTAATATTTTTGCTGGAGTCTTAATTTGTCTAGTAAATAACGAGCTGAAGACTTGCCTGTGGTAAAGGAAATGCTGCGTGACGTTTTTGTTGACGTGTCGTCCTGCAAATAAAGCACTTAATGGAGTGATTACATGAGATGTATATTCTGTGTTAAAGTTAGTAATAAAGATGAAGGGATGATCGTAGGGTTTATACAGCAGTCTGTCTCGCCACATCAAACACCAAAGTGGCATTTATTGTCAGAATTATTTGAAGAAATGGAGTGGTTTGTTCTTTACATGTGTTTGGTCTGAATTTGTGTGCTGCCCCTAATAAATACTCAGCCAACAGAAAATGTATAGTTTTATATTTCTATATGTTTAATGGGGTTGTAGTTTTCTCTCAGTAATTCTGGGTGAAGTGCGTAGTCTTGTACTTGTTTGTGATGTTGTCACTCTCCTGTCTTTTGATTCACGGCTTATAACACTTAAACCAAGACTTTTATGGAAAAGACTTCCAGAAACGATGAAAAAGAGCCTCTGTTCTAAGTGGAGTCATTGCTGATATAGAGGAAGCTCTCTGTGCAGGCATATGTGAGTTCATAGAGAAGTGTTTCTTGTGTTTACCAGCATGTTTTAAGTTCTGTTGTTCACGAGCCCCAGCATTGTGTTCAAATTATGCAAATCATGCAGCGTCTCTCTGGCTGAAATAGACGGTGGTGCCATTTAAACGCTGGAAACGGCTGGAGCAGCTCACGCCTCATTTACAATCTCTCCTCAACACATCTTCAGCTTGTGTTTCCCACACTCACATAGACCAGAAACGAAGGGCTGACGCTCAATAGAGCCTTGATTGTTCCATTGTTCTGCAGAAATGGCAGGATATCATCAAAGAGGTGAAGTTCCTGCAGAAGCTGCGGCACCCGAACACGGTGGAGTACAGAGGCTGTTACCTGCGAGAACACACAGCATGGGTGAGTGCTTCAGTGTGTGGGAGGCACTGCTTACATGTACTACAGTAGCCCAAACACAGCACTTGTCACTCACTAACAGCAATCATACCTTCTCTCTCTCTCTCTCTGTGTGCTGCTCCTGCAGCTGGTGATGGAGTACTGTTTGGGCTCGGCCTCCGATCTGCTGGAAGGTGAGTGAGCGGTTTTTGGATGCTCGTGGATGTCCAGAGCTGCTCGGTACATGCAGAAGTGTAAACGATGCAGATGTTTACAGAAACAGAAAACAGGATCCCGTTGTTCTCTTCCTCTTTCCCTCAGTGCACAAGAAACCATTACAGGAAGTGGAGATTGCTGCAATTACCCACGGTGCATTGCAGGGCTTGGTGTACCTCCACTCACACAACATGATTCACAGGTACAGAGACGCTCAGAGAGAGCATGGTGCGAAATAGGTGTGAGATGCATATTGTGGAGGCTGGGAGTTTCATACAAGTGTGCTTTTTCCTGAATATCAGCACAATTCTGAATGTGCTACTGACACCGTATACACCGTAGTTAACCGTGCCATTGTACTGCCGTCACATCATCGAGATTAATCTCATCCAAAAGAAAAGTTTTGGTTTGCACGTTTTTTGTGTTTATCTCTGAGATATATATATATATAAATACACACAAATGAATGCACATGTTTTAAAAATATTTATATATATTCATAACAATTATATGATAAGTAAATATTTACTAAATAACACAACATATATTCTTTAAATCTAAACATGCTTGCATGTGTTTATATATACATACTTCATTATGTCAATAAAACACAGATGTTTTGTTATGAATGAATCAGTGATTCAATTAGTTATTAATGCACTTTGAGTTGCAGTAAATCCAAATGCTTCTTTAAATGCAGCTTCTGTGCCACTTCAGTGTAAAAATGAATTTTATTGTTTCATATCACTGTTAACAGATAACTGTCTTATGATTGTAATTATTCATTGTTAATTTATTCATTTGAAATAAACGATGATTCATAAATCTAAGAGGGTTATAAAGCATTGCTCATATGATGGCACAGATGCCCCTGGAAGTCAGTTTATGTGGCAGATGTTGTGAACTAACCAGTACCATATAACCAGTAATCGACGGTCAATACCAGTCCGGTACCAGCTCATGATGAACGAGGTGTTTCTTCCTCTGTAGGGATGTGAAAGCAGGGAACATCTTACTGACGGAGCCTGGCCAGGTCAAGCTGGGAGACTTCGGCTCTGCCTCCATTGTGGCTCCTGCCAACTCTTTTGTGGGCACACCTTACTGGTACAAAACATTTCCCAGTCCTTACTACAACAGAACTGTACTCGGAGCGGATTACTCAGACGTTAGGTGATGTGATGAGGGCAGGTGTGAGTGAGCTGTGCTGTGTTTCAGGATGGCTCCAGAGGTCATCCTCGCCATGGATGAAGGCCAGTATGACGGGAAGGTAGATGTGTGGTCACTCGGCATCACCTGCATAGAGCTTGGTGAGGTGTCTCCATATATATATATATATATATGCATGCAGTGATGGGAATAACGGCATTTAAGTAAACGGCGTTACTAACTGTGTTATTTTTTTCAGTAACGAGTAATCAAATGAATTACTGCTTCCCCCGTTACAACGCCGTTACCGTTACTGACAATAAAATGTGGCGTTACTATAATTTATGATAATATTATTAGCACATCTCGATGGATGCGCAGTGTAGCTGTATTTGACGTGAACTCTGTGAAGAAGCACGGGTTCGTTCTTTAGAAAGATAAAGCACAAGAGAGTCTTTCATAACATGCAGACTTGACGCGATACATGTGATCGATATTCTTTGTTGTTTTCCTGTTAAAATAACAGATTTCATTTGGAATTCCTCGGCTTTTAAGAGCTGTCCATTTCTCTGGTGGTGGGCGGGACTAATGCGCTAATGACAGTCTTATTGGCTGCCGCTCACCTATTATTGTCCCTGTTTTGATTTCAGCAAATCAATTCAAGCGAACGCATACTATGTGATTAATATTCATGAACCCTGCAGCTCATTAATACTTAGTGTGTTTTATATTGTTATTAGTAATAGAATTCGTAATAGTTTTGTTATCTTATAATTCTTTGCCCCGGTCTTTAAAGAAACATTAAATGATAAACCAGCACCACCACCAGTTACTTTGATTAATTTAACATTTAATATTGAGAACATCCAAGTTTGCCATTTGAATTTTTTAATTTTTTTAGTAATGACTAGTTACTTTCCCTGGTAATTAGTTACTTTTATAAGGCTGTAACTCAGTTACTAACTCAGTTACTATTTGTGATAAGTAACTAGTTACTATAACTAATGACTTTTTTAAAGTAATGTGCCCAACACTGTATATAAAAAAGTTGTCTAACATTTATTCTGTCATTTTATTAAGCATTCTGAGTAACACAAGAATCATCAGCCTACAGCAGAGGAACTGCTTTTAACAGAAATACCACAACAAACAACTAGACTAATATAACTTCAAATACTGAAGTGTCCGGTAAACAGTGATGGCTGCTTATTATTAGTAATGGCATAAACACAACTGAAGGCACAGGAACTGTAATTAAGAGTAAAAGGACTACATGGTTATCTTTTAGTAAATAAAATATATTACAGAGGTTGAGTGAAGGATTTTCATTTGTGCTTTGATTGACATCTGTTGTTAAAGTTCTTGAACACTGAAAGCATGAGGTCTGAAATAGATGTCTTAATGAACACCTCGTTCTTAGAAAGTCGATACCCATCCCAGAACCCTTTGAAACAGAACTCGTGTGTCTCTGGTGTGAAGTGTTTCAGAGTCTGAAGGCTTGCTGTTGATCACCACAGATAATAATGTTAAGTTATTGTTAACAGTCTTGTGTTTACAGGGGAAGCCTTGCAGCTAACGCTTTCTTTTCCTCTGTTATAGCGGAGAGAAAGCCTCCCTTGTTTAACATGAATGCTATGAGTGCCTTATACCACATCGCCCAGAATGAGAGCCCGGTCCTGCAGTCCAATCACTGGTACTGTACACCGTATTAGAACCATGTTTAACACTAGATTAGAGACGGAAGAACATTCACTTTCAACAAACCATTTTCTGTTTCCTGTTGAGAAGCATGTCTGTATAATAGTGTTGTGTGCGTGTAGCCTTCAGATTCATCTCCATTTGGTAAATAAGTCATTCGATTAAGTAACATTTATGTTTGTTACTATAAGTTATGGGTGGTGATGTAACAAAGATAATAACAATATGTGTAGTGATTTTATAGAATTGTTTATGAATCCTCATCTCCTGTCCTCTCAGGTCGGATTATTTCCGTAACTTCGTAGACTCTTGCCTGCAGAAGATCGCCCAGGACAGACCTACCTCTGATGTGCTGCTGAAAGTAAGTGTGTTTTTAAGACTGTTTTGTGAGATGCAATGCGTTCCAGACACTTGGATGCACTTCTGTGTTCCTCCAGCATCACTTCCTGTGCCGTGAGCGTCCAGTGACTGTGGTGATGGATCTGATTGCTCGCACTAAAGACGCCGTGAGGGAGCTGGATAACCTACAGTACCGGAAGATGAAGAAGATCCTCTTCCAGGAAACACACAATGGCCCGGCCACCGAGGGCACCGAGGAGGAAGAGGTGACCTTTCAACTTCTCTTGCTGTCAAATAGTGCTGCACGGTTAATCATATCGCAAGGTCGCCTCAGGTGTGAACGCACTTTTATCAAAGAGGGATTTGAGAAAATGACTGGCACACTGGACCAGAGATACCAGAAGAAATTATATTTAAGTTATGTTACATCCTGCTAAAATGTTTTGGACAACATAATAATTTAATTCAGTAATGTAAAGATGTTGAGTCCAACCACTTATATATCGTATCGCAAATCGCAATTTTGACCTTAATAATTGCAATGTGACACTTTTCCCAAATCGTGCAGCCCTAGTGTCAAATCAAGAAAGGAAGTTGGTTCTCAGGGTCAGTGTGTTTAGAACCGTTATGTTTGTGAGTATCAGATGTGCCGGTCAGGACAGTGCGTGATAGTCTCATGGAACCAGAGAAGAATATGGTCTTTAACAAAACACACAACATGATTTAGGGTTAGGTTTCTTTTCAGACATCCATCCACTCGTGTTTCAGATGTTTAGAGTCTTTGTTCTTTTGCACAGTTTTGACCTCGAGTGATTTGTTTGTGACGTCATGCAGATTGATGCATTGATTTACAGTTGTTACAAGATGTAGGTCATGTGACATACTGTATTAAGCTGGTCCCATCACTCTGTGTCACGGTGAGACTTCAGTTTGGATAAACCGGTGAACATGTCCATAGATTCAGTCTTAAACACACTAAACAAACTTAAAAAAAACAAACGGGAGCAAGACAGGTGAACGTGCATCACAGGAATCACAGGACCTGTTAGATGAAAGACCGACAGAAAACAGACCCTCCCAAGACAATACAGGACGTAACAACAATAGCTCATCTGGAGGTCATTATTAACTCAAGAATGACCTTATTTGCTTTCAGGGCCTGCTTTTGTGAAGAGCGTTGTGTTTGTAGTGGTTGGAGCCAGCAGGGATTGGGCTAATAGTGCTGGACATGTTCACATCAGTCGACTATAGCGTTATTTTTGTCTCGCTGTATGGGATCCCGTATTTAATAACAAGTTCTCTAAAATGATTTTTTCTTTTTCCTGCATACTTTTCAGTCTTTACCCATGAACCTTTACGAGACCACAATTCTGGCAGTCGATGGGTTAAACTGTTCTGCTTATATACTATCTGTGTTCAATTACAGTTCAATGTGTTATGCACACGCTAGCCTTAAGAATCCTGACAATTTCATTACAGTTTGACGCACTGGTGCATCTATTTCTTCAATAATTAATAACGCACAGGATTAATTTATCTTTCAGCTTTTACATTTTTTACTAGCGGCAACAGCCATAGCCTGTTTATTATTGTATATTTGTTATTAAAAGTGAGACTAAAGACACAAACAACCGAACAAATATGATATTGATTAAATAAACAGTGCTGTACTTCTTTCTGGTAAAGTTTAATCATTACAGATCCAGTGTAATGATGGACATGCTGTTTATCCCCCACCTGTTTATGATGCAGATTTTTAATATCATGATGTCAGATAAGATCGGTCTGGTTATGGTCGTTGCCAGCCGACCAGCGCAGCAGTGTTTGTGTTTAACGCGCTCTGGTGTGTGTAGGATGTGGAGCAGTACATGCTGAGGACGGGCACGGTGAACAGCATGGAGAGCTCCCACTCGCTGCCGTCCATGTCCATCAGCGCCAGCTCCCAGAGCTCCTCGGTCAACAGCCTGGCGGACGGCTCGGACGACAGCGGAGAGATGGCCATGATGCAGGAGGGCGAGCACACGGTGACCTCCAATAGCTCAGTGCTGCACAAACCTCTGGTACGGCTCAAACACTTGCGCTTAGTTTTACTCAGATAGTCTTTTATGCTCACCAACATTCAAAAATTCAACACGTTTTCAGCATCATTAGTCCAGGCTCCAGTGTCACCTGATCCTTCAGGAAGCATTCCGATACGCTCAGTTATTAACTCTTTCCCCACCAGTGTTTTTGGAAACAGTTATCAGCCACTGCAAGCACTTTTGATCACATAATGGCACTGAGAATGTTTTTTTTATTATTATTTTAACTTCCAATAAACCGAAACGAGCCACGACTATTAAAACAACAGCAAAAGTAAAATGTCAGCACTTTGAATGTGGGTAAAGCTTGAGAGAAGACCCTGATTTCAGAGACCCTGAGCAATGATCAAAGCACAGATGGCTTCCATCAACACTCCTACACCTCTTCCTCCATCAGCATTTCATTCAGTAACAGCGTTGATTTATATAACGATTGGAGCTCATATAAATGAGTAATGTTGAGCGTCTTATTCTACATACAGATCTGTTCACACATGTGATCACTTCATGCTGCTTCTTTGCTGTGTTTTGATCCGGATGTTCAGTACTCTTTCAGAAGATGTGCTGCTCCTACTGTATAACAGAAAATCTGGAGAGTGGGAAATTCTGTCGGTGGCAGAGGAGTTAAAATATACGATCAAATTATGATCATTTTTCCCAGATTTTCCAAGTTCAAAAGATCAGCATTTAATTGAAATAGTTGATGTATTTTCTGTTTTCAGCATTGATAATAATCCGAACTGTGCAGTAAATCAGTAGATTAGAATGATGAGACACTGAAGACTGGAGTAATGATTGAGCTGCACAGCACAGAAATAAATGACACTTGAACACATGCTATATAATATTTCACATTTGTGCAGTTTTTTTTGTTGAAGACAAGTCTAAATGCTCATATGTTCCTCACAGAACCATGATAACATCTACGACGACCCATACCAGCCGGAGGTGGATGCCCAGCAGCAGGGGCCCTCCGGGGGCCGCCGGCGCAGAGGACGAGACCACTTCGCCACCATCCGCACGGCCTCGCTGGTGACCCGACAGATCCAGGAGCATGAGCAGGGCTCAGCGCTCAGAGAGCAGATGTCCAGGTACAAGCGCATGAGGAGACAGCACCAGAAGCAGCTGATGGCTCTGGAGAACAAGCTGAAGGCTGAGATGGACGAGCACCAGCTGAGACTGGACAAGGAGCTCGAGACACAGAGGAACAACTTCAGCAGTGAAGCTGACAAACTCAGCAAGAAGCACCAGGCCATCCTGGAGAAGGAGGTGAGGGAGGAGACCACGCCCAGAGAGATAGCTAGAGGGATGGGTGGGTGGAGTCAGACTATAGATGGATAGGTGGGTGGGTGATTGTAGTCAGATTATAGATGAATGGAGTCAGATTTCTCTCCTCCTTTCTGTTCTTCACTCGTCGACCTCTTCTGCTCTGTTCTTCTCCTCTTCTCCTCTCTGACCTGTACTTCACTCCTCCTCCTCTCTGCTCTGTTCTTCTTCTCTCTGACCTGTCCTTCACTCCTCCTCTCTGCTCTGTTCTTCTCCTCTCTGACCTGTACTTCACTCCTCCTCCTCTCTGCTCTGTTCTTCTTCTCTCTGACCTGTCCTTCACTC
>JAUMHI010000053.1:2072369-2082546 GCA_032359435.1 Enteromius unitaeniatus | reverse complement strand
TTCGCTCTGTCCCTCACTCCTCCTCCTTTCCTCTCTGTTCTCCTCCTCCTCTTTCGCTCTGTCCTTCACTCCTCCTCCTTTCCTCTCTGTTCTCCTCCTCCTCTTTCGCTCTGTCCTTCACTCCTCCTCATTTCCTCTCTATTCTCCTCCTCTTTCGCTCTGTCCTTCACTCCTCCTCCTTTCCTCTCTGTTCTTCTCCTCTTTCGCTCTGTCCTTCACTCCTCCTCCTTTCCTCTCTGTTCTTCTCCTCCTCTCTGCTTTGTTCTTCACTCCTCCTCATTTCCTCTCTATTCTCCTCCTCTTTCGCTCTGTCCTTCACTCCTCCTCCTTTCCTCTCTATTCTCCTCCTCTTTCGCTCTGTCCTTCACTCCTCCTCCTTTCCTCTCTGTTCTTCTCCTCCTCTCTGCTTTGTTCTTCACTCCTCCTCATTTCCTCTCTATTCTCCTCCTCTTTCGCTCTGTCCTTCACTCCTCCTCCTTTCCTCTCTATTCTCCTCCTCTTTCGCTCTGTCCTTCACTCCTGTCTCAGGCTAAGGCCGCTCTTACGGAGGAGAAGAAGTTTCAGCAGCACATCTTGGGTCAGCAGAAGAAGGAGCTCAGCAGTCTGCTGGAGTCTCAGAAGAGACAGTATAGACAGCGCAAGGAGCAGCTGAAAGAGGTACGGAGGAGAGTGACTGATTGTCTGTTTGTCTGTCAGAGCTGATGAGTGTTGTTCTGTGAGCAGGAGCTGAGCGAGAACCAGTCCACGCCGAAGCGGGAGAAGCAGGAGTGGCTGGTGCAGCAGAAGGAGTGTCTGCAGCAGCTGCAGGCGGAGGAGGAGGCGGGGTTACTGCGCAGACAGAGGCAGTACTATGAGCTGCAGGGACGCCAGTACAAGAGGAAGATGCTGCTCTCTCGACACAACCTGGAGCAAGATCTGCTGAGAGAGGTGCTCAGAGCTTGATTCCTTCAGAAAACTGCTCTGCTGTGATGCACAACAAATGGCTGATTCAGTCACATGCAGTGTTCCCACAGGAGCTTGTGCAATTATTATTATTATTATTATTATTATTATTTTTTTTTTTTTTTATAAATGCACTTTCAGAGCAAAATTAAGAGCACTTTATGATTTGACGTGTACACAAAGCCAAATCACTTATTATTTTTTTTTTTTTCATGTTTTAAATCAAACAAAACTAATATTGGAGATCTTTTAATGTTGATGAGAGAAGCGTAACACATTTTTGGTTAATTATTGCAGGTAATTAATAGGAACCGACTTCCACACCGCCAACACTTTCCAATGGGCAGCTCATAAATAACACCGTACTGACGAAAACCACTAATTAAATGACCAATGTGTTTCTAACCCCAAACCTGTGTTTGTCCCACTGCAGGACCTGAACAAGAAGCAGACCCTGAAGGACCTGGAGTGTGCCATGCTGCTGCGGCATCACGAGTCCACCCAGGAGCTGGAGTTCAGACAGCTGGGTCTGGTGCAGCACACTCGGGCTGATCTGATCCGCACACAGCACCAGACCGAGCTCACCAACCAGATGGAGTACAACAAGAGACGCGAGCAAGAGCTGCGGCAAAAACACGCCGTCGAAGTCCGTCAGCAGCCCAAGAGCCTGAGAGTGAGTGCCTGCCAGAGGGAGGGGGAGGAGCCTGTCGCAGAGGGGGAGGGGCCTGCTAGAGAAGGGGAGGTGTTTGAAACAGAATGGGTGGGGCCTGAGGAACAGTTGAGTAGAGATGGAGAAAAGATAGACGGGGATGAGATGCAGCTTGAGGAGACAGAAACGGAAGAGACTTGTACTGAGCAGAGTGAAGTGGTAGAGCGTGAGCAGGAGCAGTTAGATGAAGCTCCGCAGGTTGATCCCAGACAAGTAGAAGGTGGTCCTTGGGACGCCGGCAGTGAATCGGAGGGTGAGGAAGAGGACAGGGGTGTGGCCGACGGGTGTCCGTCAGAGCTGATGCCCGCCCTTTCCTTTGAGCGCCGCCCCCTGGAGCGTGACGCAGATGAGCTCTCGGAGTTCTACTTCCCAGATACTCTGGAGGAGCTGGAGCCTCCTCCGGTCTACACACCTCCCTCCTCTTCCTCGTCTCAGCCGTCTCTTCCCTCGCTCTTCTCTCATGCCATCTGCCTGGCTCTGTCTCTGTCTGCCGCCTTGCAGCCGTCCCTCCTGACCCTCCTCTTCCTCTCAGTCTTCCTGCTGTCCCTGCGCCGCTCTCCTCCGCTGCCTTCGCTCTCCTCTTTGCTTCTCTCGGCCGAGCTGTTCTTCCTGGCGCTCTTCTTCTCTTACCTGTTCCTGCGCTCCTGCTGCTCGCTCTCCTTCTCCACCTTCCTGTCGCTGGCCTGCTGGGGCTCCGGACTCTTCAGTCTGGGCTTGTCTCTGAGTTTGGGGCTCTATTACGTCCCGGTGGCCCTGATCTCGGCCTCCTTCCTCAGCTCGCCCTCGCTCTTCCTCACCCTGTATCTGGCGGTGGTTCTGGTTCTGCGCCCAGCCAGGGTTTTCCTCCAGAGTGCCCCGCGCAAGCTCAACCGCCTCTGGATGCGAGTTCTGTTCCGTCTGCCCAGGCCGGTGTTCGCCGTGTGCCAGTCGCTCCTGGGCGGTCTGACCGAGCGAAGCCTCTATGACATGTTCCCTAAAGCCGGACGTAACTGGGCCGGGCGGCAGTCCAGAATCCCCGTGCCTCTGAGGAGCCTCGGAGCGGAGTATCAGGCCAAAAGCAGGTCCTCTGTGTTGTTTGCGCGGTGTGTTCTCTTGGGCCGCCGGTTCGTGCGCCGGCCGCTGGGCACTCTGACGGACCTGGCTAACTCCGTGGTGCTGTGTCTGGCCAAGCGTCTGCTGAAGGAGCTGCCTCCGAGTCAGCTGAGACGGCTCCGGGCCCTCGGGATCCTGCGCAGGGAGAGAGCCAGCAAGCTCCCGGTGCTCCTGCCCCGAGCCACCCGGGAGCAGAGACAGAGGAGGATGAGGAGGAGGCGTGCGAGAGAGAGCATGTTCAGGGAGGAGGGCAGGTGGGAGAGTGTGCTGAGGAGAACTCCGTCAGGGAGGAGTCTGAGAGGAAAGATTGTGCCCTGGAGATAGAGTTATAACGGACAGGGTTCACATGTACCTTATCATTTACTCACTCCAACAAGACTTTGGTCAGTCTGTGAAATTTTCTCTCTGTCTAAAGTAAACCAAAACAAATCCATTTGAATAACAATTAATCGCCTCCAAAATAAGTTTTTGTTTACATAATGCATGCACGTGTACTGTGTATATTTATTGTGTGTATATTATATACTAAATATATTTATACATATTATAAAATGTTGGAGTATAAATGTATAAACTTAAGTATTTTCAAAGCCTACACACTGTATGTGTCTCTTTATATAAAGAAGATAAGTATACACAGGTGGAGGTGATCAATTGTCTAACAGCACTAATCTGAATCAATTTGAACAGATTTAATATAGTTTTGCATTCACACACAAACATTGAGTTTATGTCCATGCTAATTCAGTCTCATAAAGCAATCAGCTCAATCATGTCTTAATAAAGGTTTTCAATCTGGACGTTCAGTGGAGGGAGGAAATCTTTCAGGTTTCATTTAAATGTCAAACTGTGTTTGAAAACGAACCAAAGTCTTGTTGGTTTGAGTGAATAATGACAGAATGGTGTTTTTTTTTTTTTTTAGGTGAAGGGTTCCTCTCGGATAACTGCAGCCTTTATTTGGGCTCGTTCGCTCTGTGTCGTTGTGAACGGAAAGCTTCAGTCGATTTATTGTGCTTTTTGTAAAAGTTTCTTTTTGTTGTTGTTTTATTCTCAAATAGCAAGAGCTATATGTGTTATGGTGATGACTGAAGCCCCGTCTGTGCAATCTTGATTTTAGTTTTTATTTTAAGTAGTTTTGAAGGGGGTCTTCATTTCAACAATGACATAATATTGTGAAGCCATGCATGCTAAATGCTGAATTAATGGACTGTGAAAGTGGATTCTAACACAGTGCTTTACACTATAGATCACACGACACTACAAGCCCACTCTTCAGAAGTGCATTAGACGAAGCGCCAAAGCTTTTTCCTGCGTTTGTATTGAAACAGAAACTAGGCTGCGTCTTGTTGCACAATCAGTGTTTGATATGATTTCAGAAGCAGAGTCCTCTCACTGGATGATTTAGAGGCAGGACCTCAGAAACCACAATCAAAGTCTGTCCTTGCCAAAGCAGAGCGCAGCTGTTAGATATCATACGCTAGGGTTAGTTCCTGGGGATCTGGGCCTTTCCGTCAACACAAGCACACTTCAGCAGTGAACTTTATTGTTGTTGTGAAATCTGGCCGTTCAGAGCCGGACCAGTATAAGAGCAGATGTGTTTGTAGACGGCTGGACTCGAGGAGAAAGAGCTGTTATTGCACTAGAGGCAATGATCTGATCATATTTACCATGTAAACAAGTGTTTTGATCATATCCTTATGAAGAGAGGTCTAGCCTAGTTCTCAATGTTTGCATGGCACTGTTGTTTCATATTTATTAGTACTCTTACTGCATATTAAAGGCCATTATGACAATCATTTTAATGTAAAGTTGGAGAAGATATATGCAAATTAGCAACCAAAGAGTGTGATGTAAGAGGATGATGGTTGGATGAAGAATAGCTTGCACTGCACACAAATCCTCTTTATTTGAAATGCTTCGTAGAAATCTTAAGATTATCAAAGGGACCATTTGTCACGAGTGATGATGACATGCAGTCTGTTTGAAGAAAATTCATTTCTTGGGGAAAAAGGAAGCGTTTCAGTTTTAGCCACATTTGTTTCAGTTATTGTTAATTTAGAGTTTGTCTTTGTGTTATTGTTGTTATTATTAATGTTTACACATGCTGTGCTCCCTTTATGTTTGTTTTTTAACCAAATCACACGTTTGTCTTAATTATTATTTGAGTCCTTTTGCGTTGCACCGTCTGTTTCAAGGCCGTTGTGTGCGTTTCATCCTGGTTTTGTGTTCGTGCATGAATGGATGTTTACTTCAAAACAAAGATTTCTGTTATGTTTCTCAAATAAATTTTCTTTATTATAATCATTTGTCCTTTGGTTCATTTCATATTTTGTTGGATTTCTTCATCTCAGTTTTTTTTTTCATTCATATGGTTCTGCTGCTCCTTTTAATTTCTTCATTTTTTTCACTTTAAACAGGTTCTTTATGAATTCTTATGATTTCCAGTCATCAGTAGCTCAGGTAGATTTACAGCAATAACCAACAATACACAGCGTGGGTTAAAATTATTACCTTTTCTGGTAACTTTGTAATAACGGCACACTACGAATCATTAGTACACCGTCAGTTGATCCTTTGGTGAAGCATTGTCCCAGTGTTAACCGTGTTCCTATATACAGCTGTAAGTGCCTTGTTCTTGATTTAGAAGCGCATGTATTCAGAGATTCTCTTCCTAACAGAAAAACACTGATACATGCACAAAATTAAACTGCAACTGCACACTTGATTTCTTCCATTTTATTTTCATTTTTTTCAATGAAACTGCAGAAGTTTATAAAAAACAAATTGTCAAGTGAACAGTTTAAAGGTGATGTTCTCAATATTCATGTGTTTGTTTGTTTGTTTTTCCCCCCTAAGAATACTTTACCAATCCCAAACCACATCAATCTGATGTACTCTTGATTTTGTATTTAATCATAGAGAAGCGATATATAATTGTCTGAAAGTCAAAAACTCTTATTATTAGGCATGTTTTCTTTCTCCAGATAAAATGAGCCAAGAAAGAGATTGAAATGATTAAATGCCTGTGAGAAGGACGCAGTAATAGAAGTAACAAAGTTAAGGAATGACCATTGGGTTAGCGGAGTCCGAGAAAACAGGTGGAGAAGAAAACACATGCTAACGGCAAAAGGAGGAAGAATTAATGTCAAGAATCCATCAGGAACCCTTTAGTCTCCAGCGCCATCGTGTTCCAGAGCTGAAGCTTCCTGGAGTCTCCAGAAGAGTGTGTCAGCGTCTCAGAGACTCTGCTTCAGTACCAAACGACCCTCATTTAATTAGAATAACATGCTGAAGTGTTAAATCCATTAAGACTGATTTCTCTTGGGCTTTATGGACAGATACGTTGTGAGTGACTCTTGAAGCCCTGTTTGAAGAATTGATCTTCAGTTTTAGCTCATATTAGTCTCTGAGAAGCTGACACATTCTTCTCACCTGATTCTTCATTCTTTTGCAGTCCACCTGTTTCCTCTGACTCTGCTCACCCGATTTCTTAACTTTGCTAATTCTATTATTTCATTAGTCCTCCTCATCTCTTTCTTGGCTCATTTTATCTGTAGAAAGGAAACATGGCTAATAATTCAGCACACGGGGGAAGTATCTCAAGTATTGTCCTGTCCTAACAAACCATACATCAATGGAGGATTATTTATCAGATATAAACATATCTGTTTAAAAAGAATTGGCCCTTGTGACAGGTTTAGTGCTCCAGAGGAATTGCACTGCAATGTCAGGTAAGGTTTTCATTCTTCTCACTTGAATAACACCTGAAATCTACTTCAGGTGTTCTTCTGCTGCTGCTCTGAATCAGATGTGAGTCCTGGGCTCTGTCAATCTTGTCTTCTCCACACTCTTCTCTGTCTCTAGTCTAAGGAGCTGCAGATTAAGCGTCAGTTCCAGGACACCTGTAAGATCCAGACGCGTCAGTACAAGGCTCTGAGGAACCACCTGCTGGAGAACACGCCCAAGTCTGACCACAAGGCCGTGCTGAAGCGCCTGAAGGACGAGCAGACCCGCAAGCTGGCCATCCTGGCCGAGCAGTATGACCACTCCATCAACGACATGCTGTCCACTCAGGCAGTGAGTAAGACGAGGCCGAGCGGTCAGGGCGGTGCGCCTGGCTCGAGCCGCTCCACTGACCTCTGACCTCTGTGTGCAGCTGCGGCTGGACGAGACGCAGGAGGCCGAGTACCAGGCTCTGAGGATGCAGCTGCAGCAGGAGCTGGAGCTTCTCAACGCTTACCAGAGCAAGATCAAGATGCACACGGACACCCAGCACGAGCGGGAGGTGAAGGAGCTGGAGCAGAGAGTGTCCATCCGCAGAGCCCTGCTGGAGCAGCGGGTAACTACAGAGGGTCCACTAGTACACTCCTCACCGCTTTCACATCTCTAGAGGTCCTGCTGACATGACGGTTACACCAGACGAAGAACTCAGTCCAAATAATCCATGCATACAGGGAGAACAAAAGAAATAAGTTGAGAAATGAAGTAATAAAATGGAATGGGGCAGGGAAGGAGTAGAGTACTGCTGAGTATTTAATGCTTCATACAAACGTCTTTGTTGGTAAAGACGGCTTCTGTTAGTCGAGTCTCTGGTCTGGTTTTGGCCCATTCTTCACACAAACAGTGGGTCTCTTCTATGAACTCAGACCTTTAGCTCTTACCTTTGGCCTGGGGGCAGGTGATTGGCTGGTGGTTCTAGCAGAGTTTCCTCTTCATCATCCTGGTACTGTAGGTGATGAAGCAGCTCATAATTCATAATTCATAATTACTGATAGATTTCAGCTGGAGTCTTTCCTTCCTTCTTTTCTTCTTGTTCAATATGTTTTCCCTCTCAATCCGTTTCTTTCTATGTATGGATTACTTCAGTAGTTTCTGATATCTGCTGAGAATGTCATGTCAGCAGCAGCTTCAGAAATATATTGACTGAGAAAAATGGTCAATATTTATTTTACCTGCTGTATACGCCGTCATATGACATTAGAGATTTTATTACAGTTCTTCTGTCCTTTGAAACATGTTCTCAAAACTCTTCACACTTTTTCATTCATTTCATATAGTTTCCTCAAATCATTTCAAAAAGATGTGCACAAAGCTGTTTTTATGATACTTTATACCAACAACCAATATCAGGAAGAAAAAAAAAGGTTTTAAACAAATCAAACATTAATGTACCAAACACCGCAAACTAAGCTTCATCATTCTGTTAAATGAACTACTCCACACAGGAAATACAGGGCTCCTGACCCTTACACATTAATCAGAGTCAGAACACGTGTCTGGTGCTATGATTGTTGAGTTATTATCAGAATTGAGGTTTATTTAATTTAGTTTTAGTCACTTATAAAGCACAAGAACACAGCGTTGGAGAATCGATTGAGATTACTAACTAATCCATATTGTGTAAATAACTACATATCTAATATCAAAAAGGGTCTTTGCTGTGATGTAAACACTGCTTAAAACACAGGTAAATATAATCTGAAAATAAATAGCCATTGTTTTATACAGTACAGTTATACAGTCATGTCTATCTTCACTTGTAGCTTTTGAAATTATTAATTTGTTTTTCAAGTTTACTCAAGTTCATATTTCTCCTATTTTTATGGGCATATAAACAAATCACTTTAACACTGGTAAATGTCTTCTTTAAGCTTCATTTTTTTCCCCATAATTTAAAATTACTGACTAATTGGCTTCGGCTAGAATGTATTCATGCAGTAAGCACATTGTAGATGGCACTAACCTTGTTTAAACTATATTTAACACAGTCTGGTTTGTGTTTTTGCCAGTGATATGAAGCAGTAAAAACATGATGAAGCTGATGATACAGAAAAGGAGACGGTTCGGTCAAAAATGTATATTCTGTGATTAATTACATCGGCCTCGTGTCGCTTCAAACCCGTGAGACCTCGTTCATCTTCAGAACATTCTCCATAGACAGCAACACATAGCCAGGACATCAGTAAAACAGTCCATGAGACGCTTGTACAACCAAAACTTTATTCTCCTGCTCGTCCGTCTGCTTTCAGTGCAGGGTCTGCTGCGTATGTATCCTAATAAAACTTTATTAATTAAGGTTCTTACAGGTTTGGAACGACACTGAGGTTAATGACAGACTAATTAACAGCAGTTATTGACAGAATGTTCATTTTTGAGTGAATTACTCTTTAATTAGAGATGCAGTCTTTTGTCGCTCTAACAGTTAATAAACAGAACTGTGTCTCGTGGAAGAACATTGTAGCCGGATCAATGTAGAGACGTAGAGACGAATCACACAGGTACTGCGCTCCTCCGCAGCGGTACCAGAACCAGACTAAATCATCCCCAGTATAAACACTTATTACAGGAGTACCGTAGTGATTCAGCACAAACCAAAAACACCATTAGGAAAATAGATTAATGGTGTATTTGCTTGTTATAAAAATTCTGTAAATTCTGAACACAAAAAGCAGCTTTAAACTTGACAAGGTAAAAGAATTTTAATTGCTTTGTAATCATTCACAAAAAGATCAGTGCATTAGGGCTTCACAATAAATAGGAATTAGGCAAAAGCAGCGCGATCATGCGTATCTCGTCAGTGAAGCACGGTTCTGTGATCAGCAGATGAACCCCTCAGAAGAAACCCGGACAGTCTCTATAGCACCAGCTGAATAAACAGGAGGTTAAACTGCTTCCACTGATAATCACACCACAATACATGGTTTATCTGAGCACTTATTTTCATCAGAACATATTTCATAGTATTCTGAGCAGTGATAAATGTGTTGCTTTATTATCATCTCATAGGATTTATTTCAAACACTTGGCTGACGTTATAAATGAGTAAAAACATGTTTTTAAATGCGTTTTCAGAAGGAGCAGCATTTACTACAGAGTCTTAGTTCACTGAGAAGAGCTTTCATTATTGCATGATTATATCGTGTGTGGTTTTTTTGCGCAGCTTGTCCGTGAACTACGGCTCTAGTAAATACTGCTCCTTCTGAAAGCATGCGATGGAGCTTTACTACTGATTATAGAACCAGCTTTACTGACGAGATTTCATTAATCCTGCTGCGCATCAATTCATTTTAAAGATTTCGTTCACCCAGAAAGTTTAATTAGTCCATGTTTTACTCACCCTCAAGGCACACTAGGTTGATATGACTACCATCTTTCAATAAAATCCAATCAGTTGTATAAAAAAAATCATCCTGGCTCTTTTAAGTTTTATAATGGCAGTAGGCGGTGTCTTTGTTCGACATCAGACGGCTCCAGGGGTGAATAATAGCCTTCTGTAGTGAATCCATGAATTACTGTAAGAAAAACACCATATTTAAAAACTATATAAACAGATGTGTGTCATACACGTGTTCACGAGACGCTGCTGAGTGATTGTGACGTTTGTTTACCGGAGCACAGGAAGCAAAGTTTCCTTACTTATCCAAAAGAAGACCA
>JAUMHI010000053.1:2060018-2072151 GCA_032359435.1 Enteromius unitaeniatus | reverse complement strand
AAGGAGCAGCATTTACTACAGAGTCTTAGTTCACTGAGAAGAGCTTTCATTATTGCGTGATTATATCGTGTGTGGTTTTTTTGCGAAGCTTGTCCGTGAACTACGGCTCTGTAGATTGTGATTGTGACGTTTGTTTACCGGAGCACAGGAAGCAAAGTTTCTTTACTTATCCAAAAGAAGACCATCCTCTCACATTTTTTTTTGTTTTGTGCTCATTCATTGACTCACTACAGAAAGGCGTTATTCACCTGCCAGAGCCGAGCGAGGCACATCGTCGTATGGATGCACTTTATTTGACTGTTGAACAAAAACACCCTGCCATGCCGTTATAAAGCTTCTAAGAGCCTGAACATATTATAACATATTAACTCCGATCGGATTTGTCCAAAAGAACAAACTCGTATACACCTCAGATGCCTCGAGGCTGAGATAAACATGGACTAATTGAAATTTTTGGAAGAACTAACCCTTTAGTTGATGCCAATAATTATTATTTGTGGCAATCAGAAGCAGTTTCCGTTTGCTTTGTTTATCCAGATCGAGGAGGAGATGCTGGCCCTGCAGAACGAGCGCTCGGAGCGCATCCGGTCCCTCCTGGAGCGCCAGGCGTCCGAGATCGAGGCCTTTGACTCCGAGAGCCTCCGCCTGGGCTTCAGCAGCCTGGCCCTGACCGGCATCCCCTCCGAGGCCCATCCCAAGCAGGGCTACCACTGGGGCCACGGGGCCCCGCCGCTGTCCCGCCGGGGCCCCAGCCGAGCTGACTCGTCGTCCTCCCACGGCCTGGGGCCCCTGCACCACTCGTCCCGCTCCTCGTCCTCGTCAGCCTCCCATCACAGCCGGCACCAGCTGCCCCAGCACTACCACCACCAGAGCACTCCCCAGCTGTACCGCGAGCGGGAGCGGGAGCGAGAGAAGGAGCGCGAGAAGGAGTGGGGAGGAGCAGGGCATCACCCTCACCTCTTCTCCCACCACCTTCCCTCCCGCTCCTCCTCCCAGTCCCTGGCTCTGCTCCCCCCGGCGCCTCCTCCCGCACCTCCCTCCGTCTCCTCCGGCCCTCCGGCTCCTTCAGGGGTGTATGGAGGAGGTCTGGTGGTGAGGGGCCCCAGCCTGATGGCCCTGAGGAACAGTCCTCAGCCGCTGCGCAGAACCGCCTCCGGAGGAGGCCCCGGAGGAGCAGGAGCAGGAGCAGGAGCAGGCGCGGACGGAGTGCTGAGCCGGAGCACCTCGGTCACCTCGCACATCTCCAACGGATCGCACCTCTCGTACTCGTAAGGAGTTGCGCAAGAGCACATCGCACTCGTCTGTCGCTTTGGGTTTTCCTTGCTTGTTGTTGTTTTTTTTGGTAAAGGCAAAAACAAACAAAAAAAAGCGTGAAACTGGCTTGGAACATCACCACTGCCTTTAAGATGTCTTAAAGGGATGCTGCGCGACCGGGGAGTTTGTGCGTTTTTACACGAAGGTACGAACACAGAATGTTTATGTCGGTCAGACTTTATGAGTACGTTTACGTCTGTGAGAGTTGCTCCAATGCATGAGATTAATGTAGTAAATACATTTGTATTCATATGTTATCCAGTCACGTTTGAGCCCGTTAACGCAAACGATGATAAATATAACTATAAATCAAGAGTCCAGTGTAACACTGTAAGAGGAACAGAAGAAAGTTATTTTTGAATTCAAAACAGCCAATCAGAATCCATCCAGCTTTAACGAGTCGAGCACTTAACGTGAAACAATAATATTGACGGAATCATCATTATAATTATCGTTTTAATGTGAACAGGCCCTTAAGGCTACTTTTATTTAACAATAAGTTTTAAAAATGAATGCAGAAAAACAATACTGTTGAATTCAAAACATCCAATCAGAATCCATCCTGCTTGAATAATAATAATGATGTTATCATCATTATTATCATTATAATCATCATTCTTATTGTGAATGGGCCTCAAGGCTACCTTTTTTAGATAACGTTAAGTTTTGAAAATCTAGAGTCGAACAATCATTCAATTCAGTTTTAGCCAATCAGAATCCATCCTGCTTTAACGAACTCAAGCAGTTAACGCGGCAGATCACAACACAGAATGTTGTTGCTGTAATTATCGTTATAATTATCGTTCTTATTGTGAACGGGCCTTAAAGCTTTACAACCTTTACAAAATCATCGGCTGCATCCGAAATCGCAAACATCCCTACTACATAGTGTACGCAAAACAGTGTGAGAAGAGTCCCATTCATACCACTTCTAAGAACAATCGATTTCGGGCGCAGCCAAAGACTTTTAGAGTCAGTCTCCCACTAATTGGATCTTTTATTGTGTGTATATAAATATATAAATATATAGTATTTAAAGTGTTGAAGCATTGTGTCCACAGTTTTCTATAGTAATTATGACTATCGACATTTTGGTAAAATAACATGTGAACAGAATAGACCTAACGTTTAATTGTAGATATGGATCTGGGATGCCCAGCGTCCGTTTGATGTCATCACAAAGACGTTTTTCGAATTTCTCCAAGCATCTGGTTGCAAAAGATGTGAGCATTTCTAAAAGTAATCAAGAAATCGGGTCTAGTGTGCGTTATGGTTATTAATACCTGAGTATTAATAATTAATAATGGGATTGTTTGTGTGTATGCGTCGTCTGAATGGGATGCGCTCGGGTTGCCACTTTTGTACACAAACACACCAAAAAATAGGACTTGAAGGCTTTTTCACTGGGATGAGCATCCTTTAACTCAGACTTTAGACAATATAAAAACAGACTTGATTTCTTTGCAACGGGTTGCAGTCACTGATCTTTCGTGGAGAGCCGGATCTGGTGGTGTTCTGAGCAGAAACTCCAGCACAGGTGCAGTAAACAACAGAAGATGAACTCTCAACAGAAGTGTGTGTACATACTGTATATCTGTGCCCTCGGCTTCACAGACACATTCAGAGATATCCCAGAAGAACTTGATGAACTCAAGCCAGAAACACCAGCTCTGATCTCTCTCTCTCTCTCTCTGTATAACCTACTACTTTATGCTTGGTTTAAAGTAAACAGTGCATGCAGATCTTTAGTGTATGGGGATGCGGGCGCAGGGTTGGAGGGCTGGTGAGATTGTGCCGTTGAATGGACTGACTCGTTTGTGAGATACGGTATGATGTTGCTTCATGATCCCATTATAATGTTGAACGTCAGAGCTGAATTTGCAGAGGCAGGTTAAACTGGTCTGGATCCATGCGCGGTGGTAAAGGAGGCTCTCCTGAGGAGTGGAGATGGACGGACTGTGTGTGTTTGTGTCTAACAGGTTGTTGAAGCGGAGGTTTTGCTGAGAGGACATTTTCAGTACATCTCGAAACACGTTCATTACTGAAATCAAGCCGCTTGTGGTTTGAAGGGAGAAAACATGTGGAAGAAAAATAAACGCAAAGCAATTTAAATGATAATAAATTAATCTTAATGTGGATGGGTCTCATGTTGTCTTTGATCTTTAAACATTTGGCTCAAGCTCCGGCTTTAGTCAGACTTCAAGACCACTTGAAGAGTGCGGGACTACTATGATGTCACTTTAGCATCACACCGGGTCCCAATCCACCTTTTAAAAAGTAAAACTTTTCATTTGTGAATTCTATGGGTGTAGCTTCCGCTCTGTTTTTAGCTGTACAAAACCTGAAAATTGGTGTGTCTTGGCTTATTATTTTAATGTATTCAGCTACCTTAATTATGAACGCACTGATCTGTAGTGCAAATAGTTTTACGGGTTAGTGCACTTGGTTATTCTCCTTGTTATTTCTGGGGAACCGGACGTCTCGCCCCAGAGACTGACTTCTGCGTTGAAGAGAAAGGTGGACAGGATTTGCTCCTTAGGCATTTGTTATGGAATATCACAAAAAATAAGATCTGTGTTTAACCATAGTTCATGAAACTAACACCCTTTGTCCATCAAGATAATCTTCATAAACTATAGGCTAACCCTTTCACAAATGTTGAAGTTTGAGCACCAAAGGTATTTTTAACACATTCAGTGAAAAGACTTCACTCTGTCTATGAATTTGAATCCACGCTACATGAATCTTTTAATATAAAAACAGAACTAGAGCCTGAATCTGAAACAAGACATTAGTAATAAATAGTAAGTACTGGTGAAGTATTAATGAAGTAAGGAAAAGGACAGATGAAATCACATTATTCTGTACATTTCCAAATTTAAAAATGTGCACTAAGAGTAGTGCATTTAATCTTGAAATAACAGAAGAGTGTGGTCAGGTTAAACTTGTTTTAGTGAATAAAATAGCACATTTCAGCTATCACTTGTTAGGGTTGTTATCCCTGCTTTTAGAAAACCCTGAATATAGCCGCTTCGTGTGGCCGTGAACAAATAGTTTTAACGTGGCTCTAAAACGTTGGCTTTTTTTTTTTTTTTAATGAACTAAAATATACACACACACGCTACAATATTAAATGTGGGGCAATTTCAACCCAAATCACAGGCAACTCTTAACAGCTTTCAAGTTTTATAAATTACTGTACACATTTTTTTTAAACCGTCTTCACAGAATATCTTACACAAAAACTAACCAATAAATACATATTCGTGTCTTTCTAAAATATTAAAAAAATCATTATTAAATTAATACAATTTTACAAATGTTTATTTTTCTTTTTAAATCCTGCGTTGCAGTTAATCAATCAAAGTGCAGTTGGGTTGCTTTGCTGAACTAAACTAACCATAAGCAAACTAATACAAAAAAACCCCACGACAACACAACAAAAACATTATTCATGAAACATTAGTCATCTTTAAATTAACTCTTCGTGTTTTATTATGAATAATCGTAATGCAGCTTTGTTTTTGGCATTAGCTATTAATAGGCCTATTTATGTATTAATAATTAATGTATGTATTTACTTCTGTTTTCTGTTAATTCGGGGGAAATCAATATTAAGCACAAGCTGTTTTACAGGTAATTTTAAGTATTTTTATATGTTTGAAGTTTTTGTGGACATATATAAAAATACAAAACACTAAATATATGTTTGTCTTTTGATTTGAGCATGACTTCATCAGGAACACTCATTCTCTTCAGACCAGCTCGGCTAATAAAAACAGTACTCTTCACCAGCATATTCAGAAACAGCAGGCAGCTCTCAGGGTCTCTGCGGAATCTGTGTCTGTCTCTGAAGGAGTCTCCGGGTCAGGGCCCCTCGGCCCCGTGACGTCAGCGCTGTTTTTGTGTCGGCGCAGTCTCTGAGAGGAAGCGGCGGAAGTGGAGAGAGAGCACATCCCCTTAAGAACAACTGGGACACCGCGGAGAGAGGAAAGGAGAGGAGGGGGTAGAAGAAAGAGGAATTAAAAAAGAAAAGGAAGAAAGAGACAGGGAAGGGAGGGAGGAGGAGAGAGAGAGCGCGATAAAAAAAGAAAGATGACATCCTGTGAATCGAAGCGCCGAGGTGGAGCGGCGGGCTGCGGCCGGGCTCCTGCGTCACTCTCCGGGGTCAGCGCTTAACTCTACAGCGAGGCTTCGACAAACTCCCGAGAGGCCTATCTGGAGCTCGAAGGAAAAAAACACTGATTTATCCACAGCAACCTTTAACTGAGACTCTCTCGAAGCGACGCGCGCATCACGTCTAACCCTTATTTTAACGTCTAAAATGCCTTTTATAATGCATGATGTAAGATTGTAGAAATAACACGATCGCTTTCGACATTTGAGCTCCTGCAGATGAATAAACAGCTCGTTCCTGTGATGTCTGGGGTTCGGGTTGGACAGGAGCACCGTGAACACTAGAGAGAGATTAACTGCTCATTCAGCAGGGATTGAGGCAGTCTGGAGGATGTCTGCGGCATTGATCTGATCATTATATTCATCGCTGAGCAACAAAATGGATGCCGCTTGGAGCAATTTTCTCTTCCAGGTGAGCCTGAGCGAGTGTGTGTGTGTGTGTGTGTGTGTGTGTGTGTGTGTTCAGGGTCGTGTTGTTACGTCACTGTATTAAATGCTCCCCTGCTGCACTTACAATGAAGTTTAGAATTCAAACTTAGTACTTTGTGATTGTTCTTTCCCAGACCACGCCCTCCCAGACCCTAGTGGAGGGGAGCCTCCAATCAGAGCTTCTGAGCTCTCCTCAGACCCCGCCCACCGAACACATAGCCCCGCCCCCGTCGACAGTGGACACTGCTGCTCTGAATGAGGATCCTGTACCTGGTGAGGGGGGGTCTTCAGCCTCTTCCTGGAGAACTGGATAAAATCATACAAATATGAAAGAGAAGTTTGTGTTTGGATTCTGCAGGTTGAATGATTTAAAAATACACTAATCCGAAACGGCACAAAAAAAATGTGTACGTGTAGCATAATGTAGCGAAATCCAGACGTTTTAATTAGAATCGGCACTTTTGGAGATTTTGTGTGAGTGTGAAACATTTCCTCGAGCATATTCCGTTAAAGCTGGTGTTTTGGGCGACAGAAGACTGCTTCCTAAAAGTCTACGTCGGCAAAAAACTGAAATGATTGAAAAAAAAAAGATTGAAATTTCAATCATTCTGCGTGTTCTGTTTAAAAGCGGCTCGTTTTACTTCCAAAGTTACGAATTAAACTTGTGCGCCAGATTGGGATATTTCCAAATAAAGCTGTTTCAGTCCAGCGAGGGAACGAGAAATCACTTCCTGAATAACCAGCGATTAATATAAAACAAAGACCCGGCTGGGGATAGCTGGTAGTGCGGCTTCAGAGATCGATTCTGAGGATTCTCGAGTGCATCAGTATCTGAGCTAGCAGCAGATGGCATGGGGAATAGAAACAGGGAAGCGAACTAGAACGGATAACAATCCAAGCATACCCAGCCCTAGCCGTCTCATACTAGTGTTCACATGATCATACTCGCACAGCGCCATCTACTGTTAACAACCCTTCGTTAAAGCAGTGCGTGTAACACAAGCGGCTCAGCTGTGATGTTATGAAGCTACAGGAATACTTCTTGTACGCAAAGAAAAAAACTAAAGTCCCTGCTTTATTCAAGGATTTCTTCTCGGTATGTGATTGATATGTAGTGCTTGATTAGCGGTCTGGAGGCTCAGGAAGCATCAGAAATATCTTGATTACTGTTTCATGTGGGTTTGAGGTGAGTGACCCGCTCTGGTCTGTCCGTCTCTCAGTGAAGCCGGTGTCCAGACCGGCCCGCGCCGCCCACATCTGCTCCATCTGCAGCAAGCAGTTCAAGAACAGCTACAACCTGCGCCGGCATCAGTCCGTCCACACCGGGATCCGCATGAAGGGGGCGCCGCAGAGCCACGAGGCCAAAGACGGCTCCGAGCATCAGCAGACCCCGCTCTCCCTGCTGCACCTCTCCATCCCCTCCACCGACGGCAACCACGCTGTCATGGAGACCGTCACCGCCCTGCCGCCTCCAGCCGCCGTCGTCATGGCAACAGGGGAGCCGGTACAGGTGTGTGTTCAGTGATCAGAGTAATGCACATTATATCGTCTTTAGCGGAGCTGCTGACCCTGATTCAGTTTCCATTAAACGATAACATTTAGATGTCACACATATTGATTCTATGTTCCTTGTGCCAAAACATTTAATTGGAGATCAGATCTAGGAGAGGAAGGAAGGTATAAGACCCCTCAAACAAAGCTGTGTTTAACTCAGGTAAGCACAGGTGTGCAGCTTCAGTGCTTGTGTTATTGACCGTCTCCTGGTGTCTCTGCTCGTCTCAGAGGCCGGTGAACCAGAACCCTAACCCAGTGCGGAAGAACCACGCCTGTGAGACGTGCGGGAAGGCCTTCAGAGACGTGTACCACCTGAACCGCCACCGGCTCTCGCACTCGGACGAGAAGCCCTTCTCCTGCCCCATCTGCCAGCAGCGCTTCAAACGCAAGGACCGCATGAGCCATCACGTGCGCTCTCACCAGGGCGGCGTGGAGAAGCCCTACGTCTGCCCGCACTGTGCTAAAGCCTTCTCACGGTGAGACCTTCCTACGTTCAGAGGGGTTCAAAGAAATAAACGTGTTATAACATGATGTGTCACAGCTTTCTGAAAGGGTCATCAAAATTAATTTGAGCTGAAACGTGTCCCCACAAGCACCCTATAATGATACAAGAATCAGTGGTGATCCAGCTTTTCATGACTGTTCTGGTTCTGCGGCAGTGAACGAGAAGCACAGAGCGTGTCTTTATCAGATCTTCTGTAGATCTTCTGCAGGGACATCTATCAGAGGAAGGCATGTTTAATGCAAGTTCAACTTGTAAAAAAGCTGTCTCTGTCTCGCAGGCCTGATCATCTCAACAGTCACGTCCGACAGGTCCATTCTTCAGAGCGACCCTTCAAATGCCCGGTACGGTTTGTGTAGACTAGTCTGTTCTTGACGGTAGTGTGTTTTTAAGGTAAGAGCAGTGATCTGTGCTGGAGGAATGACTGTGAGTGTGCGCAAGATTAGATTTTAATCTTTAGTCAAATCATGTCTCAAACTCTCTCCGTCAGCCGTGTCTAGGCATCAGAAGCTGCAAGCACTAGTAGCAGATCTAGAGTAGAGTGCCTGTTCTCTGACGGCGTGTATTTATACACAAGAAATACAGTTTTCATACTCTTAAAGTATTCACACAAACATCGTTTTATATCTTAAGTGAATGTTTGAGGAAAACACTGGATATAATATTAGAAATGTGCGTTTGGTTTTAGATGATTGTGTGATTTAGTGATTGTGCCGCATTGTGTTTTGGGACCCCCTCGAAAACCAGATGGTACATCTCAAGGGGTTAATCCTAATAATAATAATAATAATATCAGACCCATTATGATTATTAATCTAATGATGATTATTAAAAGATGTGATTTAACTCTAAACTCCCATCAGCTTCAAACAGGTGTAGCTCCTCCTCCTCCATCGTTCTGGTGGTGCTCAGCACAGATCACACGCGGTAGAACAGAGTCGTTCTGGTGCTGTGGCAGATTTAGTGGAGTGTGAGTGTGTGGCAGGTTACAGGCGTGATTGTTTCATGAGTGTGTGTGTGTGTTTGCTGCAGACGTGTGAGTCCAGCTTTGCTACACGGGACCGTCTCCGAGCTCACATGATCCGACACGAAGAGAAGGTGCCGTGTCACATCTGTGGAAAACTGCTGTCTGCGGCCTACATCACAGATCACATGAGAGTGCACAACCAATCACAGCATCACTCATGCCACCTCTGCAACCGCAGTAAGTCCTCACACACACACACACACACACACACTCATGTTTTGTGGGGTCATAGGTGTAATGGTGTTTCTACTGTACAGACTGGTATTGTCCTAAACCTACCCCTTACAGGAAACACCACACACTCTTACATTCTCAAACACTTCATTCTGTGTGATTTAGAAGCTTGTTTCCTCACTGAGACCTAACTAATGTGCTGTGTTTGTGGAGAAACACACACACTCACGATCTCACGCACACACACTGATATAATGTGCTGATATCATATATGTGGCCCTGGAGCACAAAAACCAAGTCACTGGGGTGTAGCAATAGCCCAAAATACATAGTATGGGTCAAAATTATAGATTTTATTTATTTTTTTGCCAAAAATCCTTAGGATAGTAAGTAAAGATCATGTTCCATGAAAGTATTTAGTCAATTTCTTACCGAAAATATAATAAAAACTTGATAATATGCACTGATAAGATATCCTTTAGACAACTTTAAAGGTAATTTTGTCAGCATTTATATTTTTCTGTACCCTCAGATTGCAGATCATACATCAAGAGGAGCTTATTTATTCAGCTTTCATGTCATGTGTAAATCTTAATTTCTGAAGAATAACACTTATGACTGGTTTTGTTGTCCAGGGTCACGTATGAGAATGATTATGTTCAGTGTCTTCTATGTTTTTATTGGTATTTAGTGCCTCAGTTCACCAGGAGGGGATGTTTTTATTCACGATTGTTTTATGGGATGTTCTAGTTTTGTGCATAAGTTTAATTGGAGTGTTCGGATGGAAACGCTGTGGTCTCGTTAGTATCTGAAGAAACCTCGTTAAGGCACCGAGCTAACGAGTGTCTCCGCAGGCTTCACCACGCTGACGTACCTGAGGGTCCACGCTCAGAAGCACCACGGACAGGAGTGGAAGGAGAGCGGCTCGGGCCCCGGGGCCGTGCTCGTCTGTCAGCTGTGCGGCGTTCACTGCAAGACCCCCACACAGCTGCAGGGCCACATGAACACCCACAACCCCCCGCCCAGCGAGCCGGGCCCCGGGGCCCCTGGAGGCCCCAGCAGCAGCGAGGCCAGCACCGTCACGCTCTGCAGCATGGTGTCGGCCCCTGCCGTGTTCATGAGCGGGAACACAGTGGTGGACCTGCTGGTGACCGACTGCTCCAGCATCATCCCACAGCCGCAGAGCTAGCGGAGCAGGCCTGTAGCACAGACGCTAGCCACACACACACACACACACACCCCTGACCCAGAGAGCCATCACACACTAAACTCACCGAGGACACCAGTGTTGGGCACTAACTAGCAGTGTAACTGATTACTAATGAGATCAGTTAGTATGGTTTAATCCGCCCTGGTCACGTCTGACCCCTCGACCCCTGCTGTCTAGATATATTTTCATAATCTTCATGTCTTGCACAGACTCCTGAAGGCAGCAGGAATATGATAATGCTTACATTCAGATAGAAATATTGGCATTACATTGTTTTTAATGGAAGAAGAACAGCTGATCGGAGTCGTGGCATTACTTCACGTCCCTCTGAGAGAACTCTTTTTCAGCTCAAGGGGTTTGTTTTGATAGCATCCATCATGGATATAACAGAATTTATAGCTACTCCAGACGATGATTGAGAAGAATACAAGACCTGAACATTACTATTAATAACTTCTCCGTCTAATGTGGGGTTGGTCTAATGATGAGGCAGAAATATATAGTTACTAATATTTAATGGAGAAGATGAGTGACGAGCCCAACACTGATGCACACACACTCATATTTATATCTATCTGTAGCATGACACCGCCTCAGCGCTTCACTTCCTCCCTCAGACAGTCTTCTGAAGAAGCTGCAGTGTTTTAGTTTCAGTAAAGCATCATTCGTTCAGATTGTTGTCACACATGGAGCTTTTTTTCCTTTTTGGAGTTTGACTTTCTTAGGTTTCTGGTTGGTTTTCACTGCATGAGAGAGCAGCTCTGATAAAGTGTCCGACAGAACAAAGAAAAGCTTGTGGGTGAGTAAACGATGGACTTTCAGGAAGAACTTGGACGGTTCCTCCTCTTCCTCTGCTCTGTTGACTCTGATGATACTGTGATGGTGTGTTTCTACTGTACTTCCTCTGCCTGTGATGAGCTCCAGCCCTCCTCTGACCTTAAGATATATTCAGGAGTCATAATAGCTCTGGTGATGAAAGACAAAGATGCTTTAGATGAACGAGAGAAGTTAGAGGTGATTTATTAGCGGAAAGTAATGAACAGTATGTGACGGATGCTGACGTGTCCAGATTATTTCAGTTCCTGACAGACTTTATGAAACACCTGATTCTCCTCACCCTTCTTCAAAATATACATCTTATGCACTGCTGCTCAAAGTTTGGGGTTAGTAAGATTTTTCCCAGTCAAAACAGTCAAATATTACAGTAATGTAAATCAGCTGTGTTCTGTGTGCTTCTGTGATGTTCTGTGAGTCAGAAATCTGAATAATATACCGATGTACTGCTCAAACATTTCTGGTTATTATCAGTGTTAAAAACAGTATTTTTGTGGGAATATTTTAGTGTTCTCCAGAGGCACAGAACAGCAGAAGATCTTTTGTAGCGTTATTAATGCCGTTACAGTCACTATTGATCAATTTAATGTGTTTGTGAATAAAAGTATTCATTTCCTGCAACAACAAAAACATCTTACTGACCCTAAACTGGACGTGTAGTGAATAGTGCTTTTGCACTGCCTCTTAATTTATGATGATTAAAATTGTTCAAAAAAAGATTCAGTGTGTGCGTCTCTGGGGATCCACACACTAACCTCTGATGAAGTGCTCATAATGAGCCTGTTACAGAGAGAGAGAGATTCCTGCTTTCACAGGACTGTCCCGAGACACACACACTCTCTGATGGTTTCTGTGATTTATGGGGACTCTCCGTAGGCGGAATGGTTTTTATACTGGACAAACTGTATGTGGT
>JAUMHI010000053.1:2044233-2059918 GCA_032359435.1 Enteromius unitaeniatus | reverse complement strand
TCCATTCTCTCATGGATGGGGTTTTGGTTCTCCTCTGGTTTGTTTAGTTGGGGACACCTGATTTCTAGTGATTATCACCGTCTCTGCATT
Organism: Enteromius unitaeniatus; assembly: GCA_032359435.1. NCBI lineage: Eukaryota > Metazoa > Chordata > Actinopteri > Cypriniformes > Cyprinidae > Enteromius > Enteromius unitaeniatus. The sequence continues at coordinate 2,059,828 of JAUMHI010000053.1, read as the reverse complement.
TGATAAATAAAGTCTAATTCTCGTCATTATACATTACCATTACTCTGTTCTTCTACTTGATAATGTTCAGTGTTTTGCTACAATCTGTGTTGATAAAAGCACTATAGAAATAAAAGTGACTTGACATTAATGATTGTAGATCAAAAGGTAATCTACATTACAATTACATTTAATGTATATGGCTTTGTAGATGTTTCATACTCATAAAGCCAGTTTACACATAGCCTAACCTATTCGTTTAGTGTCTTTACATGAAAAAATGTTAAAAGTTATAAATTATAAGCAAGTTTCATGTGGCTCAAATTAAATAAATGTTATATTCCCTTCTGATCCTGAACCACGTGATCGATAAACAGGCAGAGCACTGGTCAGCCAATTACTTATAAATAAAAAATATATTTTTGTTATCGTGCTGAAGTTATATTTCGTATAGTTGTGCATGTTTTAATAACTTCAGGAATAAAGCTCCACGGTGTGGTCGTTAATGGCAGCGTCACGTGGTTCACGTTAACGGTTCTGTTTCAATCACGTGGCTTGATCGGCGCTCGGTAAGAAGAAAAAACATGAATTGAAATTCTTAAAAACGATATATTGGGATATAAATGTCTCCATTTTATATTCCAACAAAATAAAATAAACTCTAAAAATAAAGCGTGCCGAAGTTGAGCTTCAGCAGCGGTCTTTAGTTCCTGAGGGAGGATGGCGGGCAGGGCTGAGTTTCCGGTGTCCAGCAGGAAGCAGCTGAAGCCCGGGTTTGGGCAGGTGTCTCCAGACCTCTTAGCCGACATTCTGTCCAGCCTCAACCAGAGAAACAAGCTTCACCTGGACAGCGTGTCGGATCTGAGCGGAAGTCTCAAAGACAGCAGGATAGTGGGTGAGAACAGATCATACCTAGACACCGCTTTCTCTCAGTCAACCACTCCCACAATTCATACAATATATCACTGTGAAAGAATACATCACTGCTGTCAGGAATAATCACATCCAAAATATGTTTTCGTTTATATGTAATATTTATATATATATAGATGTATTTATTTTGAATGCATGAACAGTGTTTTGTACTGTTTTCTAGAGGCTGTGTAGAATAGAGAAGTGTAGTGTGTATTTGTTATGGTAGTGATGATTGTGATGATTGTAGAGAGTGTGTTTGGTCTGTGTGAGGAGCTTCACCTGAGCCCTGCGGTTGGATACCAGGCCATCGAGATCCTGGAGAGGTGATTTACAGCATCTGGAAGGAATATCATTCACTGTAAAGCTGTCTGAAGCTCCTTCACTTCCTCACACTCTAGGTTTATGGCCAAGTACACTGAAGATCTCATCCGCAGCCAGGAAGGGAAAGAGTCTGAGGAGCTCATCTTCCAAACGCTCAAGCAGAAGTTCTTCCTCTCCGTCCTCTCCAGCGTCCAGATAGCCAGCAAACTGGACCTGTACTCCAATGTAGGTTTATCTCCTGAATCAGAGCGTCGCTGATACTCCGAGCGTGATGGGCTGTGTTTGGGTTCATCTAGGTGGTGAACAATCAGCTTGCGGTGAGATTTCTGCAGGCTGCTGGTTACTCTTTCACCAAAGAGCAGCTCTTGGACTCTGAGATTCTCGTTTTAAAAACTCTCAACTTCAGCTTGAACGTCCCGAATCCTTTAACGTACGTGGAGACCCTTTTGGAGGTGCTGGGTGAGAAGAATTTCTCAACACATTTTCAGAACATTGTGTGTGTGTGAGTGCTGAATAACGAGTGTGTGTGTTTCCTCTCAGGTCGTAATGAAGCCAGGGTTCCTGTGGCTCAGCTCCATCAGCTGTGTGAGTGTGTTCTGAGGTTTGTTTACCTGCAGAGGGAGATGATCTACCACGCTCTGCTCATATCCACCACCGGATGCTCCAGGCCTTCTCATGAGCAAAGGTCAGGCTTCTATGTTTAGTCTCCCGTGTGTTTTCTCTCTATTAATGTTCAAAACTGTAAATATTCAGCTGCAGTTTGAGCAAAGTCTGGTTTTCATCCAAAAGAAAAGTTTTGGTGTACATAATATATATCTGTGTGTACTGTCACTGGTTATATATTTGTTATGTACATGCATAAAGTATATATAAAAGTACACATTATGTTCACCATAACTTTTATTTTGAATGTGATTAATCATCTCACAGCACCAAAATAAATATACAATACAGCTTTGCAAATGGTTCATATTAAAATGGTTAAACAATCTTGTCAGGTATATTTAGAATAAGAATCATTAAACTCATTTGTACAAAAAAGAATTGCAACTGTCTTCCAAACCAGTAGGATTTACGCTTTTGTCAGCAAAATGTTTTTTAATATAAATAAATATTATGCTGAAAGGCTATGGAACAAATTGTAACTTATATTTTGACATTTATATAATATCCGAATAGGCACTTTACTTGCGTTCAGTAGCTCTCTCTCTCTCATATATATATATATATATATATATAGAATCAATCACTTTTATTTCTATAGCGCTTTTAACAACACAGATTGTAGAAAGCACTGAACATTATCAAGTAGAAGAACAGAGAGATGGTGATGTATAATGATGAGAATTAAACTATTTATTTATCAAATGCAGAGACGTCTCTAGTCAAGACGACAATAATCACTAGAAATGTATCTATATAGAGTTTTTATATTTAAAGCCTGTCTTCTGAGAAATACAGAGAATATTGCTATTAATTGTAAATGTATATAAAACCAGTTTTGTGAGTACATATATACTTTATTCTTTACATCTAAACATATTTTGTCTAATAACATATGATTTTTTCCCCTTCAGACCTGATAAAGAGTTCAGATATGGCCAATCTACATGTTTTTTCTGAACTTATAGAAATGAGATAAATGAAGTTGATTAATTAAGTCAAAATAATGTCTTTGTTCTCTCTTTATAAATGTGTTCAATCCATGAGATGATTGTGTGATGGGATGTTTATAGTGACCTGATCTAAACTGGGTTCAGAAATGTAAGTGCTGGTACTTTAAAATATTTCTCACTGGTCCGTCTTTTGGTTCAACCGCTGGAATGAGTTACATTAGAGCTGCTGCCTAGCAACATAATAAATGACCTTAGCAACCACACATCATTTCCTATCAGCGGTGAGTTGTGCTTCAGGTTAATATATGTGACATCACACGCTTCACCTTGAGCAGGTGTCAGTGGTCGGTCACTGGGGGATGTGAAGAGTGTCTTGTGTCTGTGACAGAGCCAGGTTTGTGTCTGTGACCGAGGACTTTATGCTTCTGGGAGTTGGAGTCATTGCTGTGGCCTCCTTCATTCATCACATCTCAACATGGGAGAAGGTACGGCATGATTCAGTCTGGGAAGCGTTTCAACATTCATCACTCTCTTCAAGAGTGTTCAGAGAGTAGTGTTTGCGCTGCAGGTCGTGGAGGAGCTGACGGGAATAACGGGGATCTCAGGCCAGAGCATCATGGAGTTTACTTCTGTCACCCTGACACACATCACCAAGAACAGATCCGCCTGAGGAGCTATCAGAGCTGGGGTACAGGGAGAAGACGACTCCTGTAAGATTACCTTCGATTTAGATTTCTCTCCTGTGAAAGTACAATGTACAGATAAAACATTGATATGAACGAGAAAGAGCTTTGTTTGTGTTTGGTTATATAGTGATATCTAGCAGAGAGCAATTACTGTGTGAGGAGACTCCCATCACACTGCGTTCTTCACAATGAGCACAAAAACAATCATTTCTACACTTTCATCTTCATTTGATTGTCTAGTAAAACACGTCATGAACAAAAACTGAAGTTGACTGTTTGGCAAAGAAATAAAATGTGTATGCGTAATATTTATCAAAATGTTCATTTTTAGACAGATGGTGTGTCATTTTACTCTTGCGATATAACATCCTTTTAAAAAACAATGGACTTGATAATTGTTCAGTGCAGAATGGATTCTTTATAACGTTCCTCTGGTGAGGAATATCTACAGAGTAGTACCTATGAGCTGAAAAGCTGAATCTAGTGTAACTATGGTTTGTAAAAACAGTTCAAGTCTGTGTAGAAGGAAGGTGAAATGATGACTTTTAGAGGATAGTTTTGCGGGTCCTATTGGGGTAGGTTTAGGGTTGGAAATATTCCCTTCACCAAATCAAACGTGATACAGCATTAACTGTCCACGGATATTTCCATTCTGAACCATCGCAATACATACCTATGTCAACATAATAAACATGTGTCAGGGTTCACGTAATGAACCTGTGTTTTAGCGCCACTCGGTGGACATTTCTCATTGAAACTGCTGGGAATCGTGCAGTAAGGGATGGAAAATTGTGTCCAAATCCTTTTTGGGCTCCCCATATCGTCTCCTTGAAGCCCTGTAGAGTGTCTTGTTATGATATTAGTCAGAGCGTCTCCTGCTCGCTGACCGGCAGCTGAAGAGCTGACCCGCTGCAGCGGTGTGTGGACCTCACTGAGAATCCCTGAACAACAAGAGCCAAGTCAATCTAGTGTTTAATGAGAGACGTGTAACGATTCAGAGAACAGACGGACAGAATGAATAATGCATTTAATAGTCTTCACTAAGCCACGTGTACTGTCTGTGTAAGCTTGTGTCCCGCTGGACTCTGAAGGAGCAGGAACTGAAGAGTTAGGAATGAAAATCTCTGAATACGTCCACACTTCCACTTTATGAATTTAAAATCATTCAGACCTTTTTTATGTCTAGGTTGAGTAATCTGTAGACTGGAGAAGAAATAGAATGATGGTGTTCTAGTAATTCCTAACATGAATCTTACACTCTTGTTTTTAAAGGATGAGCTGAGGAGAGGTTTTGTTTTTAAATAATATCTTTATCCACCAAACCAACTAATATACATGAAGTCATCTGACACTTTCTTGTGTGATTTTGTCTTTATTAATGTTTAATAAATGAACTTTCTGTTCTTCAAATAATTTAGAAAAAAAGATATAATGGTTTACATAAGATTTGAAACTGTACAACTGTAATAATCAGAAATGTTTGTTGAAGAGTAAATCAGTATATTTGAATGATTCTGAAGATCATGTGATTTTAAGGCTCGCTTAAATTAAGAAAAAGAACATCTAAAACTAAATGATACGGGCCAAACATAAGAGAGTCACAACAGCTGATGTGTTTTTCACGATGCCTCCGTATAATAAGTTCAACTCCAATTATACGCAACAGTTCACATGGAATAGAAGTAATACGCCAACGAATGACAATAAAAATAAATATCAGTTCACGGGAGAGCTAAGAAAGACTACACCTGTTCTTACTGAGAAATAACCCTAAAACAGTCTTCCCTCGCTCAGCTCTAACTAATCCAAATCTGAACTAATCAAAAACAGTCTACCTGTTACTGATAAAAGAACAAAAAGAAAAGAATCCCATCAAAAGAAGTTCAAAAATGGCAAACAAAAATAAGAAAGAGGTGAAAAGAGTGGAAGTGAGAAACCACGGCCTATATCCAGAATCCTCAGGGACAGCACCACACAGAACAGGGGCTCAAGCAGATACACGTACAGGAACATTAACACATGTAGTTGTCACTTACAGTTTTCTTGAACTGTAATAATATTTCACATGGTGTATTTCTGAAAACAATCTTTCATGCGGTTTGTAACTCTGTGAGTGAATGAAGACTGAAAGTTATTATCTTCTGCTCTGAATGAAAATGCAGATGCGTTCTTCACCACTAGCTGTCTCTTTAGAATACCTGTTCCCTGATAACACTGAACACAAGCAGCACTGCTTTATCAGACACGAGGACCAATCACTGCAGACTAGAGTCACACTGAGGAGGGGTTTGGGATTTTAACATGATGGATATAGTTTTCCCCTAGAATGAGCTAAATCATGGCAGAAGTGTAAGATGTGTAACTCGTCTGCCCCTGTGCTGCATGATAAGCAGCCTCATGAATAATACATGATTACAGTCCGTCCAGAAGAGCTCTGTGTCTCTTCCTCTCCTTCACTGAAGACAGAGCCGGGATCAGAGCGACTGCTGCGGGCTGACATCAGTGTGTGTGTGTATGTGTGTGTTTATGTGCCCACAAGGACACTTAAACCTGAAGTGTTTGACACTGTGAGGACAGGTCTGTCATGTATATAATTTCTGTATGGTTTATGTTTATGGTTGGCTTGTCAGCTTTTCCCACAGTAAGTGTAGTTAGCAGTTAGCACATAGCACAAAAAGATCAATGACCTTCACCTTTAACCTCATAAAAATAATAAATGATATCCATATGTGACCTTTTGATCTTAAAATAAAAATCCGCACACATAAATCGTCATGTGTGAAATCCGGGGTGTCGTCTTATATGATCCGCATCGATGAAATATGTTGTTCGTACGTATCAGTCTGGAGTTATGTTAAAAATGAAGCTGTGATGAATGTTTTGAAGGTTTTATGGACCGTTTCATGGAGTGTTCAGCGTGTCTGCAAACCTCTCTCTCTCTCTTTCTGTCTGTAATGTGATCACAATTAAAAATCATAGCATTATACTACATCCCCTTGAAAAGGAAATAGACATAATTTACGTTGTTTACCAATCATTTAGAAATGAGGTAAAATGAAATCTACTTTCTAAATTACTTTCTTAATTTCTAAATCTAAATTAAAGTGTTTTTTGACCTTGCATACATGTAAACCTGTTTTAAGAGACTCATAAAACAATATTAGCAACTTTTAAAAAGTAAATCACTGTAGGTCTGTTTCAAACAGTCTTTTCCTCAAACACTTTTCTGATTTTCAACAGAGCTGGTATTTTGGTGTGTTAGTGGAACTGATCCCGCCGTCGTTTCAGGGCATTGCTGCTGAGAGTTGGTCTTGAGATGTGTAATACTCCTTGGTATATAAAAATTTAACTTGTCTCAGTTGTAATGGAAAGACGTGATATTTTGGGACACACATCAGGGACCAATTCCACTATTAACTAATCAACTACAACTTTTATCTCTGAAATTAAATTAGAGTTACTTATGAAAATAAGTACTTTTCTCAGTAACTGTAACAGTTCAGTAACAGTTTGTAATTTCATTCTATTCCAGAAGCAGAAGCAGAATAGACATGTATAAATACAAAGTAGAATGAATATGCATGGTCCTGTTAAATAAAAACAAACAAACTGAATATGAATATAATATATTAATGCATTAAGCCTTATCATTATCTATAGCTCTCAGTGTTTTGTAATGGTTATTATAAGTTGTTATTTTCTTCTCAACAAAGTTGGCATTAAGTCTTTTCTTTAATGCATGCTATATACAAATAATAAATAATTCAGACCTTGGAATTACCAAAATGGCATAACGTTTGTTCGACATGCCCTCAATTTTATTTTGATAATTTGTTAGACCTCCATTTCATTCTGACTCTATATATGAATAAATAAGCCGCTTCTGTTATATTAGATGAAGAGGCCTGTAGTGCTGTAGTGTAGTAGTGTTATCAGAGTCTGTGCTGAGATAAAGACTTGTGCTGCTCTCTTCAGACTCTGATCTCTTGCTTGGGTTTATGGGCAGCAGTGTAAACTTTGTGGTGTGTTTCACATTTATCCTTTAATCGTATTAGTCAAGAGTTTAGAACAGGGCTCACCAAGTGGGGTCCTGGAGACAAGTTGGAGCTAAACTCTGCAGGACACCGGCCCTCCAGGATCAGGTTTGTTGACCCCTGGTTTAGAAGGTTTATTTTGAAGTGAAGCTGAAGGACTCGTCTCAGTCTGTCACGCTTGACCAGTGAAACGGATTCATCAACACAGACCATACTGGACTGATCCACAGAGAAATGCTATAAAACGGAACCCTGAAGTCTGCCATCTCTGTAGTGTGTTCTGCTGGCTCTCCTCCTCGTGGTTTCTGGCTCGTTTGCTGTTATGAGGGCAGAAGCGGTCCTAATGTGGGCCTGAGTCCCGTGGGCTTCCTCTGACTCATGTTCTCTGGCTGATGAGGAGAAGAGAGCTCAGTAAACAGCAGAACGTCAGCACCGTAGGCCGGGAATGAACATGGCTGTGGGACAACATGAACCTGATTTTCGCCGCAGGCAACGCTAATGTTCACTTTGTAACCGAGAGAGAGAATGTTTACTCCATCTCAGAAAGCTTGCTTGAGTTGTGTTTGGGCTGTGATGAAGCAGAGCACAGCTGAAGTGAACACTAGTGAAAACTACTTTTTATTCTTTTCCATACGTTATGTTTACAGAGCAGATTATCAATTATTAATCACCGTTTTTCACACCGTTCTTTTGACCTTAACATAGGCATAAACTGATAGATTTTCACATTTGTATCACTTTTGCCTTTCCTGCTGTAGTAAACGTACTCGTTAGCGCACCCGGTGCAGCACACTTGTGTATGATAGGAGAACTCAAACACTCAAAGTAGGAGGAAACTCACATTTGTTTTAGTTCACAGTTCAGTACAGAAGCCTGTTTCTGCATCTTAATAATAAAAAAAGGGACTTTTCTCACAAATCAGAATTTTTTCTCTTGCAGTTGTGAGTTAATATCTTACACGTCAGAGAAAGAATTGTTAGAAACACAATTTTGAGTGATAAAACATTGACAGATTCACATTTAGCAGTTTTGAGTAAAACTGAAAGTGCTTTTAGCGCCACCCACGGGTCATTTCACTTGAGAAAAGTGTAAGAAGCAATGTATTATGACTTTTCAGTACGTTTGCCACAGACACTTTTAGTTTGAATGACCTGGAGTTGTTTTATTCTCACTCTGTAATGTTATCTACTCTGTTCGTACTGTCCTTTAAATCACACTAAAGTTTGGTGAGTTCAGGTAAATTTGACACGTTATGAAAGCTGTTTTTTCTGATAATAGTCATCAGATATTAATTTTACAGCAGATAATAATTGCAGAATTTTGCTCTAAGTAGGTTAAATCCATAATAAAGGTGAACTGGCCAGGGTGACGAGAAATGTTGTTTAGTTCCAGGATTCAGTGAAGGTTAGATGAGGAGAAACATCTCCTTGCGGACAGGACTGGACTCTCAGAGGACACCTCAGTTATTCCACAAACAATAGGTCATTTGCTTCATAATTTTGTGCACAGCTTGTGTGAGAAAACACAGATGTGTGTGACTCTGCTGGGAATGTAATCAGGAAGTGCATCTGTACCTGAGCTCCTCTGGGAGAACTCGCTCTGAATAGACTGCAGCTGCTGCTCAATAGAGTTTTGTGTCTCTTTATTCACTTCTACTCAGGCAGGCATGTTTTCTGCTGTGTGTTTCTGTGAGGACGTCTGAGCAAAGCCCTGCAGTGCTTAACGTCTACCAGGCCTACTTCCTAACCAGTTAACCAACTGTCCCAGCATATAGTGAAAGGCAGGTATGGTTGTGTGTGTGTGTGTGTGTGTGTGTGTGTGTTTTGATATATTGTGAGGACCAAGTGTCTCCACAAGAATAGTAAAACCTGACATTTTTGACTTTGTGAGGTTGTTTGTTCGGTCCTCAGAAGGGAAATAAATGATTAAAAAAAACTAAATGAAGTTTATCTTAAAAAGTAAAAATGCAGAAAGGTGTGTGTGATGGGTAGGGCTAAATATTCTTAGACTTGTATTGTTTTTATACTGACCTGTCAAAGTCTCACAAATGTAGCAAAACAAACGTGTGTGTGTCTCTGTGTGTGTACGGGCAGGTTATAGCTGTTCTCAAGAGCACTCTTTCACTGGAGTGGTCTAAAAATACACTGCAGCACATACTGCGGTCTGTCATGATAAACTGCATTATGAGTAAATCCTGTGGTTCAGTCCGGTGCAGATTGTTCTGTAATAGCCACTTCCCCTGTGCATGTCCAGGCCATTTCTCTGGTCAGGGGTTATTTGCTCTCATATTTCTATGATAAGTTGTACAGTTTTCCTCCTGCGTTACATTATATACATTATATATATCAAGTATCTCTGATTGCTTCACTGTATTATTATAATCATCTTTTTTCAACTCTTTGAGAGGCCGTTTATTTCAGGTTTGATAAATAACTATTCACACATTTATTTATTTTTGTCATCAGAGGAACTTTTAACCGAGCAGCCATTGCAACCAGGTACATTAGAAATGCGTAATACATTTAAAAAGTAGTGAAATATAATAAAAGAAAGATAATCACTATGAACATAAGGAAGGTTGATGATGAGGATTGTCATTAATGTATGTAATGTAGAAAAATGCATAAAAAAATGTATTTGCATTTAAAGTGTTGTAGTTTTCTGTCTCTCACTGTTTAAACAATAATTTCTTTGTCAGTGAACAAATGTAGAAGATCAGCAGAGGATCATTTCTTTCCTTCTGTGTGTAAATATATATATTAATACATATGAACATCAGAAGTGTTGCTAATGAATCACTGTATCAGATATTTGTGTGATTTCATTAACACACGATCCGTCATCTGTTTATGTGGATCAGACCTCAGACATCGTATTATTAGCTTCTAGATTGGATGTAATTGTATTGTAAGGATTGGAGAAGGGATGTGGGTTGATTTGTCAGGATGAAGGGATCCAGCCAATAGAACAGCTCAGTCTCTAATGGGCTCCCGGCTGATTTCTTAATGAAAAGAGTCGCTGGCGAGCGAAAGAGATGCTAATATTTTATTCAGATATGCTGGTTTTGCCATATGCTGCCTACGTTCCATATGCTTCTAGTTTATATTTAGAGTGGCTCTCTTACATATGTTTCTAGAGTTTCTGACAAACGACTGATTGAGCGCTGTGTGGAGAATACTGTTAGTCTCAATACAGAGCAGATCTACAGTTTCTCAGGAAGAGGTCACAACGGGGGCAGAGCAAGACCCCCCGAGCAGCTGAAGCGAGAGGGGTGACGTCGGGGTCTGGGTGCAGGTTACAGGGTACATTGTTTACTGTAGTCATTACGGTAAACACAAATTGATTGATCTGTCATAAACTGTCAACCAAATTTTCTACACATTTCTGTTCATATACAGTCTTTTTCAATCATCATCCCACATACAGTACTGTGTACATTTGTACTTTTGAAATGAATGTATGGCAAACATAAACAACACAGTCTTCTGTATTTCAGTACAGTAGCTGCCAAACTGATGCTGTAGCTCATAGATCAGGTAGTACTAGCAGAGAGTACTGTTATATTGACAACATAACTGAGCATCTTGTTTGTGAACAACGACTCGAGGACATCAGGCATGCGAGAGGATTTGACCCCTGCTGTTTGTCCAGAGCCAGTAGAGCCTGTGATGTGATGTGGACCAGATTCTTTGTCCTGACCCAGAGCAAAGACAGGATGCTGAGGCAGAAGATTACATTTTTATAAACCGTTGTACTGTGTAGTTCATGAATGAATGAAAATGTGTCAGTGTATACATTAGTTGTGTCTTTCGTGTTCTTTTAAATAAGGTTTTTGAGGAGAGCCATGAGCAACAGAACTGTTTGTTCAGTGTGTAAGAGAGTGTTGTAGTGTGTGTGTTTTTGAGGGCTTGTGTTTGATGTCCGAGGGCAACGTTTGGTTTTTCTGAATGGTTTTGAGTGAAGAGCTTCATTTTGACCTGAAAATAGGATGTTTAGAGACGTTATGGATGTGTTTACTGTTGTGAGAATATGAGGCATAAATTCAAGAAATGTGTTTCAGCAATCAAGAAAAACTGTAACACACCATTTATTCCAGTTGCATAACAGCTACAGGGTGGGCCATTTATACGGATATGATCACCACCCATCTTGAAAAGTGTCCTCCCTCACATATACTAATGTGCCACATTAACAGGAAGTTAATATCACCAACCATTCCCATTTTATTAAGGTGTATCCATATAAATGGCCCACCCTGTATAACTAAAGATTACATTTACACTTTCATCCAAACATATTCAACATATACCTTCAGTTCAAATAATACTATAGTAAAATCATAGAAATATATTATTTCTATAATATTTCTATGATAAGAAACACCTTTTCAAAGTCTTAGTCAATAAATAATTTTCATAAATTATGAATCGAGTTGTTACTGTTCATTAAATTTCATTACACTGAGAAATTAAAAAAATGCCAAATTAATGAAATCCAGTTTTCAATATTAAAATGACTAAAACAAAATAATTGTACACTAAAGCTAAATAGAAGAGCCAAAACCCCTTTAAAAAAATACTAAAGCACATAAAAATTTAAAATAGAAAATTAAGTTAAAAAAGACACTTAAAAATGAAAACAAAATAACATTTTGGTTACTGATTGTTTCATATTATATGTCTTACAAATGTCTAAAACAAAATTAGTTTCATTTGATTTATTTTATTTAAACTTAAATAAACAATTGAATTTAAAATGTTCATACAATTTTTAATTTTACACTTTGAAAAAAAATTACTTAAAAAAATAAATGTAAATTTTAATTTTGTTCTTTCTTTCTGTGCACTTTTCCATGCATCTGTATCTATACCTCTGTCTATATATACTGTCGATGGTTAGATATTTGTTGGCGGTCAGAACTGAGCTGATGGTACGGCAGTCTTCTGTGGAAGCAGCAGATCTGAGATGATTGAATATTCTGTGGATGTTTGGAGCAGATGAAGGGTCCAGCAGAGCCTATTGTCTGGAAATATCTTCTGAAATAGACTTCTGTCAGCTGGGTTTATGCAGTGTTGTAAGGGTTAGGGTTAGTTAGAGTCAGGGTGGTAAAACCTCACAATCAGTCTGCAGAAGCAGAAACTACACCTTTAGAAGAAGCGGGTGTGAAATTAAATTCCTGGGGTGTTTACAGACATTAGTTAACCCGTCAGAGTGATACGAGCGGTTAAAGTTAGTGGTCTGTAAGCTCCGTCTCAACTAAGGCTGTGTGTTTGAGTGACACTTTGGTTTAGCCAATGGCGTGGGTTGGGGGAGCGGCTATGTTTTTGGCTGACAGGAGGAAAATGTGAATTTGCGTCATGGGAGGGGCTTCTCTTAAATTAAGAGTAAATATAGTGACACTAAGATCACCTCATGCAACCGTTTTAAAATCAAGTAATGCACCCTTCATTCAAAAATCTCTCACTTGTAATATGTGAGCATATTTACTGTACAAGATTTGTCAGTGAACTATTAGGGCAAAAAAATAAATAAAAGAATCGTTCATTATTCATAATCGAGTTAAAATGTTCAATTGGTCGAGATTTTGATTTTAGGCCGAATCACCCAGCCCTAATCTGAATTATGTAATCATACTGCACAAAAGCACACACACATATTATGTAAACACAAACTTTTATTTTGGGTGTTATCAATTTTTTGACATCCAAATATTTTACATATAAATTTTAGGGGTGGCACGGTTCATGAAAAACCCCCGAAACGTTCGGTTCACTGGTCTCTGTTCAGTGCATGCATGTGTAAATTGTGGATAATTCAGCTATATATCATATGCTGAAGTACATTCCTGGAGTGTTAAAGATTACAAGAAAAAATAACAAGAACCAAAAACCGTGATACAAACCAAACCACCCCTAATACATTTTTTTAAAAATTATAAACATTTAATATATAATATATTTAATATATAAACCTAACTTTTTTTCTTAAATGTATGTAAATGCACGGATGTGTTTTTATATATACATAATAAATATATACAGTTCAAACACATGTATTACATAAACACAGCCAGGCTCTCTTGTTTTGTCCTTCTGTCCATTTCTGTTCCTGTGTTCTTGATCAGTGTTCTGGACTAGACTCCAGCTTCTCCAGCTCTGCTCTTTCTCCCGTATCCGTCTTATATTCTGTAAGCTGGGATCAGAAAGAAGCTGCTGGAGCCACAGAATGATAAACCGCTCCTGATTCAGCGAGCGTCAGACGCTGACAGACTCTAGTCAGTTCCAGATGGAGAAAGAGTTTGATTAACTGTGATGGCACATCTTAACTCCTTCAGCACTTGGAAGGAATTTCCCAGCTTTCTGTGTTCCCTCTCACTGTTATACAGCAGAGGGCCCTGTTACACATCTTCTGAAAGATCACTGAATCTCTGCATCCAAGCATGATGATGAAGAAGCAGCAGAAATAAGCATCTGCATGTGTGAACAGATTCATATGTAAAATAACAGATCATTAGAGTTTAATTCTATATCAGTCAAAACTCTGAACATTACAGAATGGAACAGTGATTGTTTAATTTGATCAGTGTTATAGACATAGTTTAAACAAGTCTTTAAAATGTTGTTTTATCAGCTTTTTGTTCAGAATATTGCAGGGTTGCTAGAAATAATGCATGAAGCTGCAATAAAGTTTTTTTTTTTTAAGAAGAAACTGGGTGGGAAAGTAAGGAAGCCATTCAATCGTTCATTTATTTGATTGTTAAAGTGGAACTATTGCAAGAATACTTCAGCTACACTTGAAATATTTAGCACTTAAAGGGCAATATTACACAATCCTCAATAAAAGTGACATAAACACTCACTTTAGACTTATTAATAAGAAATATGCACAAGTAATAATCCAAATAAAGTTTAATCAAAAGTTAATAAACGTTATGTGTCTGTAAATATGTTAGAAATGATGTTTAAATGGATTTAAACTATACGTACACTGAAGTATATATATCGTAAATAGATTACTGTGATATTACTTTTCCAAGCAGTCAGACTTCTTTTTTTTAGTTTTGATTGGTGAGCAATAAACGATACAAAACTTACCTGAAGAACCCTCTAGACTTACCTGAGAGGTATGTGTGAGAATAAAGATGGCAAGCTTGTGTATAAACCATAATCATAACTTCCATTAAACGCTCAGCGGGATACACTTTACATAACGCTCACCTCGTTTGACTTAAGATTAGAGAAACATTTTCTAGATATAGCAGAAGAGGCTAGAGAAGACAGTTTGTCTCTTGTGAGAGACGGAGGTGAGGTCTGTCATCTGGGGGCGTCTTTAATGAGAGAACTTACGTAAGTAACCCAGAGAAACACTCGGCCTGCTGGAATCAGCTTTCATCTCTAACCATCTGGGAAATGTAGAAGAGAAGATGCAGAAATGAAGCTGAAGAATATGGAGTGGGGGAAAGTGAGATGATGCCTTGAAATAATGTACAGTGTTACTGTAGATCTTTGTATTCATGAAAATGTAAAGTTTTACTGTTATTGTGCACTGCTTTATCATAAACTGTATAATTGAACACAGTTCGTGATTAGATTCATTTATGACTTTATTTTTCTCCGGCAGCCCTAGTTTTTATGGCATGGCAACAAATCTCCTCTTCTCTAAAGCGGTTTCTTCCTGGGGGCGGGGTTTATGTAAATGTGTGGGTTTTGTGATGTCACCAACCCAGGAAGTAAACTTCTTACAACTAACCACTCCTTTAATGTATGTTAAATATGTTTAAGGGATAAGAAGCCATCTAAGAATGTTTGTTTCTTCATCAGATCTGGAGGAATGGGTCTCAGTAATGGAAGTGAATGGGTGCCGTCAGAATGAGCGTAATCCCCAGCACTCCAGTCCATCAGTTACCATCTGGAGAAGACACAAGATGTGTTTAAATAAGATGTTTTTAACTTCAAACCATGGATTGTTTTGTAAACGCTGCTTGATCTGAGCAGATTTCTCTCCTGATTCAGATCAGAACACTTCTTCACTGGAGGCACTTCAA